>NNCF01125957.1:394564-406891 GCA_002313205.1 Laupala kohalensis
GGGGGGGGGGTGTAATGATGAAGATTATGATGTGTTTGATGATGATGATGATGGTGATGAAGCCATGAATTTGATTATGTGGCGGTCCTATACACAAAATTATGTTGCCAAACGCCTCTAAGATGTCGAGGTCCTACTCCAACAATAGTATTTCATTCTATTTACAAGGAGTAAAGAAACGATAAATCACTTCTATTATTCAAAATCCCAATACTACAAAATATTTCATTTTGTCACGTAGAACTACATGGCTACAAATGTTCATTTGAAGGGCTCAACAAACAACGTTTGTCTTCTTGTTTGATAATTAGATACAGGTGCTGCTTGGATTAATCAAGCATCATATTCAACTTGTACACCAATGAAAAGTCCGAAATACATTTTTTTAAACCACCATTGTTTTTACGAATAGGAAAAACTAAATATTGTACTTGAAATAATTTGCAGGAACAATAAGATTTTTTTTTTGGAAAATATTACATTTTTAAATATAATATTAATATTTTATCTTCCAAAAAACCAAAATTAATTTTAGCTTACCATCTTTATTTTATATTTAGTTCTTATATATTCATCCCTTGTAAGTTCCATTTTATAATTTTTTAATATTTTTTGCGTATTTCATAAATTTGGATCTGTTTTTATGTCAAGGGCCCCAAAAGTTATCATCAATGAGAAACGTTCTTCGTTGTGATTTCAAAACTTCAGAGATGTCGAGAGAGCAGAATTCTTGACATTGAGAATATCATCATAATACATTAATAGGAGGAAATGATTATTACTCGAACAGTTGCAGAAATGTATCTCTCACACTATTCTTAATGTAAGATGTAAAACCACCCTTTCATTAGTCATAATAATTAGTTCTGATGATCCACACATATACCAGACTTTAGGTTCCCTTCATGATAAACTCGAATTTTGTTGATGATAAATATTTAATTTCTTTCCTTTTTAAGGCAACGTCAAATTTCGTATAAATAAGAGATTTCCATCAGAGTCGGATTTAGGACCCGTAGGCCATTAGGCTCAACCTATGGTACGGTCCCTTGAGTCAAGTTAACGGGGACCCCCGGAAAATTTTTAAAACTTGAAAATCGCGTTTAAAAGCTCTTAATTGGTTAAAATCCTTAAGATAATCACAAAANATAAATTGAAAATCTTTAAAGTTTTCAAAACAATTCATTGTCAGCGCTTTAAAAAATATAGTTTGAAAAGCACACAAAAGTAAGTACCAGTACATGTTTTTTTTTCTTTTAAAATATGCATACACTTTTAAACATTTTAAATTGTAATTTTAAACAAACGTGTCAATTTGTTAATAAACCTACAAGATACAAAGGGAACAAAACTACTGCGAAATCGTACCTATTTTACAATCATTTTCAATACACTCTGTAGTACCTTCTCAAGTAGTGTTCTTGCTCATCACCAAGTCATCATGGGTTCAATTTCCGGTGGGACCAGAAAAAAATTTGTATCTTTTCACATGAATGTCCCAGTTCATATAATCGTAACTGTGGCTTCTGAAAAGCGAACTATCCTCCTCCTATCCACTTCCACGTGGGTCAAGTTAAACGGTTCACCTACTAACAATAGTCTACCACCCAACTCCTCCTGCCTCATGTAGATAAGCTTCAATAGCATGCTACATTTCCTATTTACAAATCCTACAATAAATAAACAAACAATAAGGCATTTAAACGGTAAATGAAATTTAGTAAATTCTACGTTTTGATCTCTTTTCACGAATAATATATAATATTCGTCCATCAAAGGTCGTAAGTCTTTAATTATTAATTTAATTAGAAATTTAGTAAAATTGTGACGTGAGTGTTGTGAGTAGTGAAACAACATGTCGTCGTAGATCGATGTGAATACGAAACGATTCGGGTATTCCGTCGTCTGCACGACTAATGTCGTGTCTTATAAATTGTCTTATAAATTTTATTAATTTGCTAATTGTTGGAATTGTTTGGGACACGCGCGCGCCCATGCATAAATCCGCTTCTGATTCCCATGTTTTATCATCAAATAATTACACCGAGTTTAGGGATCAGAGCTTGTAGAGCCATGAGCTGGCAACCGACCAATGAGAACAAAGACAAAAAACAGTCGCAAAACAGATGATGCTTGCCAAGGATACACGAGTCCTTCAGCAATTAGCGGTGTTTAACCTTCGACGTGAAGTTCGCTAACCGTGCCTAAACAAAACNTTAACCTTCGACGTGAAGTTCGCTAACCGTGCCTAAACAAAACTAAACACATGGAGAGCTCGTATCTTTATCTTCCACTCATTATATTTAAAAAAATAGCTGTTCAATATTTGCTGGAATGGGATAGACAGAATTCTTTATCAGAAACAAAGTTAAAAACAACAAGTTTAATCACATAATTGAGGAGTGTCTAAATAAGTGGAAATTGTTCAATTTGCACATTGTATTTTCCTCTGACTCAATTGCAGTATTCAGTGCATTGGACCTGAACTCTTAACAGATAAAATTGAAGTTGATTAATGGTATACTTTGTAAAAGTGTCACCAGATTAATAATTATTATTAGTTATAATTTTTATTAATAATTTAATTGTTATTAATAAGATTAAGAAAATAAATAATACCATATTAATGACTTTAATAAATAATTGTTATTGTTATTAATAATACCAGATTGCTAATTGTTAATTATTTATTTGATGCATTGTATTTAAAGGCAATATTATAAAATTTGTGTTATGGAACCATAATTTTAAACAAAAATGCTCCCCTGATAGCCACTAGTACTTCTTGCATTATATCGAAAAACACCTTCATCTTCACTTATTTTTTTACATTAAAATTCCCTTAATTTTAGTTTTATGTTATCGGAGTTGGGAAAAAAAGAGTATATTTTTCTCGACATAAGTTAGGTAACAAAATACTCCATTTTTAAAACGCTTCAATTCCACTTCTTGAATTTTCCTACATTGATCTTTATCAGATGGATAGATTGTTAGTCTTCACTAACCAAAATGTATCATCTGAAATTATTAGGATGGAATCATTGAAACAGGAATTGCTCGTTGGTCAGATTAAAGAGACAACTAATTCCTAATAATATTACCTAAAACATCAAATCATAATTATTTTTTTACAGAAATAATGTATAAGGTAACGATTGTTAAGTACATGGAATTTTTTGCACAAATATGTCAACATTTATTTCACAACAACAATAATATAATAAATATATTTATAAGAATTTCTACTATGCAAACAAAGATGAAGACAAAACATAACATTTCTGATAAGTTGAATTGTTACTGTCTACTACATATTTTTATGTTATATTTTTATTGTATACTAAATGTTGACATGATTGTAGAACTAATGTAATGTATTCACGTATTGAGATTGAGAAACACCTGAAGTCAAACATTCTGTTGGCGAAATGTCGTTCTATTTACGATTTAATTGCATTTAAAATATGACGAAAAGATCATATTTATTAATTTAGTGAACATCAAAATGTAGAAGTAATTATCCTATATATCATTTCTTAAAATATTAATTATAATATCATGTTTTAGGTAATATTTTTAGGAATTGTTGAACATCAAAATGTAGAAGTAATTATCCTATACATCATTTCTTAAAATGTTAATTATAATATCATGTTTTAGGTAATATTTTTAGGAATTGTTGAACATCAAAATGTAGAAGTAATTATCCTATATATCATTTCTTAAAATATTAATTATAATATCATGTTTTAGGTAATATTTTTAGGAATTGTTGAACATCAAAATGTAGAAGTAATTATCCTATACATCATTTCTTAAAATGTTAATTATAATATCATGTTTTAGGTAATATTTTTAGGAATTGTTGAACATCAAAATGTAGAAGTAATTATCCTATATATCATTTCTTAAAATATTAATTATAATATCATGTTTTAGGTAATATTTTTAGGTTTTGTTGAACATCAAAATGTTGAAGTAATTATCCTATATATCATTTCTTAAAATATTAATTATAATATCATGTTTTAAGTAATATTTTTAGGAATTAGTTGCATATTTAATCGAATGAGGGGTAACGATTATTCGCACTTTCCCCTTAAACATGCTACACACTGGTTACGTTCCAACTAATTCCTAAAAATATTGTCGAAAGATTTTGCGAATCCGCGCCTTTACGACCAACTCGTATCCCATGCTCTTACAAGCGAACGTGCCGCATCGCGCGCTTCTCGTCTCATACGTTATCTCCATGTTTTAATGGAGTCCTCTCCGGTGAGCTTGTGCAAGGAAACGCACGGCGGAGTCATTTGCACAGGGAGCTCTCGCTTTTTCTTTAATTTGCCATTAATTACAAATCAAAATTAAACCTCTTAGAAAAACTAAAAATAGGGACATTTAGCTATGTTAAATAATAATAAATAATAAATTTATTGTCAAACAAAACAGTACAAACTGCGTATGACCACGTGGAGGACAATAAACTAATTTACTCTCCGGAAGCAAGCAAGGGACCATCCCATCAATTCCGATCAAGGGCCCTAAGGCAGAGGCGGATTCAANATTTCAGCAAAAATTCCTAGATAAGATGAAAAGTTAACTGCGAGTTATAATGCTAATAGAATGTCAATATGTTTGTAATTTAACACAAAATATTTATTTTACATGTACTAATTATTATTCTGAGTATAGTGTTTAAAAATCATAAGAATTGAAATAACACTAAATTCACGATGTATTGTTGCAATAAATACTCCCCTAGACAAAGTCTAGAGAAACTGTATAAGAAATCCGCCTCTACCCGAAGGAAAACCGGTAATTATGTAAAATCATAATATAATATTGAATTAATAGTTAAGAACACAAATATATATAATATGGAATCCTTCTATTGTACAGATCAAAGACCTCCTACAGAAAATATTTTACAACGAACTGTTCTACATATATTGTACGCATTTAAATGGAAATAAAAAACAATAAATAATAAATTTAATAGATTGATGGAGAAACTTCGTGTGACCGCGTGGAGGAAAATAAACTAGTTTACTCTCCGGAAGCAAGCAGGTCCAATCAGTTCTAATCAGTTCCGATCAAGGGCTCTAAGGGTTTGTTATTTCTGCGCCCCAAAGAGAATGATGGCATGCTACTAGTTATAATATAAATATACCAACAAATTTATATTTAATTGAATACAAAAATATTTTTTAACAAATAGGTACTATTAAAAATCTTTTCAAGAATATAGTTAATATATCGTAACTATAAAAATAACTCAAAATCCGAGATTAGTAATAACAATAGAATTAAGGGGACTGTCGCGTCTTGGCGTTTAAATATATTTTTCACTTTATTAATTAATCGATTATATTTTTGGATCAATTCAAATAAACATTCCATTAATATATTTGCCCATTGTCACTTAGTAATAATAGTTACTTTTTATTCTACCTGAAAATTAAAATGTGATATCAATTCGTTGAAGTTATTGTCACGTCAATTGTTGTCAGCATCCTCAAAATATTGGAGGTGACAAAGGAACTGAGGGATATTTTATTGATGTTATGGTCGCGACACGAAGGCATAATTCTTTGTCATTATCCAAAAATAGGAGACGAGATAGAAGTCTCTTACTGCAATTCTTAAGTCTTAAGAATGCTTGCTTTGACGGCACCGCTTAATGGCCATTGTTTTTTGTTTTTTTAATGAAAGATTTCTTGTTTTTCATTAAAATGGCTGCCCTTTACCGAATCAAATTTGAATAAGAACAATATAAAGATACATGAATCTTATGAGGATGTTTTTGCTTAGTCAAATATTTCGAAATAATTAGTCAGGGTTCGCGATAACATCAATAACATTGGCGTTCCGAGTGTCACAAATTAAAGGAAGAATCTAATGATGCAAAAATTTCAATGCAAAGTAAAGAAAATAGTGAAGCAAAAACTGGAAATGCGGTATTACCAGTCATTTATCGCATCAAATATTTTAACAATTTTTTTGAGATAAACAGTTATGATAACTAACCTTAATTTTAACTGAAACAACTGCTATTCTTTGGCCGCATAGCGAAAGCGAGGGATATTCGAAAGACGTGAATAATCCCAATACATGTTTGATATTTTATTGAAATTATTTTTCAATATTGAAACAGTTGTTGAACCAGTATTATGTACTGCTCCCAACTTCATTAGGTTAAAAATATAATTAAACACATATTATGAACAAATGAATAATTTTTGAAACTGAAATTTCAATTTAATATCGTAAACATATAAATATTTTGACATAATCATAACACTTGAAGAATTTTCATCCAAGATTTCTAAAAATGATAAATGACCGATTATTTAACTAGTCTCAAGTAATCATACTTCCTTTAATAATCAGGGCTCATGGTTGTAAGAAAATATCAAATTTTGGCAAAATATTAATTAATTAATACATTCATTCATTCGAGTCAGACGCTCGTTTCAACACAAATTTAAAATATATGAAATATGAAAATTGTCATTTCACTTAATTATATTGTTTTTATGTTCTTAAGTATTGGTCGGTTCTGTAGCATTAGCAATATGTCATGGGCAATTTTATGTCAATCGGCAGGGTTAAATACAATAACCAGGTTCATCATTAATAATAAATCATTACTTTAACAATACTTTAAAAACCTACATGAATTTAAATAAAAAGTTACAGATATGATGCTAGTTATTACTTGAGATAAGTACTGAATTAAATTTGAATATGTTATTGATTTTTTTTATTAGCTCAGTTAATTATATTACTTTATTTTGATTGTATTCTGAATTTGATGAATTGATTTCTGATCATGATGTAATAACCTATACGTATAAAAGCGAAATACCACTCACGTACTGACTGACTGACTTATTGACTGGCTAAGCACGAAATGTTAGAAACTACAAAGCCTGCAAACTCGTAGCAAAACAGAATTTAACAGGTAGTTTCCTTTTAGGGTGCAGTCGTCCGCTAAGAAAGGATTTTACGAAAATCCAACCCTAAGTGGGTGAAATGGGGGTTCAAATGTTTTATGTATGAATCCCACCATAACTCTTAAATGTCTAGAGAATTTGCAACCAAACTTTTTACACAGTTGACTGACTGTCTTACAATAAGCATTTTAGTGGTAAGGCGTCCCTTGGGGGGGGGGGGAAGACTGTGATGAGTAAAATTAACAGAAAAACTATAATATATTTGAAACCATAGTTATCGGTGCCGTCGAGAAGGATACGGACGCTTCGTAAGAGTCCAAATTGGAGATATTAAACCCCTAGAATCCTTGGGGTAGGATGATAACGGGTGGTAGGTTAAAATGATCAAAAACGTCTGATATTGGTGCTGAAAACATCCGTTTTGCTGTCTCAGAAGAGAAGAGTTACACTCTCAATGCCGCTGAAGTCTACGATCACTCCCGAGGGTTTCGTTAAGTCTGGGTTAAGTAAGGGATGAAATGTAAAAATAANTTTGGGGTATGATGATAACAGGTGGTAGGTTAAAATGATCAAAAACGTCTGATATTGGTGCTGAAAACATCCGTTTTGCTGTCTCAGAAGAGAAGAGTCACACTCTCAATGCCGCTGAAGTCTACGATCACTCCCGAGGGTTTGGTTAAGTCTGGGTTAAGTAAGGGATGAAATGTAAAAATAATCGAAAATGACTTGTATTAGTGCTGAGATCGTATTAGTGACATTTCCGAAGACCTCAAAGTCCAAAATCAGCCCACATACATTTCACCCCAAGGTTAGGGGATGCTATGTACAAATTATCGAAAATGATACGATATCAGAGACGAGTTCACAGTTTGTAGCATTGCTGAGTTGATTGTAACATCCTGTAATTGTGTAAGACAATACTCAGCTCCCGTGGGAAATAACACAATCCTAGAGTAAGAGATGTGAATGTGTCGACAGGTAAAAACAATCGAAAGTTACCAATATAAGTATGTTTAGGGGTTGCTGTGACGATTAATGACATTTATGATGCTGCTTAAAACCCCAGGGAAGGGTATGACATAAATATTATCGAAAGTGATATCAATGACGAATTCCGAATTTTCGGTGTCACTGAGATGAACGGTGACACCCCTATGAGAAAGAATAAAGCTGGAGACATATTACAGAATTCACGCGAGCAAAGCTGTGGATACCCTGCTACTGCGATAATCATGACTGTATTATATTTTTAGTAAAAACTATTTATCAGCACAGATTAACACAAGAAATGTTAAAGAGGGTTAAAACATTGAATTGTAAGCTCTAGTTCACTAGCATTGTAAGTTCTAGAATGTTCGCAAATAACGGTTTGGTTACAGGTTACGATTCAAGGTTCGGACAAGTCACTTTGTTCTGAACTAATTCATGACATAGAAGAAAAACTATAAAAACTAATCAGAATGACACACTGCTATACAATGTATGGTTTATAAAGAAATGGTTTTCTTGCATTCTGACAAGAAAATAACACATCTTTTTACGTTATGCCGATCTTTCGACTTTTATTGAGATCATCTGGGTTCTAGTAACTCCTTACAACATAACCTCACTCCTTACCCGTAACACCTTAGTTGATAATGCNAGTTCGGACAAGTCACTTTGTTCTGAACTAATTCATGACATAGAAGAAAAACTATAAAAACTAATCTGAATGACACACTGCTATACAATGTATGGTTTATAAAGAAATGGTTTTCTTGCATTCTGACAAGAAAATAACACATCTTTTTACGTTATGCCGATTTTTCGACTTTTATTGAGATCATCTGGGTTCTAGTAACTCCTTACAACATAACCTCACTCCTTACCCGTAACACCTTAGTTGATAATGCCCTCAATGGAAATGTTACAGAAAAGTCACTGACGTTCNCCCTCAATGGAAATGTTACAGAAAAGTCGCTGACGTTCTCTGCGACTTAGGTCTGTACGACTCCGACATTGCCCTGAAGAAGGTCACAGCATGATGACCGAAACATTGCTAGTTGTATCTACTAAGACGCGGTTTGTCCCGGACAGACAAGATCATACTGACTCCGGCCGCGGAAGCCTACGTTTGTAAGCAAATAATAGTTGATTTATCCTGTTCTCCTTTCCTAATTTAACTGCGATATTTCTTCAGAATATGCACAAGTATTTAGNGAAAGCTAACAACACATCGCATGTGGGCTTGTGGTGTGTTGGTACAGGCGTGTTGACAATGAATGTTTCGTATGCACACGAAAATACGGATAACTAGTCTGATGAAAAACTGAGAACAGAAAATTATTTTGATCTTCGTCATACTTTCTGTATCCGGGCCGAAATAGTGGGAGCCTATATGACGTCATATCGAGACCCTTTTCTTCGACGTACGGTAGACGTCATTTTAATTGTTCGTGATGCCGATCAGGGGCGGATACAGACTTAATATTTTAGGAGGGGCCATGACAAAAGAATATAGTCTTGGACATAGTACGTTCCAAAAAACATCCCAACCTCAGAAAAAAATGTAAAATTCTACAGCAAATTTAAGTTTAAATCATCTAAGTGTTAATTAATGTGAGATTCGGTACAGTAACGCCTTACTTTTTTTAATTTTTTGTGTGACAGGGAAAAGTAATAAATGCAAGACATTTATTCTGATTAAAGATGCAAAAACTTTATTCACATTTTAAGGTACAGAAACATTTAATATTTCAAGGAGAAGAACAATATTACTGGTGAAAGACAGCGCTGAAGCTGCGGTTTCTGAAAAACGAAGTTCAAGTGGGACTGGGACTATTCGTCTCTATTGAATCCAAAATTTCAATGCATCGTTAATTGCTGAGGTGATACTAATTACTGATTAAAAATCGCTAAAATGTGCCAATCTTCTTAAAAATCATAAAAGTTTTTGCGCGGCTAGAAACTCATTCTCTATGGGTTTTTAGGGGGGTTATGACCCCCTTGACTCTCCCCTTGTATCCGCGCATGATGTCGATAATGTTCGGTAATAGTGGTATGAAATTATACACTAAATTTAAAAAAAAAGCACATTCTCTTCTGCGTGTCTGCCAGATACGGTAGCCAGATTAGAGTTCACTATTAATCCTTCACATCTGATAATTAATTCTTTGAACAATGTATCATATTTTTGCTTTATGCGGCAAGAACCTGAAGTTTACGACCCTTTCAGTTTTCAACATCATAGGTATTAAACCTAAAAATCGAATTTTTATGTGTTAGTAAGATAAGATGAATTTCTGATGTTTTTCATTCACCTTCATCTTCTTTTTTTCTTACGGGTCTCAGCTCTACGACTTCACATCGGCTCCTACTATTTCGGCCCGGAGACGGACCCTTTGTTATATGCCAACTCATTATCAAAACATACTACGCGTAGCATGATCAAGTCCAAAAAAAAGCTATTACGGTTCATTTCACGCATGAATTTCCTGAGACAAAGCGAGTAGATGAATTTCTTTTTGTGTGTGGAAATAACGGTAGAATTCCATTTTGTAATGGGTATTTTATTTCTCACGATTGACAGTAAATTCGCCGATTAAATTATAGCCTCAAAACACTCTTTCCAACAGATAACGTTAATTCGTTTCGACTGTCACTTCTCCTACATCGCGCATTGTCTCATCCACCGACTCACAACTTCGAAGAAAAAGAGAATCCATCTCAAACGGTTTCTTCGCAACCATGACGCTTGACATCTAGCATCGCGAAACCCACGACGGATCTCCAAACAAGCAACAGGACACGTAACAAGAAAGCTCACTTTCCTACTCCCACTCGACCGAGCAGAACAAGTGACAGATAGAGAGAAAACAAGAGAGCGAGATAGAACACAAAAGAGAGTACTGTCCGCAATTTGAATGAGAAGGATAGCAAGTGATGATTTCATCTCCATTTCATTTGGCACGGTGGGGGAAAGAAGTCGCCTGTTTGTTTGTGTACGTGTGCTAGGAATAAAAACAATTTTGAATCAAGACGCTCTCTTCATCAGACCCGTGAAAGACGGAGTACTAGTGATATCTTGTGAGATTATGTAGTACCACATGTAGATACCAGATAATGCGAGGTTTGCATGTTTACTGTGAGTAGCGCTTCCGGCGCCAATAAAAGAACATGAATTGGTTTATGCCAGCACTATCTAGTGGCGACTTTGAGAGATCATTGCAGATGGTTGTGTCATATGAGTAGTTTCAGTTCCTTCTCTTGCCGCTAGTTGAGCCCTAGTCGTGTTTATCACATTATGGGAGCCAATTTCAAACTGCGATGGCTTCTTACTTTGAAAGTTAGAATAAATATTAAGTGGTTCTTCATAATCGTTAATAGCGTACTTTCTCCAAATAAAACCCCGTAACAGTTCAAACTACTACATTCACTATCTATACAATTACTACCTATAATATTATTTACTGCGAGACAGCCCGTCGCTTTACAAAATGGATCTTTTTCCTAGGACCCACATCTGGTCCGTCGCCTTCTGTACTTGACTCTATATAAAGTAATCGAAAGCTATAATGCCACTAGCCGATCCAGGTTGGCGCGGGAGGTTCTTTTACGATACAGTTTATCCTTCATTGCAATTTAGTTGAAAAATGTAAATCATTGATATAGAAAACCGTGGTATCATAATTAGTTCACGAGTGTGAAGTATTGAAGAAAATCACTTCACCATAAATCCGATACCGTAACTAAATGGGAACAAGAAGGATGATCACGTTCTATAAAGACAAATTATATAATAAGTTCTCATTTTATTAGAACACTAAAATTAATTATATCTTAGTTTCTTATTAACTGAAACAATGTGGAATTTCATGAAGTTTTAAATTATCTTTAACCCCATAAGCAAATAAATTTGTGTGTGGCTTATATACTACATAGTGGAATAAGACTAGGTGTGCCATAGCGCATCGAAGTAGAGGGGATGTTGGCCAGCCAATGAAACGTAAGACAATTTTTTGAGAGGGAAGTTAAAGGTGTTGTTCAGATTTACTTAGTACGTTTGAGTGAGTTGCAGGCGTGAATCGATATCCTACTTCACCCGTTCCGAAAAACGTCTTGAATATGATTGGCTTGCACTGCGCATGCTCGGGACGGGCACAACTTGTCTTATTACACGAGAACCTACGTATGTAGGAGACTATCAAAATATAATATAATCGTACCACTAGTTGTATAGAAGAACACATCAGAATAAAGGAAGGAAAGACAGAAATGGTTGAGAGATAATGCCATAAATACTCATGGAAACGAGGGGGTTGAAGAGATACGCTTTGCAGAACAGAACGCAGTGCCTCCCCCCCCCCACCAGGGGACTTATATCTAGTAAGTA
>NNCF01125957.1:410159-452492 GCA_002313205.1 Laupala kohalensis
CGTTAACTAAGATTCGGAATGCGTAAAACAACACAGATAGAACATATAAATATGACCTTGTAACACCGGCCTCATATAGGAGTGTGCAGAAATGTTTAATCCGCCTCTGCCTTAGGGCCCTTGATCGGAATTGATGGGATGGTTCCTTGCTTGCTTGCGGAGAGTAAATTAGTTTATTGTCCTCCACGTGGTCATACACAGTTTGTAACTGCTGTTTTGACAACAAATGTATTATTATTTAAACAGATACTTAAGTCAGCAATATTCTATGAAGGCGGCCACACTACTCAAGTCTCTTATAAGTTTTCCATTTCACATGGGATTCCAAAGTACATCGAACATTTCATGTCCAGGAAGGAAATAAGTGTGGTAAAAAAAGTCATTACTTTTTTTCAACTCCATTTATTTCCCTACTTTCTCACTACAGTAACATTTTAATATGATTGTTATTCTTTTGCATGTTACACGTTCATACAAATATAAAGAGTGAAATCACATCAACCTGCCATCTTCAATCACAGTGGTTATCGAAATATATTTAAAACAGACATGTAAATTAACAAAACGAAGTTATTGAAATAAACTATCCTTCTTGAGTTAAACATTTAGTATTGGAGAAAGGGGTTGGCAGTACTGGTTGATGATAGTGGTGCGAGCATCAATGGCTGTGTTTACATGTAGTTCGTAAGAGTGGGCTAACGCGGTTGGACCGATGTAAGTGGCTGACCAAACGGGTGCCTCGAGGTCTTAACCCGTAAGACNGTCGTAAGTTAGTGCGGTCCAACGCCAGGCGCGTAAACATAGACCACGTAATTAATTGACAGGATAATAACGGGTGCTTCACCGAGAACTTGAAAAGTTTGAAAACATTTGTAAATTTCTTCAAACTGATTCTTCTTTCAGTGGGGAGTGGATAGAATGAAGGTAAAAAACTCTACTTCACTGTATACCTAATTTTGAAACGTATTTACTTGGTTCTTCTTTTTAGAATAAGATAAATATACCAGATAATTACAAAGTTTCTCACGCTACTCAAATGCATTTCATTGAGGCATTGAAATGCAAAACGTTGTAAGAGCCAAAAACGTTTTATACAGGTGAAAACAGATGAAACTCCATAATCGATCATAGAAAATTATGGAAAATTCATCACAGATTACATATTTGATGTTGAAGATAATAGTGCTTCAGAAAATTAAATTTTATCAAAATTTAGGGTGATTTTTGAAACAGTTGTTGAGTGTCAAATTGTTAAAATAGGAAGAATGTTCTAAGTACCACGTGTGTCAAAAATCGCTCCAAATATCACCGATCAAAGGAGTATATGTGCTACACCAAATAAACATTATTTTACGAGACGTTACAACAGACTATTGAAATCTTAGTAAAAAAATTTAAAAATCGATTCCCCCGACTGACATTGCATAACACACAATTACTTACGAGTGTAAAAAATAGCGAATATGCTATAAAATAAATACCTCAAGGAATATCATCCTTATAAAATATTTTTGTATTCATCATAGCCATATTTTTTAAAAACAATTTCTTAATTTTCTTTAAAAGGTTTAAATATTTAAAAAAGTTGATAAAAACTCAAAAGAATTAAAATTCAAACTCTGCTGCGGGGTTAAAAACACTCGTGCACCGATTAAAGACAAACACTACTACAAAATTGGTAGGGTTTTTTTGTATTGTCATTGAAGAAATGAAAACTTTTTTTTCACAAAAAAAAAAAAAAAAAATAAATTTCCCCAATGACCAAAGCGCAAGAAATCTTACCATTAATGTTAACAGGAATGGTCGAAAATCAGATTAATGGAATGGTGTAAAACACTACTATTAAAAATATCACTGAAAGAACTGTAGACGTTAACGCTAACTTTTGACAGTCATGGTAATTAAACTATGAACAGGAGGGTACGTAACTGATAAACACTGCATTAGCGTTGCCGTGAACAACGATTTTTGCGAAGAAAACGTATCCTCTTTTTGGCACCTAAAACGTTTAATTATATGCGTCAACTCTTTTATTGAAGTGAAATAAAAATGTGTCACAGATCACGAAAATGGCATTGAATTATTCCATTCCTTTTATTCAGTTGAAACTAGATTTTCCGACTGTTTTCATTCACAGCTTCGACTGAAACACCACAGGACCAATGGCTGGAAAGAAAAGCAAAATATAATTAGAAAATACGAATTCGTTTTAAATAAGAGAGAAATAAAAGGAGACAGCATGAGGGTGACAAATTAAAGTTTGAAGATTCCGTGTAAAAATTGTTAAATTACGCAAAAACTTAAGTCGTATGTTATTATATACATTAATACCTGGTGTCTGTTAGTTCCCTTTCACGCGTAACCGGACAGCGGATATCACACTAAAGTATTTTGTACATTTGAGAAGGAAAAATGTGTTATCGATTTCCTATTACAACCGGCGCAACCTAACTCCCACTCTGGCTGCCGAGCTGAAAGTGAGAGCAACGGGAATAAAAGAGAAAGAAATATTCTGAAAACATTCGTCATTCAAAGCGAAGAGTCCACTAATCCAGCGCACACCTTCCGTATTTCCCCGCTGACCAAAGTGAGACGAGGGGCCGTGCACGTCGAAGGGGCGGTGAAGCAGTTTTCGTGGAAAGTGCTACCATCCCNCACACGCAGTTTGTAACAGCTCTCTCGACAATAAATTATTTATATATTATTTTTTTGTCACTCTCACTGGCTTGATGTTGGTATAGAACCTGTACTCAATGTGGCCAACGCTTTTACTTCGCCATCGTTAATAAGAGTGATGATAAGGATATCTCGCGTTCTGTTGGCAAGACATTCGAATTTTAATTAATTGCCAACCTCGGACACCAATTCAATTCACTTACTCTTGTGGCGCTGTTCTGTACTTTCTGCATCGAGCGTGTGGAACGAATATTACTTTGTGTCTACGTTTGTTGTGTTATTAACTTTTATTTCTTTACTGCAAATAGTAGCTTTTGTGATTACTACTAATATTTATTTGGATATTACTTAAATTCTTTGTGACTACGCTTTTCCTGAAAATTTTCTACCAAGATGTAGCGGGACGCTTTAACCTCACATTATCAGCTGATGAGTATGACATTGTGGACTACTGCCTGCACGCGAGTGAGTTTCAAGGATTTGTTTCGCAGAGGTTGGCAATTTGTTTAAGGCAAAGGGTATTGAATAATTTTAGACAAAGTATCGTCACTTTGAGTATAGTTTGCAGAACGGCTATTAGCTACCGGACGAGAGCGGGAGTTATATCGCGCGGCTTATACTTCACCTTTTACCATTTCCCCCATACCCCTCGCTAGGTATGACCCTGTTTACATAGTTAATGATAAATATGAAACACTTGCTTACGACTAGAAGACTTCTTTTTTTTGGGGGGGGGGCCGGGGCTGGGCTTTACGGCTCATGTCGACATCGAGGTCATTGGAGCCCTAAAAACTCGTACAGGTAGATAAAATGCAGTTACGCACTAGGGAGAGCCAACATGACTCTCCCCGCGTGTGGGACTCGCCGAATGACTCAACCATACCCACTAAAAACCCTCCTGAATTACAAAATATCAAAAACATATCTCAAACATACATCAAAACATTGAGGACAAAAAATGAGGAAAATGAAAGATACCCTAACCCTAATAGCGTCGGGATGGAAAAGAACAAGAGGTGACCAATGAAGGTCAGGAAAGAGAAAGGAAGGAGCCAATCACAAGTAAATAGAGGCAATGCCATACTCAGCTCGCGGTCCCGTGTTTGCCAAACACGTACTTACTAGATGTAAGTTCTCTGAGGGGAATTAGAAGACGTGAAGAAAAGTAGTATCATATTATTGAGGTTAATTAAATTGTCTTGCTACATAAAAGTAAACATTCACATTTTCAAACAGGATATTAGATAGATTCAATTTTCCGATAAAACCTATTTTCTACCCGAAACCGGTTGACACACAAAGTAATTATTATTGTTTCCAAAACGTAGATATAATGAAAATTTTAAACCGAAAAATACTAAATTGGGGGAGTGACATATTTTGTGGTTATTAGGTTGACACGAAAAACGCTTTCATATATCAGGAGTCAATTTACATCCTTTTAAAAATAAATAAATGAGTGAAACAGCGTCCTTTCTTGACGTAATTACGAGCTGTTAAATGTGATAGGTCTACTGAACACGAATGTTTAAAATATTATTGAAATAGAGCTGAAAGAAGGGGAAGGAAGGGGAAGGGGGTGACAAATTTAACTTTTTCCCCAGGCCCTTCGAATTCTCTCGGAGGTTCTGACTGCAAGCACATTGTAAAGGACCGTCTGTTAGAACACGAGAAATGTCCTATGCTGACTAATTACGTCCCAATAGCAGCAAACACGGAACATGCTACCGCAAAAACTGAAAAATCTTCTCGAAATAAACTCCAATCGCTATTCACCTTAACCACTACTACAAAACGTCAGATACAAGCCACTACGACATGATTCTAACCAGTAACACTACTGGGGAAAAAATGTAACAGGTATGACTCTCGTTGAAAAGATAAGAAAAATTACACATTATATTAATATAGCCATAACTAACGTATTATTATAAAAAATATTCTGCAACATAAGCAAATGTAGAAAGCTCACTAAATTCAGAAACAGCGGACGATAGTTACATAGATTTCGCCAACAGCGACTCAATTATTCGCCATGTTAATAAGTTTCTCCTCGAAAATGTTGTAAAAGGTTTCTCTTGTCCAGTGAGAATGTAGAAATGTAAGAACAAACAACGTTTATAAGCATGTCAAATACTATTAACTCGTGACCTGTGGCGGTTTTAGCGGCCACGCAGGACCGGCGGCGCGGGGGTTCCCCGGGGGTTTGAGGGCCCACCGGGATAAGACAATTAAAATAAAATTGTTTTATCTAATTAAAAATATCACAAGATAAAAATTAACAAATACCACAAGTTTCTCGACTTGATAGAAAATGAAAAACAATTTAATTATTGTCGTAAATGTATTTCTTCGACATAAAGTGAGTAGAAAGGAATTTTCATTAGCAGCTTTATATTGTACATATGATTTAATTTAAATAAGGTATACATTTACACAATTTGTTGTTAACATTTTTGTAAGTCAGAGTGGACGTCAAGTTTAGTGGGTACGCGTAGATACTCCGGCTCAGCGCAGCGCAAGAGAAGCGTGGGAAATATCAACGTAGGAATTTTAAGTATTCTCCTTGTGTTTCGGTTACTGGCAAAGAAGGAAATCAGACGCTGTAGGAAAGGTTGTAGGAGATTACAGGAAGATAGATATCTAAAGAAACCATAAAAACAAAGACTTTTGAGTAATATTATAAATTGTGACAATAAGTAATAATGTAAATTATGTTTTATACTGAATGAAATTTAGTAGTTCATTTAATGTATGCAAGATAAGTGGGTATAATTATGCATGATAAGTCATGAGATCAATTTTTTAAAGAGGAGGGGGGCCCATGAAAAATGTTGCGGGAGACCCCCGAATTCTTACCGCCGTCACTGCCCGTGACATAACAAAAATACTCCAACATCTACTAAAAAAATTCCTCCCACCATCGCGACAAAAACGAAATTGTTGAGTTAAAACACGGCAAAAAGAAATCGAAACCTAGTGATGTCACGTTCGTTGTCATGGCAACGACCTAGTTTTATTCATTAAATTAAATAACTGCGTAAAAACTATTTAGGAACAAAATGTAAGCAATGATGAAAGGAGAACGATATATAAAAATATTATTTTACTCTAAAACTAAAATGTATAGAATTATTTCATACGCAATATTTTAAGGAACTATTTTTCGTTTATGTACTGTAATTCACTTCAACTTTTTAATTTTTTTCAAATATCTTATTTATTAATTCGCTAGTAAACACGAGAGTGCAGAAATAGGGATTGAGCAAACATTCTACTTCTGTAATTTATTTTCGTTTCATGACGTGGTTCGGGACACACTACTTTATGGAAGTTGGTAGCAAATATTTATTGATGCTATACACAATGTTTTATGTACTGAATCAGATAAATATCTCTAGTTCTGAAAACTTATACTGGAATATATTTGGAACAACATTACGATTCTCATTTGTACCGTCGAGATTCCTGAAACAAGAGGTTCCGAGTGGTTCAGGAGTGTTTCAACTAGTGCGATCTAGCGGTGGCGAATGTAACTTCTTCGAACTACACCAACGCGATCTAACTTAAGATGTAAGCAGAAAAGTCAACCATAGTCGACCATTACGATAGCTCTCTCGTATCTTGTCCACACTCGAAAAATAGATACACTTATTGCTAAAATATCCCTGGATTACGTAGTGTACCACTTAATGTTCCTTCAATGGAATGTTACGAGATATTTCACTTTGAAAGTGGACATTTTTAACATGGCGCTTATGGGAAGAGGCGTGGATCTTTCCGACAGGCACTTCTTAAGTTGTAACACTTGTGCCCAGCACGGAAAATATGATGCCCCTTGAAACAGATGTTCTTATAAGGATTAGAGTTCTTATAAATGTTTTCCAAAGTCTTGAAATACTTTCGTCCCTGAAAATTAAAAGTTCAGAGTTTCTTGTACATAGCGACAATGTTTGCTGGGATCTCGCAAATCGCCGGTCATGGTTCAAATATTATATATTTATCATATTAGTATTTCGTATTACGTGCTGAAAACAAACTCTAGAAACTCAACAAATAACCCCTTTTAAATTACTGTAACTAAATTTTCGCGATAATGGATTGAAACTAAAGAAAAAGTTTACTTATCCATGAGAGAGCTATCTTGACTGTAAACTCCTAAAATAACTAAGAGATCGGATTATTGAAAAAAAAAAAAAAAACAAGTTCCACTAGCTCTGTTTTCGACTTTGACAGTGACGTCATATGCAATGATGAAAGTTACTGTAATCCGAGATATGTGATAAATAATTATTGAAAATAATTTCTCTGGATATTTAATGATTCAAAATGAGAAATCTGTAGATCTCATTTTGATAGAAATTATTATGTAGATAATTTTGATCGAAAACTCTGTAGATTTCGTGATAAATCAAATTTATTTAACACTTTCTCCATTTTTAAGATGTAGCGTAAGTACCACAGAAAACTAACACGACCGAATTCTAAACAATAGAGTATTGTTACTTTTATTATTACTTTACGATGAAAAAAGATCAATGCAGAGTGATAGTCTCAAATTCATACTAACAAGTTTTCAACCACATTGCAAGTAAGACATTTCCGCTCGCTTGTTATTTGACACCTGATTTGTTAAGAAATAATATAGGGACACGACACTTTCAATGGCGTAAAGAAATTGAAGTTTTACTATCAATATAAAACGAAAACGTCACAACTCACTCATTCAAAAACAAAGAACCTAGTAAATAAATTACGTAGTTATCACACTGCGTCGGAAATCATAGCGATAACAAACTATAATCAAACGTGGTTACCTGATATTTCAGACATTATTCATCAGCCACATCTGAACCAGGCAGCAGAGGATAATCCAAAGGTGAACTGGATTGTTCAGAGCCTGCTTGAAGTTGGTCATTAAGTTGCTGCAAGAGATCCTGCATCTTTTGCTGTTGTTGGAACAGCTGTTGTATCTGCTGTTGGATGAGTAGCTGTTGCAGTTGTAGTTGTTGCAACTTCAACTGCATGAGTTGGAGATGAATCATAGGAGGAGTGCGACGCAGGTCCTCACGAGGAAGCCCGAAGTTGTGATTCATCTTTGTTCGATGGAATGAGCCGAAGAAGAAAATATGTGGTAAGAGATTCGCGGAACGAAGCGTTGAAATATACGAAAACAGATCGAGTACGTTCAACGCTTGCGAGGAGCGAAGTGCTTCACAGACCCCGCTAGTCGACGTTCAGGCTGGACACGCTAGTCAAATGAACGACTCAAAGACACTTTCGATATTTGAGCAACCACATACATTTTAATTATTTCAAATTTACTACGATTTAATATATGAAGTGAAATATCAAAAGTTTATACTTACAAAAAATCTTGCGTATTGAGTACTTTATTTGACTCATATTGAAGACATTACAAATATATATCTTCTCTTTCCCTCCTCACAAGTTACGAACCAAAAACATGTAAAGTTGTTTTATTTACGAGTTTGTCACATTTTTTATTTAATCCTTAAGTTTTAACATTTAAAGTGTCGTAAATGTTTTTTCCTAACGCCGATAAGAGTTTTAGTTTTTTCAATATAAACACTCGAGGATGACCCAAACACAGGTTGAAACGTTGAGTACGAGTGTTATAAAATAAACAAATCAACTTCAGAGGTCGTTTTAAAGTGATTAATAAGAAACAACCCCTTCTCCATTTAGAAGGCGACTCCTCGGTATTTGTAGGAGTGGGGAGGTTTTAACAGCCAAGACCGGTCCCATATTTACTTTGTCAATGAGTAATTTGTTAATGAGTAAATACTTCGTTTTGTGAAATGAATCGTAGGATTATTGGTATTTTTACCTAAAGTAAGAACTCTTAAAAACTGCCAAGATACGTTGCGAAGTATATTTTTCTTTTATTTAGGCACTCTATGAAGTGTATGTTATAAAAGACTGTGTACAATAACCCCCCCCACACACACACACACATACTGAATATGCTAATATTAAATGTTCCCTTCATCTGTTAATTGTATCACCACGGCCGCCACCAGACACATAGCTCTGGGGGTCCGGGTCCCTCCCAATTTTTTTGAAGTTGTAAGGTAAATACTTTATGCGCATAAAATATTGTCTATTTACAATTTCTTAATAATTTAATATTATGCATTAATTGTCATTGCAATAATTATCAATTAATTGCCATAATTAATAAACCATTGTACACATTTAAAATATTTTAAAGACAACTTGTAAGTAGTCTGGATCCTTGTGAAATGAATTTTTGGTAAAGGGCCGATTGGTGAATAATTTTTTTGCTCGCATATTAGCCTAAAATATATTTATCAGCAGTTCTCCTTTTGTGGGGCTTTACGGCTCGTCGACATCAAAGGTCATTGGAGCCCTAAAATATTGTACAGGTAGGGAAAATGCAGTTACGCATTAGGGAGAGCCAATATGACTCTCCCCGCGTGTGGGACTCGCCGAATGACTCAACCATCTAACACTAACTACCCACTAACAAACCCTCCTGAATTACAACTCAAAACTCAAATATCAACATATCTCATTAAAAAAAGAGAAGAAAGAGGAAAATGAAAGATACCGTAGCGTCGGGATCGAAAAGAACAAGAGGTGACCAAGGGAGGTCAGAAAAGAGAAAGGAAGGAGCATGGCACAAGTAAGTGGAAGTAATGCCAGACTCATTTCGGGGCCCCGTGTTTGCCAAACACGTACTTACTAGATGTAAGTCCCCTGGGGGGTTATCAGCAGTTCTGTGGAAATATGTTTTGGGTTAATATCCATGCCAAAAAGATATTACGAAAGTAATGAGACAATTCAATACGTAGATACCAAGACCTTACTACCTACGACTACTGTCCATGTCTTCCAAGCCAGAAGATTAAATACTACCAGACGTCCTACCAGACGTTTGTATGAAATTTTTAAACCTTTTCTCAATATTGCACAAAATTGATTTTTTAAAGTTCTGGTCAATTTTAAGTATGTCAACGTTTCAGCTACCGCAATTTGAAATTTTAGATAAACTAGCCCTCGGTGAAGGATTAACACCGTATATTTCGGCAGACAAGACGACCTTCAGAAAAGACAAATTTTCGTTCAAGTTTTATAGTTTTAGGATATATCTGCCCGAATCTATGAAGCCAAAAGCGTATAATTTCGAATACTTTAGATGGCGCAGAGGACGATTTGTTGTGGGATAGTGATGACAGAGGAAATTGACTCGCATGGGACCCACATGACGAACGTCTCAACAACGAAAGTAAGGATGTACTTGAGCCGTTTCCCTTAGATAATAAATGTGAGGATTTTGCGGGATTTTAAGTACATCGGTGAATGAATTGTTTTATTTTAAAATGGCTTTAATTTATATAAATTGCAACGTACTGTTTTGTATCTGACCTATCCCAGATTTTAGGGGCGTTTTTTTTACAATTCAACTATCGTCTTATCTGCGGAAATATACGGTAATTAATCCAACATATCGAACAATGTCGTTTTATCATTCACGCGAACACGGAAATGGCTTTAAGAGAACGAAGGCACACTCGGGTATAATAATTACGGAGACAATGTTACGAATAAGAGTTTTTAACACTACAGTACAACTCTTCTTAACCGGTCTAGTCGGGACAGAGACTTTTCATCTTATCTAGGAATTTTTGTTTAAATTTTTGAATCCGCCTCTGCTTTAGGGCCCTTGATCGGAATTGATGGGATGGTCCCTTGCTTGCTTCCGGAGAATAAATTAGTTTATTGTCCTCCACGTGCTCATACGCAGTTTGTGCTGTTTTTTGACAATAAATTTATTATTAATAATTTTTTATTATTATTAATATACTCCGTGGCAGTTAATAAGGAGTTCATAATTAAATACAGCTCAAATTTAGATTATTATATTTACCTATTCTTCAATGTACTGGTCTATAGGTCTCTAAAAGACCGTTAGATACAGATACGCCACAGTCTCCTTCAGCTAATTATCTCTTCATTTCACCACTCCGCACTCCCCACCCTCCCTTTGGTTTTGGGGGATCTCCATATACAAACAAACGATATGAAATCGGTCGTAGAACTTTGTCATCACTCACAGTAATACGAGAAATAAATAGCTGATATATTTGCATAAAACTTTATTTTTGTTGAATTTTCTTGGCTTTTCAAATTTAACTTATACCCGCCCATTCAGCTTTCACTCTATCAGAGCATCACACACCCCAATTCGTACTTGACTTAGTCTAAATTATTTTCTTTGCTACCATCGGCGAATGATAATAGGAAGTTTAATTAATTTAAAGTACAGTAAATCTTAAGAATCCTTGTTGTAGAAAGTTGTTAGCAAACTAGGACGGAAAAAGCAATCAAGAACCCTTGTGCGACATGAGGACACATCAAATCATTATTAAATACCTTTAATACGCCTGATTTTTTACGATATTCTTTCTTCATTTAAATACCACAGTTTTAGAGTTAGCTCCCCGTTCATTTGCTACGTCACTCCAGAGACGAGATAATTAAAATATAATTATTTAACTAACATAAAACATAATACTATGTAATACCTCGTCAACTGTCCACCACATCTCGAATCTTGTTGCACGAATCATTTGCAAATGTATTGAATGAGAGGTCTAGTTAATACAAATACAGCTACGACAGTTAAACATCATTTTCCTTCGCATTCATCGTACGTGACCTTCATATTTTTCTACTATACACACGTAATCTTTGGGCACGGACATATATACTCGTATTTACCAGCTACGAATATTCTTATGAATAAATCAAGTAAATCCATAATATTGTTGTCTGCATCTTGAATTTTAATAATTCGAATTTTAAATTTTAATATTTTAATAATTCGAAATGTACCAACAGCAATTCATATAAGGAAGGTCACCGCAATTTCAGTTAGTTTTTATTTCCCAAGTTCGTTCTCAGGAAAGAAAAATATCCGGAATTAAGTTGGTATTAGGAAACATGCTGCCTTATAATGAATGTACAACTATATCGAAGAAGATTGTGGTACTATGTAGTAGCAGATCAACGGAAAAACTCAATCACACAGATAGCAAAGACCTCCAGGTGTTCGTCATAATTAATAATATCATAGGTCATATTTATATTAAAACTTAATGTAGAGAAAAACTGACAAAACCCATTCTCTGAAATTATTCACGTATTTTAAATCTGTTTGTTTAAAAATTACCTTGCATAAAATGGCCTCTGGAGGGCAGAGGTGGCAAATGCCCCGTAAATCAGCTACCGGTAAAATGTCAAAACTACGGGAAACAAAATACTTCATATATCTTACAGCGTAATTCCGCTAATGAGGAACACGATAAAAACCTTTAATGTAAATGGCTGTAAAAATATCAAAAATAATTAATATTATTTACAATAAACTTCAGTCAAGAATAATGAGAGTAATGAACATATAGTGAATATTTATATCACAAACTATCAATCTGTGTAAACGAGTCTTCCAAACACTCCTCATATGCTGATGACTCGTATTGTCGAATTAAATTCTATTGTCAGTGACACACACACATGCTTCCATGAACATAAGCCACAGTACACATATCCTGACTTCTAATAGCTGCGGATAGTACGAAAAAATCGCAGAAAAACACAGTAATCACATTTGCAATTTTGTTTTGCATATACACAAGTGAAAAAATTTGTTTTATGAATTAATATGAATTTTATAAAACCTTTAATGTTTCAAAAAGCGTGATAGTTTTGCAGTTTTTGCCGATACGTTGCCTTTATTATTTTTTTATAAAACAAACTAAGGGTAACAAAAATTATTCTTATTCAGCGTATAATTACTGCTGGGATTGCGACAACATTTATTAATTTCACGCTTCTACATGCAAAATATAACGAGTTATTAATTTTTTTTCGAATTAGAAAAATTTTCCAACACAGCAAAAAACGACCAGACACATTATTAAAGAATAAAATTTATACTGCTACACTCAGAAGTTGTAGTTGTTGATTTAGTGCTAAATTAAAAGACACGTTTGCACTTTAAAGTAATTAAGGTTCGCATACAAATGTTTCTCGGTAAACATCGCGCGCACCAGACGTTCACAATGGAAGCAAATCATGAGGTGCAATTCGACAAAGAAAAAGTCGTCATCAAACGCAATTTTTTCACTGTTTCCTCAGATAAGGTTAACGTTTAGATATATTGCGTTATTTATAACTCATTTTCAGAAGAAAAAAAAAANGTTCCTCTAACGGTGCGATTACGTAAGTAATAATACTTCAATACAAAACCCCCAAGATCCATAATGGAACCACACCATTACAATTTGACAAAATTAATAACAATAATGATAAAAGTAAGTGAGCTGGGTTACTCATGAAGTTGAAGCTGCCTCATGCACTGGGTTAAGCTGGATAACAAGACTGCAAGCAGTCCTAGACGTGCCCTTGTCTGAAAGAAGACAAGCAAGACTCGCAGACTGGAAGTAATTCGTATACTCCGTCGTCATGGTGACCAACTCAGGAAAACAAAAGAGAAAAATAATAAATTCCTTTTCATCAAGTGTCGTATGTAAGATGAAAACAATGCTGATAAACGTAATTTATAAGGCATTTAACATCAGGTCGGTAACTCTGGTTTCGATAATTTCAATTGGCATATTTACTCCATTTTGGTTAGTTTTCACTTTTAATATTCTGAAATGGTTTATTCTTGCTCTTCTTAGCCTTTCAAACAATTTAAACTTGTATTTTAATAGATTCTCTTATAACCTGACCTGAATGTCTTCTAAGTCAGCCTCACGATCGATTCGTTTCGAAACTCTTAGGTAACGAAGTAAATTCCAAAATGTGCCCGAAAAAGTTAGAATGTGTCTATTAAGGACGAGAAAAAAAATCTCAAGTCTCAAGATAAATCCAAAACTTGCGCCTGCATTAATGTTGCAGATACATTTTCGAATATAAATGCCGTAAATGTTTAAAACCTAAACATATTGAAGAGTCAGTTACTTTGTGAAAATACATTATTATAATAAATAAAACATATTTCTTAGTTTTCTATCACTAATATATTTTTCACAAATAACGGCGACAGTAATTTCGTAACGGTGGCACATTTTCAAGGCAGGTCTCTGTCCCGGATAAGTTATTTTAATATTTTTGTATTTCAATTTCAAAAGGGCTTTATTTTAACAAAAAATGTACAAATATATATGGCGGGGCTTAGGCCCCGTGCGCCTTACAGAGGCCCTACAATGTACCGTGGGCTGTGCATACTATACATTAGTATTCACTCTCAATGAACTGAAACAGTAACTAAAAATAGAGGTATTAAAATATTTATTTGGTAGGTAAATGATATCAGTAGCGGAAAAAGAAATAAATAAGTGTTAATAAGTTATAATAATAATTTTTTTTATTGTCATGGCCATTTTTTAAATATTAATTTCAATTTTTAATCTCAGCTATTGTTATATATACTTAAATGTTTCGTTCATTGAGCACCGTTGGGAACCACGGAAAGCCAACGGTTAGGGCAAGCGCGCTAAGCATAAAAAGAAGAATCTGGTTGGTAACTGGAAACCTGTAACAGAACAAAAAAATTCATAGAAAGAATACATACTTATCTGCATAATGCTTACATACCAACATACCCAAATAAATCTTGTTTACATATTTACCTATATATACGTACATGTACACATTTCTAAATCAATGAAAACAGACTAAAATAGAGTACTAATATTACTACTATCACTTACAATAATAATAATTTAAACAGATTTAAATGAAGTGTGTTCATTCTGGTCAATCTCCTTCATCAGTTCCGCCTCCCTCTTTTTTCGAACCATACTCAGAAACTTGACAAGGAGTAAAGTAACGGAGATACTATTATGTCGCATTATTTCAAAAGCTATTTTTATATAAACAGCGTAATTTGGGGGCACTTCACCGCAGTAAGCAGTGGCGTCTTGTGCTATAGGTACAGAAACAAATAATTGGTTTATCGAAAGTAAACATTATTTACATAAAATTATTTTGAAATTTGTACTAATTTTATATTCATATGCTTCACTAAGAAATCATTGTAACGTCAGATGATCAGGAATCTTAATCTAATGTTGCCGCGCTTAATAAAGAAGAGTGTCAAGAGATAAAAAAAAATAACAATAAACATTTAAGTTTTTAGTGAACTCCAACGTGCTCAGATACTTCAGAATGCACTCGTGTATCACTTAATTATCGAAAACTTCCTTGAGTCTGGCATTGCTTCCACTTACTTGTGCCATGCTCCTTCCTTTCTCTTTCCTGACCTCCCTTGGTCACCTCTTTTTCGTGATATTTTTTCCTTTCTTTTTTTGTAGAAGAATTTTTAAATGGGCTATGTAGCGTACTATTGAAGCTTATCTACTAGGGGCGATACGAGGTAGTAGGAGCAACTGTTAGTAGTAGTCAGTAATAGTAAGAGTTAGTGATACTAGGAGTTTTCGCTATAAACCGGAACATTTGAAGTGAACAGCTACATATTTTTTTCCTCTAGCCCCGCCGGGAATTGAACACAGAGCGACTTGGTGAGCAAGCGTGCTAACCCTTTAGCCACCGGAGGATATACGTCTTGATGTGGTATCTATCTGAACTGCATTGAATGATTTTTTTTTTCTGTGGGAAAATGACGTAAGCAGTTCTGCGCATGTAGGGGATGTGAGGAAAGAAGGCAGGGGGATGGCTCGAGATGGGAAGTGAACGAATAGAACGCATATGCCCACCACGTCTCAGGTCTCCCGCACATCATGAATTAATTTCTATGTTTTCTCTTCGCATAAACCAA
This sequence comes from Laupala kohalensis, assembly GCA_002313205.1. Taxonomy (NCBI): domain Eukaryota; kingdom Metazoa; phylum Arthropoda; class Insecta; order Orthoptera; family Trigonidiidae; genus Laupala; species Laupala kohalensis. Next base: position 425,671 of record NNCF01125957.1, read on the forward strand.
ACAATAAAAAAAGCAGAGAAGGGATCATGGTTTGCGGTTGCGGCTTGATTGAGCGTAGATATACATACTGTGTGTATGGACACCGACTCCAATGATGTTCTTAATTTATCCTCGTTCAGCTTCCTGGTATTTCACGCCCTCTTGTAGTTATTTTTTCTTCCTTGGAGGGTGTTAACAGAACCTCGTACCATTCTTTACGAAATATAATTGTGATCACTCAATGTTTCCTCGTCCAGGACTTTCAATTCTACAAAACTATTTACTATAACTTCGCTAACTATCGTAAGATCTAAGATTGATTCCATTTCTTCTCTTGTAAAGGTAGGCTTTTCTGGTGTTTTCGTTGAGTTTCCCATCGTTGTTCGCTGTCCTGGGTAGTTCCCTCTCTTGGGTCTATATCTCCACCTTTCTTAGGGGTCTCGTCTCCCTGGCTTCTTTATTTTTCTCTACTGGATGCTTTTATTTTTTTCAACTGCTTCTTTCTGGTTTTTTTCCTTCTGGAGGACTAGGTGCCGTTCTCTTTTTGGATGGATTTTCCTGCACATTTTTGTTCTCAAAGCTGTTTCTTCTGGTTTGGAGAGAGAGCTTAGCACTGCTGAGAACTCTTTCTTGTCTTCTATTGTATCTCGCCATCTGTTCTTCCGGGCGTCCACGTATTTTAGAGCTTTGGACATGGCATCCTTCACAGTCACCGTTTTTTTTAGCATATTGTTGCTAATCACCTCTATTTGCAGGTTTAAGCTTTCGATTATCTGTATTTGCTGTTCTTCCTGCAACTGTATTGTCTCCCATTTTTTGAAGAGCGAGACTGCTACACCCCTGCCGACCGAATCTCGCCTTACCGCTGTCTCCCCTTCAGTCTCCTGCCGTACAGATACCTCTGAGGAGAGAAGGGACTCTCATGTCTTTCCTCGGGTGGAATATAATTCCTGGACGGAGACCTCTGTAATCTCGGTCTTCTTTCGAACGGATTCTCACTTGTCGCCGTATCTGGCACAGTTCGTAAGTGGACCCGCACCCGTGACATTGCAGTCATGGGATGACGATGCCCGGGAGCCTGCTTGCGTACACCCGGTACTGGGATTCGAGCCCCTGCACCGTAAGTTTCGATCTTAAAAGACCGTCCTCTTATNATCCCCAACCGGGTCAGGTAGGGGCGAGGAAAGAAAAGGAAAGAAGGAAAGAAGAGGACTGAAATGACTCCCTAGGCTTTCGCAACCTAATCGCTTCGGGGTCGAAGAAAACAAGAATTGGTCAAGTGAGACCGATAGTAAAGTTGAACACAAGTAGGTGGAAGCAATGACAAGTTCAGCTGAGGGTGAGTTGGGAGCGCCAGTTCCCGTACCACACATCTTGTGGTCCCTTAAACCCTGTTTGTCCAAGGAACCTTATTCTTTATATTCGGTTCAATCCATCTCAAGCCGATGGGCTCCGCCATCCGCCACCCGGGGGACGCGTCCTCTGGAGGTCAGAGCCCTCCGAGGGTGGTTGTTGTTGTAACTATTAAACTCCAGTGTTCTCAGGAAACTAGGTGCGAAAGGAAAATGAATGAAGAGATGATAATTGTCGGTGGAAACAATAACTTGAAAAAACCCTCTGTAGTTATAGTTTTCCCCTCACTCTGTCCCCAGAGATGGAAGCTCTATAGTACAGCAGTTCCTAACCTTTTCAGGCTTGTTACCCCTATGACTTATCAGGGAAACTGATTTTACCCCCCTTTAAAATGTTATCGAAGAAAACAACACATGCATACAATACCTTTATTAATCATAAAATTGCACAAACGTTTTCATAATTATAAGTTCCATGTACTTCCTTAAATAATGAATGACAGTTAATGTAAAGGTTGGAATTGTTATGCATTCGCAAGTAGTTTTATATTAGGTATAGTTTATCATATTAGGTATAGTATAGCATCTCAAGTCATGTTCCTCATTGAGATGGTTTCTGACCTTTGTTTTTACTGTCACTAAAGTTGAGAAACAACTCTCACATCTGTAAGTGGTAGCAAAAGGTATTATCATTCTTAGAGCTCTGTCAGTTATAATAGGATACGCAGCACCTACTTTTCACCAAAATGTACAGAGGCCATAATTTTAATATTCCAATTTGAAAGTGCTATCATCTCATAGTCCAAGAAATTCTACTTTGGCTGACACATCTTCATCTTTAAATATTAAAGTCCGAGAAATATTGCTTCAGGGAGTATTACTGCAGATAAATGGTGAATCAAGAATTTTCAGATTCGTCATTTACCAATTGCTCACACAGTTGTGTAGACATCAACATATCACATACTTGATCTCTGCGTTGGAAAAATCTATCATTCTATTATCTACATACCAAAAATTACCAGCATTATTACCCCCTGTTTCATTCCTGCAGGGGTAATTACCCCCAGGTTCAGAACCCATGCTCTTTAATCCATCTATTATAGTATATTAATTACCTTTCAATCCTGAAGGTTTTGTGAAAACCCCTAAAATATGTACAGAACCCTAAGAATCAGCCATAATGATCTACACAGTAAGCATAGTTGTTCAATTTTTTTAAAAATCCCCCAAATATCCAGTAGGAATGAATTAACATTGCATTGAATGTTTGTTTTTGATTTTTATATTAACTGTCTATCAGTGTGTCACGGTCTCTGAGACCAGATGTGAACAACCAAATGCTTTTTATTTTTCCAACAGCAGGTGTTTGGAAACAATTCATCTCAACATTTCAACTTTATATTGAAGTCATTGTCAGGTGTACAAATATAGAATGAATCCTTGCCAAGGTCGTAAGTGTTTAATTATTTATTTAAATAGTAATTATCTTCTTTTTTACTTTCTTTTTTGATATTACTTCTTTCGAGACTAGTTAAGATGAGAAAGCTTAAAAGTCATTTCCATTAATCAACAATTTACTGAAATAGTTTCATGGTGGTGTCTTTGCTCCCAATACAGTGCTGAACAGCTGAAAGGACAAGTTTGATCACCAGTTTGTCAATCTGAGTGATGTTACTGCTGGGAGTTTCCCCTCACCCACTCCAGAAAGGACCCATACTTGGGCAGTGTTGGCATTGCCATAGCAATGAGTTACGTTGGTTATTGGGACCAGCTATGTAGTAAAATACAAGACAGAAAACAAAACTAATAATAATCGGTAACTACAATGGATCATTTTTTCACACGTCTAATTGAAGTGAGAACATTTCTTAACAAATTCATTAATATCTCCAACCATCTAGAATACTCACATAATTATTTAGAATTAATTATTTTAGTTACTACCCTTATTAAAATAATTATGTTATTGTAGAAAAGGGTTAATGCAAAGATAATTTTTTATTATTGTGAGTGTTAAAAGGGGAAAGGGTTGTCACTATATATATATATCACTAATTGGACAGCACTGCTATAAAATATAAAGAACTAGAAGGGCAGGTGATGTAGATTTAATCTTTCCACAACCAAAAGCACAGCACTGAACAAAGGAGTTCAACAACTTTGATTGTCTCAGGTGGTCCCCCGGTTACAATTGCAGTTGTAGTTGCAGAGAAAAAGGGATATTTCTACAAAGTTACCTTTCAGAAACAAGACATTAAAAATAAATGATGGGCAAAACTTAACATTCACTAAATTAATGTAATAATTCATTGGCCATACTTACTCCAAGTAAGAGGAGTGTATTCGACGAATTATTACTATAATTTATTTTAGTAACTCCACTGTGAATTCCTGAAGTAATTTATGTTGTTGCCATTCACTGTTTAAAATGAATACAATCTTACTTTTTTTAAAAATATTCCATAAAACCTATGTTTAAAAAAATGTTATGGTAGTTTGACCAACTGGAATTAAATACTTTAAACATACAAAATTTATATTAAAAGAAGAATCCATCTTTAAAAATTAATTGCTTTCTAAATCTTTTAATTAGATGACATTTTTTTAAACTGTACTCAAAACCTATATTATTAAATAATAATATACTTTGTGGAGATTTAGGTCATTCTGAAAAGTTATTTTAACTTTGTATGTGGTTGTTATCCTGTTCCGTATTGTCATCTACATCATTGCCATACAGGTTAAGAGCTATACTGCTTACAAATGGTGTCAAGCAATTTTTACTGAGTGGTACGGTGGAAACACACCTGCGACCAAAGCAGGAATCCCAAGTTCAAGTCCCGGTCCATTGCAAATTTCACAAAGCTGCAAATGACGACGAGTCATGCAAGTTTGCAGCTAACATTACTTTCTTCATAATTACATTTTTGTAACCTATTATATTGTCATTGTTAGTTATTATTCTTCATGAAACCAATAACAAAGTAATCTGAATATAAACAAGTAAGATAATTGGACTGTTGAGTGATTTGACCAACATAATCTGTCAGAACCACCTAAGACAGTATATTTGAAATGCTAGGAGGCCCAGGAAGTTTCCTGCCTAACCCTTATAACATGACCCACCATATTCATCAAACTTCACTTATTTATTGTATTATTTTTTATTGGACTTCTTTATTCTACACTTGAAATTGTCTCTTGAAGATATTATCTTCAATCTTAGATCAATGTACAGACAAAGGTATTCACAGGGCATATAACAAACTCCACGAGCAAGTCAGTACAAACAAATCTTTAGAAAAACTCTTTTGTAATTAACCAATATTTCAAAGCTTCTTTTCATCTATTAAAACATAAAACAGATGATGCTCCCAATATTCTTGACACAATATTTATTACAACTCTTGCAGAATATTGGGTTTTTAAAGTATATTTTGAGACAAAATCATGGAATGGGGGCTCTTGACTCCAAATATAGCAGAGAAATTAGAAACAATTTGTTTGCAGTATTTGGACTCAACATTCTTGATTTTGAGTCATTATTATTGTTATAACATCTATTTTAATAACTACTTTAATTGCATTATAGTTGCATTTTTTGTTGTGAGTGTTGGTATCATTCGATTGACCACATTTCACTTTAATTCATCGAAGCAGGGAAAACGTGCTTTAAAACGGTCTGCCCGAAGAATATTTGGGAACTAATGGAATTCATGCATAAATTTTAATTTTTCAATGCCAAATTATCAGTTCTTTCTTTTATATTTTCTGTAATCTGATTTGACTGTCTAATCACTGTGACTGCAAATTGAAATAATTCGTTTCATTTCCTTGATTGACACATACTTTCTTTTTTTAATTGAAAGTTGTGCATATATCATATGTTTTCTTTTTTTAGTTTTCCAGATGTCTTTAAAACTAAGTAGAAGAAAGAATGATGTATTATTTACTCGAAAACTTGTAAAAATATGTTTTTGTAAAACAACTGTCTTCGTGAATTGTCACAGTCTTTGCAAATCTGAAAATAAATAGCAGCTGTCCATAATAAATGCATTTTAGACAAGTTCTTTGTATGTTTGAATTATCACACAAATTCTTATACTTTGAAGTACCAGTGTCAAAAATTGCATAATGTTTTAGTCTGCTTACTTTTTTACAAGAAAATAAATTATTCATGTTTATATTTGTTTTCCCATAAAACAATTTAAAAAAAAAATTCTGTATGTTATAATTCTCCAGCAATTACAAAAAATCAAACTTACAGAAAAGTTTTTTAATGTGTCTTAATATAGTCTCGCAAAGTATTATGAAATTATTAATATTTCAGCGATATTGTTCTGAAACTCTAATTTGAAGAGTACACAATGAATAATGAATATTTCATTTCTTTCTTTTAAGAATCTGCTTTTCTTCTTACATTTACTTTGATATTTGAAATGCAAGTATATTTTATGATTCCATAAATTATGAGTTCCACTAGTTAAACAAATATTCTCACATCATTCATGCTACACATCCTCATGATAATTAGAACAAATCAACATCCACCCACATGAATCATGGATTTACAATACAAAACATTCATTACTCAGGGTAACACTTGTTTGAACTACAATAACAGACATTTGACACATTTGGGGCTCTTCTTCAGTTTAAGTTATATAGGACTGACCAATTGAAGAACTGATATTCACTTGATGTTAAACATGTTACATTACTACTGAAAAAAATATAAAGAAAATGGACACAACATTAATAGAAATATTAAGTAAATGTATACTTAGTGTAAAGAAAAGAACAGGTTACAACAATACATTTGCTAATTTCATTTACAATTATTTAATAGTTTTTCAACACATATTCTTGAAGTAGTCGAGAGTGCTTATTAATTTAATTAATTAAAAGATCTTCTGATTTGGTCAATCCTCATATGCTAAAATGGAACTAGATAATCATATAGGAACAACAAGGGATTTGCTATGAATTTTTTTTTTGAAATTGCATTGTTAAAAACTTGGCTAGTATGAGAAGGTCAAGTAGATACTGATTCTGCAGTGAGGAGGTATGTATAATAGGTTACTTTCCTAAGCCCAGATGTGTACAACCAACTCCAATTCTGTAACTCAGAGGGTTTATGTGCTATGTAAAATACTTGAAATAGAAATAAAGATACAATCAATAAAAGTTCAAAAAGTGTTGTCTTTCTAATGTTGTTCAAAGTTATTTTCTTAACACAAAGTTCATTAAGAAAATAAGACTCATTATTTCCATTTTTCTAAAATATGCATACAAAAGTTTCCTAACCAATATTTAGCTGGAAATACATTTTCTTTAATGTTACTTACTTGAATAAATTATTATTAAAAATATTTTAAACTTATTTGTGAAATTCCATAGGTCTCTTAGTGATTATGATGATACATTATTTTGCATATGAATTGTTCAGTGTAAATTGTTCGTAATCTTAAGGAAAGACTTTGTATGAGTAGTTAGCAAAGTTAAATCAACAAATAATTATCTTGGATACATCATACTAAATAATAAAAATCAGAAGGTAACAAATTTAAGTCTCAAAATAGAATATTGTAAACTGCTCCTTAAAACAGCAGACTGCAAATTTTACCACAAACAGGATAAGGTACAATAGATTAATCATAGGCATAGCAGAGTTGTATAGTACCTGCTTTTGTAAAATGCTTGATTGTGTGCAGAGAATGAATAAGGAAAATATTTAAACCAGTAGAGGAGAGAACTAACCAAATGAATAAATCAGCCATACAAATTTCCAGTAGGGTCCACACAATGCAAAAGTAATAAATAATATATTTGAAAGTGATCTGCACAACCTCATATTTTGAGTGATAATTAAATTAATTGTCAAATTTTAAATTAATAAATTATTTAGCAATTTATTAAGTTCATTTTCATTTTCAAAATTGAAATTTTTATCAAAAGTAAGCATAAAAACCATAGAATTTGTCCAACTTTGGTCCCTGGTAAAGTATTAATTGAGTGGTTTCAACTATACTCACATTACTTGCCTAGGAAGTGTTTTAAAAGGCTATGCTCTCTGTACCAGTGATGTATTGGGGTGGAACGCAGTGGAATGACGTTTCCTCACTTATTTTAAAGGGAACACATTCTGGGGAAGTTTTTTGAAATACGTACATTGTGAATTTAATTTATCAGAACCAAGTGCGACCTTGATTACATGACACTTCAGAAAAGTAATACAATTACATTGTTCGGATTGACATATTGTTTTCAATGAANTTTTAATACTTGAAGGATTGGTGTACCGGTAGTTTTTTATTTAGCAAAACACCACTGCTCTGTACCAACATCTGCCAAGACACCATGTCTCTGGCAAAGATGATAGAAGTTTGTGGTGGGAGATAGGGATTTTGAAATACATCATAAACAAATAAAGTAAGTGGAGAATGTGGCCATCACTCAGTTAATATTTTATTGTAGTGATACCACTCTGTTTGCAAAATATTTTAGCAAATCAGTAGCCCTTATTTGTATCTGTTATTAATGCCATTTTTATCAGAGAAATTTATGAAAATGGCTGAATTTTCTTTTTGGAAGAATCATCAAAAAATAAATTATATTTTAGAAAAATATGTAAAACATTTCAAAATATACATTATTTATTGTAATTTATTTCTCATTTATTGTTATATCCCATGATCTTTTGAAATATGGTTAGTAATTTGAATATTTCTTCATCTGTTGTGCAGTGGCAACCTTTAAATTTTGCTGTTCATCAAATCTCAAACTTAGAATATTTAGTCCTTCTGGAATTGACAGAAGAAGAAAGGACATTTTGATTATTCAGGTTTTAAACAGATATTTGTGAATTGAAAGCTGGCTATAACAAAGTCTAAAAACATAAGTATTAAAAATCAAACATTGGTAATTTGATGGCAATAAATGATAATTGACCTTTGATTATGATTTGAAGTCAAACTATTACATTAATCTTTTAAGGGTAACTCAGAATAAAAAATTTGAAAAGGAATTATAAATTGTTGTAATATTAGGAACCTATCAATCAAAATCAAGAAGTCAGATCAGTGCATATTCAGAACATACAATAAATTCAGAACTCTTTTGTTTTTCTTCAATGGGAAAAGCTCTTTAAAGATATTCTAGGATGTAAGAATTTATGTTCAGCGATATTAGTTCTATAATTGATATCTCAATTCAATATTGAAGTTTTAAATATATCTTAAATGTTTATAATATTAATAATTTATTTACTACTACTGTAGTTTTGTAAAAGCTACAAAAATCAAAATATGATTCTTTCAATGGAATATAACATTGTATAAATTTAACATACGATTATGAAATTGAAAATTATTAAATTATTAATTGGTTTTCCTATTTTCTTCATATTTTGGTATGTAACTAGAACCCAGTCAGATATTTGTAATTGAGTAGAATTGGTTCAGGATTCCAATCAATACTTGTAAATCTAGTAGAACTGGTTCTGGACCCACACTCTTGTTTTGATTTGACCCAGGACCTTGATCAGAATGATCATTGGCTTTGGAAATATGATTTTACAGGAATTCTTATTCTTATGGAGGAACATTTTATTGCATTCGTTGAACCTATACTATTACTTATTTTAAATAAAATTATTTGAAGAAAAGTTTTCATAACTAGAGCTAATTTACATAAATTGAATATATATTATAAGGTTTAGAATTGGCTATGTTGTGACATGTAGGTTATGTGTGTCAAATCTCCCTAGGCATTGAAAAGTATCAGTGTCCCATGAAAATTAAAATTTTTGTTTTTGGTCGGCGCTTCATTGGTTTATGTTCTTGACTGTGAAAAGTTTGTTTGTAAAGTGAAAATCTTTGATAATTGCCACCAAAACACTGAATAAAAAATGATTGATTTTATGATGAGGTTATGGGATGAAATTTTAGAAATTAAACTAATTTATTCTTTCAGGAGTGCATCCAAAATTTATCTTCATAGGCATTTTGAAAAGTGTTTTTGAAAGTTTTTCATTAAGCATTATGTGAAAAAAAATAAACAAAACCTCTAAAACTAATTTATTGCAAATTTTTATAATTTTATATTTTAATAATATTCTTTGGGTTAAGAAAGATATGATAAAAAAAATTCTTCATATTCCCAAACCTACAATATCCCCTGTACAGTGATTGACATCAAGCAATATACTGAAAATAGAACAGCTTCAGAAAACAGGTGAAAATTTATAAATGAACATCAATACAAATTTTAAGTTTCATGGGTTTTGTTTCAAGTTTTTACTTTGAATGCTCTGAGTTACAAATGGCTCTTACGTACAATTTTTTCTCCTCAATGTTTGGTGTTATAAAGGTTACATTCCTTGTTATCACAGAATACAAATGTGGAATATATTCATTCAAGAATAAAGGGAAAAAAGATAACCTACATTCTAAAATAAATTTGGTAAATTCACAACTTTTCCTGTATTTAATATTAAATGCAATTTTTCACTCAAACTTGTGTAAAAGATCATCTGTGAATAAAAAAACTAAAATTCTAAGTTTCAATGCAAATAATACAAAAATTATAAAATAGAGGAAGTTAGAACAGAACTATGGTAACATTTTCAAGAATCATTTACAAATTGTACACAATAAACACCTCTATCCATTGACATTCCAGTAATCCACATAAAATATCTAACATTGTTTTCTCTAATGATTAAAGGTTGTATTTTACAGAGTATGTACATCGAAACAGTTTTTAAAATGTACAGTTGGCAATCAACTCATTATTGAACTAATTTACAAAAATTTGTGTTTCATAGAAACAAAATAAATAGAATATTCTTCTTATAATGGAGCAATTTTAATTACAAGAATACAATAGGTATAACTACCAATTTGTGTTTCTGCTCAAAGCTCAGAGAACCATTTGAGAAATAGTATTTGTACACAGCTCAAAGAAGAATATACAAATTAGAAATTTATTGACGTACTAATGTCAAATTCTCGTAGAATACACAGAGACTTTGCAATGTGAATCTTTCATTCTGATATATTGCATAAATTGAGATTAATGTCTCTGATTCATGTCTTCCCCACCTTGACCAAAAAATATGTCGTTATATGTAATAGTATATATGTATATACGTTTTTCATAACTGTTAATATATACAGATTTACTGTATTCTCTTTTACATTTATTAAAGACATTTAAAGTTTTCTAAAGTTTCAGAATAGAAAAGCAAAATTAACATGAGTGTTATTTTTGTTTGGAACAGGACATACCAGCTAAAACTTGAGTGGCAACAATGACAAAATTGCAAAGTAATACATTTCTAATATTTACATTCTTTCAATACACATGTCCCGTCATCTTGCAATGTTTCATTGATATAATGGTCCAAAGTTGGTTCCTCATATTCTCTTCAAATTTTAATGATATGTGTTCTAACATATGTTTCTTCAGACATGGATACTGGACGTAAATTCATTAGCTAACACTACTACGTTTTACAATGGAAGTTTTTACGATGATCAGCTTATTTCTAATATGAATGATTTTCCCAACTGATATTCTAAGTAAGTATAGTTTATAAAATTCTCATTTGTTGCTGGAAATGAAGTCAATTTTAAATGTTCTACAAACGCTACTTTAGTAAAATTCCAAACTTTTCAATTCAGTGATGAACATAACAGTCTTAAAAATATTATTTGACCACCTGATGTAGTCTAATATAAAGACAATCTTCTAATGATAGAGATGAAATTATTTTCTGAATGACTTTGATGTCGGGTAAGTATTAAAAAAACCGTTCATTTTTATACATACCACTGATTATCAGCTGCTCTTAAAACAATACCAACCTTAGAATACTGAGGAAACAGGATCTAAAATTTCTCAATGTGTGTCTGTAACATGAAGAAGAGAACAAATTAGGAAGAATAGAATGATTGAGAGAGCAAAGAAAGTACATACAATGGTCTAGAGGAAGCAGCATTTGGGGGCAACAGTTATTACTAATATGTGTATCAATATAAAATCCTGTTAATTTTAATTGTTAAAATTAATTTTAAATCTTTTTGGTATAAATTAAAGATTTGATTATAGTATGTATTTGTTAAATAAGTATACTATTAAAACTTTTGAAAATTAAATTTATTTTATTTTCTATTAATATTATAAGTAGTAGCTAAGTATTTTAATTCTCGTCTATGGGACTTGCAGGTCATGATTGTGCATCAAGGCACAAAGAAAATATGTCATTACCATGGTTATTGCTCTGAGTTCATACACAGCTATTATCTGTTTTTTGACTATAAATTATTATAAAAAAGAGTTGACCACTATTTTGGGAAAGTCCCTAAAATATGTACAGGATTCTGAATATTGAAAATTGTGATAATGTCCCAAATTAATGCAAGGTAGGGATTTGCACAAAGTTTGTTGTATTTATGTGCTGTTTTATAAAAATATATTACATTGAAATAAAAATTAACAGAATTTGAGACTGTTTTGTATGGAAAGTGTGAAAGTGTAAGGTGGAATATTTATAAATCTAATTTTAATTTTATTAAGAATCTTACTCGATGATATGGAGTGAAATTTTTAGGGAGTGAAGAGAACAAAAACCGACCCTAAAAACAAAAGCATTGTTGATTTCATGCATCTCATAACGGCACAATTGTTAAAGCCATGATGATCAAAAATGAGCACAAATTATGATTATCTTGAAAAAAGATGTCAATATATTTGAAAAAATGTTTTTCACCCACATTGTTCTGAGATTGGTCATAAATTTTCAGTACTCAATGCTATTGGAATAAATTCTCAAGTTATCTTTTCAGGGAGTGGGAATAATTTACTCTACCAATGGTTGTGTCATTGGAAGCTTGTAATAAAACTGACTGAAAACCAGTTAGACCATACTTTCTATTCCACTTTATTTTCTATTCTAGCTTTGTTGCAACTTTTTAAATTTTTAGGTTTTAAATTTGTTTGTTATTTTGAATATTTCATCAAATAAAACATTAGCAAAATGAATTTTTCAAAACCCTCCAAACATATAAAATACCATTATTATTTAAGGTGTGTTCAAATATGAGGAGTGGATCTTGTATGTCAAGTGCAACAATACAAAATATTCCAGAACTCCACTATACTACACAGATAAAAAATGTGTGTAAAGGGGATCTGAGAAAGAGATAAATGAATTCAAAATTCAACAACAACAAATTACAACACATGTTAAAATTTCTGCCTATTTGCGGCAAGCATTGCACCATCATGGGATTTGGTTGACTTCAGGTAAAACATACCAATCCCTGCAAAAACTTGAAACATCTGTGATAATTTGTTGTCAAACTTAACACAATAATATCACTTTTCTAATTCCCCCCCTCCCCCCCCCCCCCCAGGGGGCTTACATCTAGTAGGTACGTGTTTGGCAAGCACGGGGCCCCGAGCTGAGTCTGGCATTACTTCCAGTTACTTGTGCCAGGCTCCTTCCTTTATCTTTTCTGACCTTCCTTGGTCACCTCTTGTTCTTTTCGATCCTGACGCTACTAGGTTGCGAGGGCTAGGGTATCTTTCATTTTACTTTTTTGATGTCTTGATATATTGTAATTCAGGAGGGTTTTTAGTGGATATAGTTGAATCATTCGGCGAGTCCCAAACGCAAGAAGGGTCATGTTGGCTCTCCTTAGTACGTAACTGCATTTTATCTACCTGTACGAGTTTTTAGGGCTCTAATGATCTCGATGTCAACGAGCCGTAAAGCCCCACCACTCCCCCTGACCTAATTCCACTTCTAAAAGCCCTTTACACACCTTTTTGTCCTGTGTTCTTACTGTCTTTGTGTCATTATATGTCCTTCAGGATATATTTCTGGATGGGTATACTTTCATGATTTTTGTTCCTATTAATGGGCTTTATCTTTTTTTTTTTTTTTTTNGTCATGTCGACATCAAAGGTTATTGGAGCCCTAAAAACTTGTACAGGTAGGGAAAATACAGTTACGCACTAGGGAGAGCCAACATGACTCTCCCCGCGTGTGGGACTTGCTGAATGACTCCACCATACCCTCTAAAAACCCTCCTGAATTACAACTCAAAACTCAAATATCAACACATCTCAAAACATTTCACACATCATTACAAAAATAAAAATAAAATAAAAAAAAGAAGAAAGAGGAAAATGAAAGATACCCTAACCCTAATAGTGTCGGGATCGAAAAGAACAAAGAGGTGACCAAGGAAGGTCAGAAAAGAGAAAGGAAGGAGTCTAGCACAAGTAAGTGGAAGTAATGCCAGACTCAGATCGGGGTCCCGTTTTGTAAGTTCCCTTGGGGGAATGTGCTCTAACATTCCCCCAATTTTTTACATGGAGTTTTGGAACATCCAATATATTTTTTCCATTATTAAAGAACACAAAGAGGAGGCCTCAAACACAAACTTTCTACAGGAATATTTGAACATATGACTTATTATTTCAATATTTTAATTATATTTGAATATTCACATACAGGTTTTTATGCAAAATATGTTTTACAATAAGTAAAGCCCTGAATCTACTCTATATTTACTAATCTTGATCTACAAATTTTCAATGAAAGTATTTAAAATAATATATCCTGCTAAAAATGAGCAATTGTTTAAAGTAATGTAATAATAATAATAATAATAATAAATTTATTGTTAAAAAACAGTACAAACTGCGTATGACCATGTGGAGGACAATAAACTAATTTACTCTCTGGAAGCAAGCAAGGGACCATCCCATCAATTCCGATCAAGGGCCCTAAGGCAGAGGCGGATTCAAAAATTTCAGCAAAAGTTCCTAGATAAGATAAAAAGTTAGCTGCGAGTTATAATACATATATAATGTCAATATGTTTGTAATTTAACGCAAATATGTTTGTAAATTTACATGTACAAGTTATTATCGAACTATAGATTATTCTGAGTATAGTGTTTACGGACAAGTCTATATGAAATCATTCAATAAGAAAATAACTTGTACATCATTATCAAATTGATTAAAAATTTGATGGGGTTTTATATCTTGTCACCCTGTCCACATGTCATAATTGCGCATTGGGCGCAGAAAGATTAAATTCGCAACTAGTCTTCGCCTCTTTGATCAGAAATGATGAGATGTCCTCCATGCTGTCATATGCAGTTTTTAACAATTGTTTGACATAATATTATTTATTTTATTTATGTGCAGTAAATGATAAAAAATTAGCCATTTTTTGAAAAATGATGGCAGTTATTTTGAATTGGTTTGAGAGTGATGTAATTTTCTAACAAAGATATTTTTGATGTTAAATATGCTGTATAAAATGTTAAAACCTTTGCTATTTGCCCCTTTGATTGGGATTGACTGTTTACTGTCATTGACAAGGTCATATGCAGTTTGTAACTGCTTCTTTGACTGTAAAATATCTATTAACTTATTTACATTAAAATTTAGTTTTCTTCAAAGAAACAAAATATTACTCCATGATTGTGAATTTACTTTTGACCAGTAGCGTACCTAAAAGCATTGGGTGGACTGCCCTGGGCCTCATCCTATAAGGGGCATCCATATAGGTCACAAAAATAATGTAAAGACACAAAATTGAATAGAAATATATTAAAATATCATTATGACAGTAAAACAGCTGATCTTATGAAATACAACCTAAATTTCAATTTCAAATTATTTTATGTTACCCTAAATACAGCAAGCAAACACTTTGATGGGTGGTTGGAATAGGGGGCCCTGAAAAAGATGCTCACTCCAGGCCTCATTAGTTGTAGGTACACAACTGTTTTTGACACCAGACAGAAAGAAATGTGTGCATAAATATGCAGTGTACATTAATATACAAAACAATGATGTATCTGAATTAGTACAGGTATAGTGCATGTCATTTTTTAAGTATTCTGGTGTCCCTCTTTCTTCTTGCAAGAGTCCCTTCTCCATACTGCAAGTGGTAGTTTTTAAAATCAGTTCTTTTTAAATCAGAAGAGCATGTTAAACCCTCACTTTTCTTAAGTTACTCCCTATATTTGTTTTTAATTTGTAAAATTAATATTTAATAATATTAATTACTATAATTATAATATTATTAGTATTAAATTTGTTGTATAAAATATTAATTGTAAATTTATAGTTTAATAATTAAAATTAATAAAAGATTAAAATGAGATGTTATTAATTTCAAAAATTGACAATTCATTTGTTTACGTCGTTAAGAATTTTTTCCACTTGATATGACTTCTTATGAATTTAAGGTGTCATAAAACGTACAAATACATTGCTTTGTATTTAATATATTAATATACCTAGAAAAATCAATTTTTCTCTTATCTCTAATTGTATTACATTTATTTCATATCAAATAACCTATTTCCCATTAACTTTTTTGGCAAAAACTATTTCCTTACTGCACAAATTCTCACCCATACTGAAGAAGTTCTGCTGTTCTGCATGCTAAAAAAATTGGTAAAGTATTTTCAAAATGTCTGAAAAACCCTATGTTTCAACAAATAAAACAAAAATAAACATACTTGTTCCATATAGATTTAAAAACAATAGATTTATAAGTACAACTAAACATTTGTTTTTGGATGGGAGAGACAAGCTATGCCTCCTTAAAGGTACAGAAGGTGACCTATGATGAAGGAAACTATCTAACAACATCAAATTACATTGTTTTACCAAAAATATAGATCTCGACATAAATTAATAAAATAAAAGTAAAATAATAGAATTCCTACTATAGATATTTAATAACCCTAGCCTAAATAAATATTAATATTCTGTAATAGTAGAAAATAATTGCATTTTATGTTAATTTCTACTTAGTCTAAGTTAAATGAATCAAAATTAATATAATGTTGTAATTCTTATATGTAAATATTATTGATTTTGTTGTTAGTTCTATGACTCGCCATACACCTTTATTATGTTCTATGTGGTTCAATTGAAAATTAAACATTTTTAACTATGTAAATGTAAGAATATACACACAAACAAATCTGCACATAATCCGTTTGGTAACTCTATATCAAATACACATACAAAGAAACTTTTAGCGAACTGTCACCAAACATCTCGATTATAATGAAGTGTAGAACGTTCCCGACCATAATATGGTAGATTTCTTTAATCATGAATGACCACTTGAGTGTCCTTAAAGAGAAAATAATAACTTTTTTTATTTTCGTTATTGTAGAGGGAGATGTATTTTTAAAATAAAAACATTTTTGTTGCTTCCATCTTTCAGCATTCCCCGTAGTTTGACACCCCCCATCACCCAGCGTATGTGTCCCCCTGTCCCCCCCCCACCATCTAGATCCAGCTTTATTCTTATGTTCTATACTTTACCCACCAACGAATGTATGACTCACCGATCTCCTTACGGTTTTCATTAGATTAGTAAAGTATGAAGGGCTGTAGGGGTGGCCGTATGTTGTCGCCAAACGGCCATTGGTGGCAACTTCAAATGAATGACCGTTTGGCGTTAACAGATGGCCACACAACGGCTACAAGAACCAAGAGATATTGTCGTGGAATGTCTGAAGATGGGGACACGACTTGAAACAAATAAATGAAAAAAAAAAAAAAAAAGTGATTTAAATTAAATCATATCGTACCAGACGGATCGAGGGAGGATGGGCGGCGGCGGCGGTGGTGGCGACGGTGGCGGTGGCGACGGAGGAACCTGGCGTAGGGTCTCGCTCTCCGCCTCCAGGTAGCAGCACCGACAGGGCGCTGGCAAGTTGGCGGCGCAGTGCGGAAGCGATCTCGGGCCCCACGCCAGCGACACCTGGAGGAACGGCACCTGCACACGTCACGTAGCATTTCTTTTGCAGATGCATTTTACGTGAGTTCCCTACCTTAAAAACTAGTACCTTTATATTAGATTAGGGATGTGGTTGGGCCCGGCTATGAACAGAGCCCCGCACGTAGGTCTAAGAGGCTCTTTGTATTTCTTTGTACAGATTGGTTTACTCCAACCCAAGGGTCTCGCTGAAAGACACCAAGGAGAGGATATAAGCCTTTCTGATATTCTCTAGTTTCGGGAAAAATAAACCTAGGTAACGGTATATAATTTGGGCAAAAGCTTCGCGCAAATAGAGTACTTGCGGAGAGGTCTCCTTCTCCATGCCGTATCTCCAACACATTGGATCTTGACTGATCCCATGATGTGTAGGGTATTTTGACCCCGAAGGGTATTTTGACCTGTTAAAATTCCTACGACTTTCCTGATGCGAGACTACTACTGAGGTTTAGTAGGACCTTCTTGAATTTTGATTAGACCCCGCGATTAACTCGCGGGCCTGCCGGGCTATATGTTGTAGCTTCCAGATGTTCTGCATTTTTAAGGGGTTCTGCCGGATAATCGTAGTCAAATCATTCAAATGTATGTTCCCATTAGTCCCATCCCAAATTCCCATTAGTCAAACGTATTCGGACCACCGCTCTACCGCTAGGTGACAGCACTGTCGCGTGAAAAACCGATACAATCTGGTCTTCGACAGCTCTCCTTTGTCGATCAGTTGGCCGCAATCTTCCGTGAGTAACGACGATNTGTCGCGTGAAAAACCGATACAATCTGGTCTTCGACAGCTCTCCTTTGTCGATCAGTTGGCCGCAATCTTCCGTGAGTAACGACGATTGTCGAGTGTCCGAAGTATATTGGCGGAAAGTTATCGAAAGTACAACGATTTTAACTCTATTAGACGAATTCCAAGTCTTTGAAGAAAACATCCGCCCTATGATGGAGGGGTCAGAGATGTCAAGACTTGGGATATTATATCTCAGAACTCTCCTAAATAATTAGGAAAGTATGTTCATGCTCTCAGTCACAATTTTTTGTTTATCTTACGTGCATTCCTCCACAGATTTTGCACATTTGGATATCTGGGAAACTAGAATATACGTCCAATTTGATTTAACATTCAGGAACATAACAATGCCTCATTATTTCGAGTTATGTTTACGAAAAAATCACTAGCAAAACCAACGAACGACCAAACAGCTCTAGCTTCACTTCCCAGCTGAGATGTAAGAGAGAAAGATCTAAGACCAACTTGGCCAGAAAACGTTAGTTTAGCCACCAGACGTCAGGGACTTTGTCCGGAGGTCCGAATAATCCGAAATATTCAAATGTATTCCCATCCTGGACAGGTTTTTTCCCCCGGGTTTCCTTCGGGTAGAGGTGGATTTTATTCGTAGGTTCTCTATATCCCGGTCCAGGTGCGGCAGTGGCATTTTTTTCCAAAACACTGCTAAAAACGATCAGACACATTATTAAATAATAAAATGCGTACTATCGCACTCAGAAGAATGCCATTATCACATTACAATTAAATTCAATCGCTTTAAACTTTATGTAATTTAGAAGTCAGGTCTATAATTAATAAATCCGATAGTAGGCTGAATCATCGGATAAACGCAACCATCATGACACGTATGCGATGCAGGAAGCGGAGGATTAGATGAAGAAAAGAAAGGACATTTTTGGTTACCGTTCTCACTCCACAATAAAAATGTTACATCAAATATGACCTAAATAGAGAGAACAAGATTTTTGTTCTGCTTTATCTTAAACTTATCTTATAAATTGTTCAATATGAATTAACTCATTTTTTCCAAATACGTGTTTTTAGTATTTTAATATTATGCATTGCGTCTGGTGTACAATTATTAAATTTAAATTCGACCACAATAATCAGACAAGAATCCTTCACAAAATGTTAATTTAATGAACGAATTTCGAAAACAAAAATAATACAATTTAACACAATGTTTCGATACCGTTTGGTATCATCATTAGGTGTAAAAATACATTACAAAAAATTGTGACATCACATCATATGCATAATGGCCATGTGTGAAATTGTGTAAAATTGCATTTTTTTTCAAAATTCTTTAATTAAATTGACATTTTGTGAAGGATTTTTGTCTCTTTATTGTGATGAAATTTAAATTTATTCTTCGTATTTTTACCAACTCTAAATTGTTTCAGTGGTCAGGCAGAACAGCTACCCTCATGGCCGTATGGCTTGAGCCTCACTTCCTCACAATAAAGACATTTTATTATTGTTTTTGTTTGGTAATATATCAAAAATAAAATTGTAGTACATATTTTAATAAATAATGGTTGATTGATTCAGAAAAGGAGCAATGATTAATGGAAGATTAAAAAATTAGATTAACAAAGAGTACAAAATGTACACTGAATTCAAAATGTTGAGTATGTGTCTTTACCACTTATACTAATTCTATCAAAAACTAATCTCTAAAACAATTCATCCATGTTTTAATTTTATATTATCTATTTTTTGTTTAATTGGTTAATTCAACGGCTTATTTACCAGTGCGTTGGTTGAAATTATTCATCAATCAATTTCATTCTTCATCTATTCATTTATCTGATCTTCTTATTGATATTTTAATTAATTAGTTAATTCATTCATTCATTCATTCGTTCATTCATTCATTCATTCATTCATTCATTCCCTACCTCTTAACGTGGCGGGGCCGCCCAGCGCGCGCTGCTACGTGCCCAACGCCATCAGTTTCTTAAATGCTTTGCGAAATTCTGGGTTGTAGATGGTGTAGATGACAGGGTTCACGAACGAATTCATGTAACCCAGCCACGTTGTGAGGATGAAGGCAGTCACACCCGGCGAACAGTCGAGTGACAACTTGGTGCACACTGCGTCCAGGATGTTGCACGTGAAGAAGGGCACCCAGCACACCAAGAACACACCTAAGTCACACACAAGAAGTTAATCACTATCTTATTAGTTAGAAGTTTATCATTATCTTTTATTGGGACTCAAACAACCTTGATGTTGGCGAGCCCTAAAGCCCCAAGGGAAAAAAAATCTTATTTCTAACTGTTAGTAATTGTTTATTAATATATCTTTTTCTACCATAATGCTCAATGAATTGTAAAATACGAAGTTCCATTACGAAGAATACTTTTTGGACTTGAGAAAAACTGTGATCTCACATTTTAACAATGAACTCCTTGTTTTGTAATTTGTTGTAAAATTTAATTGGAAATTAATTAGTAACCTCTCTTATGGTGCTCAATTCATGTCCCTCTGGACTGCCACTTGAGAGCACAAGAAAATATTTAATAAACACTCAAACCCTACATTTTAATATCCAAGGCTGTTTCATTGTTTTTGTAAATACTACAATTATGGAGCTTTAAAATGCTCGAAAATACACAGTTTGTATTAGTGAGATGCCAAAGCACACGTAGATATACTAGTTGCATGGAAAGGTTCAAAAAGTGGCACAAACAAAAAAATGTAAAATCACTTTTGTGGGTAGTTTACAGAAGTAAGCTTTTTTAAATCCAGCATTGTTAAGTCTAAAGTGAAGTTTAACAAAATAATTGGGTTAACACTTATGCATTTTGATAGCAAATTCATATTCATAGTTAGTTTCCACCTATATTTATTTTTGTCATAAAATTACATTTTTTTTGTCTCTGAGAGTTTGAGTACATATGAATCTGACTCGAATCAGGAGTTCTCATGAGAGAGAGAATAACAGGACTCACCTAAAACGATGGCTAGGGTCTTCGTTGCTTTCCTTTCCTTTTTTGCTGAAGACTTTTCTCTTTTCTTTCTGCTCGCTTTGTTCACCTACACATTCAAGATTTGTCTTAAGAAAAAAATAGATAATGAATTCAAAATGTATAAAATTAATTTACAGAATAGTGAAAGGGTCATTCACAATTTGACAATATTTCACTGCTTAGTTTTTGAGAAAGTGAAAAAAAAATTAATTTCAAGGATATAGCCAAGTTTTTTTTTTTTAGCAAGAGGGGGGGAGTTTTTGACCCATTAGTGGTAAAGTAGATATAAAGTTTCATCTCTGTAAAAAAGTATGCAACATGACAGAAAGGGCTCTAATAAACCTTGACAAGCCCTAAAGCCTCACCAAACAAAAGAAAAAAAAGACAGAAACCCTTATTAAAGTTTCTACAACTTGTGGATTTCATAATCCACGTTTCTTAACTATTGCAGAGCACAGATGGTTATTAAATTAATTGCACAAGGCAACATGATTTTGGAGTTTTTATAATTTGAAGTGTTCTCTAATATGCATGCTGAATCCAAAAATGGCCTTCATATTTCTCTATCATGTAAGGATTTATGATAAATGTTTTTAAAAAATTTGTCAACTTTGTGTTTTTTCTAACAGTTTTGGTAAGTTTATTTTTAGAAACTGATTCAAAAAGGCTTAATCAAAATGAGTATTGTTGAAAAACAGACTAGCAGATGTCTTTACTACAACAATGTGCCAAATGAAGAGACATAACAATTTTAAAAGCTGTGTTTAAGTTCACATATGCAGTGTTTTTATCATTTGTTTTCTGTATAAATACTGTTTGTTTATTGTCCTTAGCTCATTTTTTGCTTTATAAAATCTTAAAAAATGTGCACAAACTGTCTTGATTCATTTTGTTTTATACATGGCAGTTTTTTGTCACATGCGATACCATAAGATAAGGAATTTTGTGATGAGCAAAGTTCTCCATGAGGGAGATTTCATTTAGATGGGGAAAAAAACTATGGAAAGACATTATTGGGGACACTGGAATTTGAATATGATGGCAGATTTCTACTGGTGTTCAAAGAGAGATTCTTGAAATGTTTCACAGAAGAGGAAAGTCATGATACATTAATCTGAAGGACACCGAATGTTGTCCGAATATTTTTGCTTATGGCTAATTCATTACCATGTTGTAAATATTTTCAAATTTGTGTTTAAATAAATAATTTTTATTTGTTATTTGACTTTCTTCTTTTCATTGAATTTTATCAATATTCACAGGATAGTACTTTGCAAATTATGTCAACAAAAAATCAGAAATTGGACTGTATCATAAATTTTTGGTTTTTGTGATTATAAAATTATCTGAAGTGACAGGGCAAAATAAAAAAAAAATTTTTTTGAATTTAACCAAGCAATATCAGTCTAAATCACCTGATTTCAACAAAACCTCTCACACAAAGTTAAATTATGGAGGCAAGTGTTGATTCAAGAGTGGTGGTGAAATAGACATAAAGACTTCAAATAGATATTATAAATTAGTGTTATGTTTGTCAGATTCTCATGAAAATCTATTGACTAGATGTATGATTAATGTTAGAAAATTTAAATGGCATTCTTTCATTATTTCCTTTTCTACTTTTATTGTTTTTAGAATTTGGAGGGGGGAGGAGAAAATACCCCTCCATGCCCCTTATTGGCCATACCCTTGGTTTATTGGGAGTATTAAAAATAATTATGATATAGTTAAAATGTTAAACAATGACTGAATATGACAGAAAAGTAAACACCGAATTTTGCCCATAAAATTTGAAAATACTAAGATTTCTTTCTTGTACATAATGTGTAATAAAGGATTTTTAGTATTTTTAAGAAGTGTTCCAAATTCTCATCCCATTTTATCCAAATAACCAATAATGAGGAAGTAAATTGAAAAACTTGTGCACTTTAGTATTTGGAACATTTTGCAAATACTTTTTTATCCTCCAAACCTGTATAATATTATGACTTTCATTATCTTTCATGATCCAGCCTAACTTAAAGGAGTGGTCGACCATGCTGGATCCTTATGTACCACCAAAATCTTTCCAATTTAAAACATCACTGTTAATATTATTACCTTCACTGGCTGGAGACTCTTATGCATTTTGAATGCATTTATAAAAATGTGCCTGCATGATGCATCCCACTGAAGTAAATAAGTGACAGGGAATGAGGCAAAACACATGAAGTATAAATGATCCGTTTCAGGGAATGATTATCATGAAGCCATCCAATCCAAGACAAATCTTTAAAATATTTAAATTTATTTGAATCTTAATAACATAATGTGCAATATGGCTGAAGAGTAGTGTTTACTAAGTGCAAACTGAACATGGAAAAAAATTTCTTATTAAAATTATTAGTCTGAGAAATCTATTCGTTGTTTCCCGAAGTGTTTATGATATTTTGGTTTGTATTGTTTATCATACATTGGTTTAGTTCTGTGTTTTCTTCAAATCAATTTCAGAAATGGAGATGTAAATTTCTTTTTACCAAATGTGAATCATTTTACATTTGAATTGAACAGGATAAATGTACCTGACTCTCATTGACCATTTTTATAAAACTACCTTTGAAATAAAAATACAAATATTCGTATTTCCTAGTATTTGAGTCACAAAAGCAAAAGTAAGATTGTTTGACTATATGTCACTTCCACTACCATGTTGTGTTGTTAAGATACTGGTCTGAGATTTGATTAAACATAAGGCATAAAAATTCTTGAAAATAGTCATGTCACAATAAATCTACTGTGAGAAGGAACTATAAGTATAGACTGGGCTTTAGGTCTCAGAAATATATTAATTTATTCCAACCAGTTTCTTCAGTCCTTCTTATGTATTGGTATCTTTTTTTTGTAGAAGTTGGCAACCTTGAGTCCAGTTGATTCCAACCAGCATCTCCCCTTTTACTCCTACAAATGGAATTCATTAGATAAATATAATTGAGAATTATCCCAGCAAGTACAAAAATAACATTTATTAATCTATACATGAGGGATTAAAGAGCCAATTTCTATGAATGGTTACAAGACTTTAACAAAAAGCTATACATATTTTGCTTACATCACATTTCATTGTGATTTCTTCACAAAATCATGATTCATTCAAGAGGTTCCATGCAGGAATCATTGTTATTCTTTGGACCGGGACCCAATTCGGCAAGAATTTCCAAAGTACTCACAAATATACTTTAATACTTTTCAGAAATTTTTCTGAAAAAATGTGTAGAGAAATATATAAAAAATCAGTTCATCAATCACAATTTATTTCTTCCCGTCTAAATATTTTAGTATACACAAGTTCTTGAAATGTAATAGTAATACATCATTTTAAATTCAAACAGATTGCTAAATTTCTTTAATTATAATTTAACAGTAGCACCATGACAGACTAAAGTGTCAATACAGTTGTTACATTATTAATCCAAATTATGTGTTTCTACTCGTGTGACAGTAAAAATGATTATTAATCAAGGAACTGAATTCACATTGGCAGCTATTTTCATTACTCTATACCTTTACCAAAGTCACAAAGTACTTTCTCTGAGCTTGTAATTACACTAATCTCAATTTTAACTAAGTGATTCCTGTTGTAATTTGACTTATTTATAGTCAAGTTAAGAGATAAAGAAGCAAACCCAGAGGAAAATGAGTTCTTGGTTATTGGTTATGGTTATGAGTTTATGTTATGGTTATGTTTCCTTTAATCGAGTGCATTAAATATAATAAAAATTTGTAATTCTTGGACATCCAGTAATTGTCAGATGTGTGATAATATTATATGTTCTGATTTCATTTGTACTCTGCCCTTCATTTTTTTGAAATGGATCTTTAATGAATGGGTTAATCTGCTACTCTTGAAAATTGTAAAAGTCCTTTTGATACTTTAATGTTGGGAGTATTAATTCAGTTTCTTGAAACAAAATCGTGAATTTTCACGAAGAGACTTAGAAGTAATATTACGAAGAAATACTTTTTATTCAGAAAGAGTACCGTAAATTATATTATTTTGTACATTGTTAATGGTAGAAAACATTAGAGTAGAAATAGTTAGTGTGTATAGTTCATTATAATTTGCTTTTCTATCCTGTGCAAGGGACTCTGTATGAAAGATTGATATGCACTATGATATTAATACAATTAATATACACATTGTAAATATCATATTTCTACAAGGTACCTTTTAGTAAATATTCCTTTTTCTTAATCAATTGCCAAAAACGATACATCAGTACAAATATTATTTTCTGGATTTTGGAGGATCGTTATTTTACAATTTGATTATGTACCATTTATTTTATAATTAAAAAAAAAAACAATTTGAATTCAACTTCTTGCAAGTTTCTAAATTTCAAAACAACTCACTTGTGAAGAAATGAATTTTGCCAACTTCAGAATGTGAGATAATGAGCACAAATACTCGGTGAGTAACACACCAAAGGAAAGTATTACTGTGGATACATGCATATCTCATACTAATTTCACCACATAGGGCTAAGTATAGTATCAGGATCAAAGTACGTTGTAAGAAAGTGTAGACATTTCTAGAAGGTCACAATATTTTAGTGTGCCTAAAATAATAAAAAATGTGACCCATTCAGATCTAATCGTATGAAAATGTCTATATATATTGAATTGAATAATTGATTTTTGTGAAACGGGATATAACGATAAAAAATTAGAGTACCAAATTAAAAAATTCCATGTGGCAAATTGAACCAATTGCTGACAAATTTTTGTAATCTGATTGCTAAATATCTTTTTACTGCCTGGCTAAAACAGGACTTTATGCAATACTTTGTTTAGTCAAAAGGAATTAAGCAATAAGCAAGGGATTGGTTATACTCTCCCTTTATGTACTTTGATCAGGACACACACTATCTTAAGGGAAAAATATTTTTTTGGTTGGGCAGGCAACATCAGATAAATGGTAAAGAGGTGCTCGAAGTAAAAAGAGGGAAACGACTTTAGTAACTATGGAATGATAAACAACTGAATACTATGACATAAATTACATTAAATAAATTTGTTATTAGATTTTGGAGTCAGCCAGCCATATATCTCAGGGAAGTTTCTATTGAAAAAAAATTATAATTTTTGCATATCACATTTCTATGTACCGTGTGAGAATTTTGTGTTTTATCACATATGTTACACGGATGTCCAATTTAAACCAGAGAAAAGAGAGTGATCGAGAGACTACTTGAAAATTAATGTCCTTAACACTCGTTTGTATGACATCTTAATAGAAACAGAGGAGAAGTAATCAAGATATATTTTAATAAAATTTGTGACATTAGGGATACTGTGAAAAATAATTGAGAGTTTATTATCAAACACTGGAGCTTAGGCACGTGTATTTTCTTTTCTTTCATTTATACATCCCCTTCAATTAATTTATTTTTTTATTACTTTAATATATGTAAATGAGAGATCTAAACAGAGTTGAAGGTAGAAAATGTTGAAATACCCTGAATTGACATTGTTTGAAACAGGGTTTAAAAAGGAAAATAAATGAAAACAAAATTCATTTTATAACGAAAAAAAAAAGAAAGAAAAAAAGCACAAAAATATTATTCATCATTTCTTAATGAGAAATGAGATATGAAATTCAAAGAATATTTTCTTTTTAATTTCAGCCATTTATTGATTGCATATTATTTCTTAATAATAGTTCTAATATAGGATATGCAAAGTAGATTAGACCAAACAATCTTTTACAGTATGTAAGAAACAAAATTTTAATTAATAATATGTACAATATACAGCTAATGAAAGCAGTCGATCAAGCACACAATCTTATTATATACATCTCTGAGTTTGTGGAATTGTATAAAAATTATCTAGTTGGGGTTTCTCTGATTGTC
>NNCF01125957.1:453224-471474 GCA_002313205.1 Laupala kohalensis
TAACTTTTTATCTTATCTAGGAACTTTTGCTGAAATTTTTGAATCCGCCTCTACCTTAGGGCCCTTGATCGGAATTGATGGGATGGTCCCTTGTTTGCTTCCGGAGAGTAAATTTTTTTTTGTTTTCCTCCATGTGGTCATACACAGTTTGTACTGTTTTTTGACAATAAATTTATTTATTTATTTACAACTTTACATTGATACTGCCTTTCTATTAACACTCAAATTTACATGTATGGAACCTTAAATTATTGTTAAAATTTCTCAGAAAAAGAGCACTTCAGGAGGAAAGATATTAACTCTCATGAGAAAGTTAAAGCTGGCTTGAAATTAGTCTTCATTGTTGTCATTATGAATTGAAAAATAGTTACAGAGTATAGAAAAGTTCACCGGAACATTGCTTAGTATAGTGGTATAAAATGTAGCCCCAAGAGTGTAAGTGGGATTAATGATTTTTTATTTATATTTACTGTAGATGTTATTAGGAATTTTTGATTTCTCATTATTTTTATCAATTAATATCTCAATATTCATTTGTGTATAAACATATTTAGCTTTTGTATTTAGTTATAAAATTGAAGATTTTCATAGATAAATCCTTTTTACTCAAGCCACCAATTTGATATATTTTAACTCAATATTTTCCATTCATTATCTGGATGTGTGAAATATACGCATGGGTTCTGCTAGACTTTCAACTTAGACTCAGATTTTTAACCACAAAACTATTCAGACACACAACTAATATGTTTTTGATAAACAAATTACTTATGTCAGGGCAGAAACGTGTGAAAATGTGAAGACATTATCGTCGTCTGACTAGACTATAACTATACTATGACTATACTATATAACACGGATCACCAATTGTCAGACTTTCAAATCATCGAAGTTGTTTCCCTTCGGAGCACGTGTGAAGTGGGAGACATCGATGCACGATGGGGCAACGTTCCGAGTTCGCGTAGTCTGTGTGTGTGTCACTATTTTAGACACAGAAAAGAAGAAAGTCGTGAATGCGGTCCCCAAAACTGCCCCAGAAAAATGTATATTGTGTGCAAGTATCCTGAGAAGAGAAAACTTTATCGTATTTTCTCTTCTTGAATTTCTCGTTGCTTTTCTTTTTAAACAAAATATATTCCCATTCTTCTCAGTGCAATTTCAATTTATTTTCAAAAAAAAGGAGTTGGAAACCGCGTATGGTCAAGTGGAACAATAACCTAACTTACTCTCCGGAAGCAAGCAAGATAGCATTCCATCTTCCATCAATTCAGATCATAGTTAAAGGAAAAAGCACAGAAAAACTCGGGTCAGATGGATGTCAGAGAATAATGTCCCCGACCAACTAAAGATTGAGAATATATATATCTTTTCTCAATCTTTACTTGGTCGAGGAATCTTAATAAAGAATAATTTGATTTAAAATACTTTGCGATTAATTTACGAACATAGAGTATATTTAACGCTTCAGAATTCACACAAAATTTGGTGAATGAACTGATCTTATGGTTTAATAAAAAAAAAGTCTTGGGAACTAGTTTCTCAAATTGTAAATTTTTTTCTAAAAACTCATTGCACAGAATTCTGAAAGATTAAAAAGTCACTAGAGATTTTAAACAAAGCATCCAATGTCTTTAGATATATTTGTTCACAGTTGATTTTTACAGTAGAGTAGAATATTCTAAACCATATGAATTTAGATCAGTCTGATAAGAATCCTGTAATTTTATACGAATTAAAAGGTTTTCCATAAAACATAAATCGTAATAGAGGTACAGTCCTAGAAAATTTATACACTGAATTAACTTCAAGCCACAGTCTTTATGCTCTTCTCATCACAATTGATAGGATGGTATCTTGCTTGCTTCCGGAAACTGTGATACTTTATTGCCCTTCTCCCATTTGGTCAAGCGCAGTTTGAAACAGGTTTTTTCGGCAATGCATTTATATTTATCTCTTGTTCAACCCGAGATATGTGGCTGTAGGGCCGAACTCACGCTATCAGTCTTCGTCAATGTAACCCACCTCAAGGCTCACCTTGTAGATGGTGAACCTGCTTGTAGTGCCTTTGCGTTCTTTCTTCGCAGCACTGCTACCAGGAGCGCTGCCTCCGCCCGGCGCTGTCCCCACCGCACCCTCTTCTTCCGTCGTAGACTGCGTGGAGAGACGAGCGGACGCTGGAGTTCTCGGCGAAGGAGTTGGTGCAGCACCGTTCTTACGCTCCTGGAGACCGAAGAAACTGGATAACGATTTGAACTACTCCAGCTGTTTGGCGATAACAGATGACCTTTTTTACTAGAACATGATGCTGTTATGATGTGGAATTAGGGAAAACAGTGAATCCAGGAACTAACTAGAGCAACAGCACGTCATTTTAATAGAGTGTCAGTGCAAATGAGCTCACTTCCGTGGTATTAAAATTGAATGGAAAATATATCTTGACTGGGTAGGGGCTCCAGTCCTTTTGTGCACCCCCTAAAACCACCTCGAGTGGAAAGTAAACCCCTTTCCGTACCTTGCCAACGTCAGTCTGAGTACCAGGAACTGCTCCCGACGCAGGTACAGATACCGCCGCAGGGCTTGAGGCAGGACCTGGTCTCCGTCGCAGAGGAGAAGGGCTTCCAGGAGACGAACAAGGATTGGCGAGCACCGTCTCTTCCAACTGCGACGCCGCGTACCCGCTGTCGTTGTTACCATTCGCCTCCACCGCCGCACCACCAGCGCTCAGCATTGTGCCAGTGCTGTCAACAGAAAGTTTTTCTTAATCATGGGGATTTCCCTTCTCATTTACATAGAAATATATCTCTGAGTGAGGGTGTGAAAAGGTGATGGAAATTCCACAATATGTTTTATGGGTTTGCGACATGTATGAAGGCGAGAGAGGGTAGTATATGCAAGACATAGATGTGTCAAACATATCAGATAATAGAACATTAATAGCGAATGAAACAAATGATGCGATATTTGAAGAGTACGTTCGTAAAGTAGGAGCAATAAGATCAGCGTTGAGGTGTCGCGACTACACCTGACTTCGGTTGAGGTGACCAACCTGACCCCACCCAGACATCAGTTGTTGTCTGGTTGGCACTTCGAGCGGTTGGGAGCGACACTAGACTGACGTAACTGGCGAACCGAGGAGATATGTTTCTGTACGGTTCTAAAGGCTCAAATGGGAGGATAGGGGGTTTATAAATGAAAGGTTATCCAAGTCATGGCGATTTGGTTTCACTCCACTGAGCAACTTACAGGCTTTCTCCAGAGTGCAGGTGCATCGTGAGGCAGTTATAAGCCGCGCAACATAACTCTCGCTCTCGCCCGGTGGCTACTAGCCGTTTTGCAAACTGAGGTTGGGTATACTAATGGTCGCACTTTCCACGAAATCGGCTTCACCGCCTCTTCGACGTGTACTACCCTTCGTTGGTCGGTGGGGAAATACGGAAGGTTTGCGCCGGATTAGAAGACCCTTCGCTTTGAATGACAAATGTTTTCAGAATAGCATTTATTTTCCTCCTCTTTCACCCCCGCGCCCTCATTTTCGTCTCGGCAGCCGCAGCGGGAAATATGTTGCGCCGGTTATAGCGGTTACCACGGCGACGAGATGCAGTTGGCGGCAGGCGAGATCAAAGGAGGGTACACGCGTATCAGGTTCAAATGACGCATGACGAGGGCGGCGGACGTTCAGAGGTGCATGTGTAGAGCCGTAGGTTCTCTTATCTTGGCCACCACAGGGCCTGTGGATTAAGAATGGAACGAAGGAGTTCTTAACGTGGCGACTTGGGGGGGGGGCAAAGGATTAAGAGTAGGCGAGAAAACGTCTCCGGAATATGCTGGGCGAATGAGCGAGTGACAACCTTCACGCGGCGTGCCACTGTCCTCATTCCCCTGTTCCCCTACCCCAGATAGCGAGCTGTCCTTTTATACTGTCTAGACGCTAATTACCTTCTGCCTCAGGAATGCCCTCAATACTTTTTCGATGCGTGAGTGACCTGTTGCAAGCTTCATCACACAGACTTTTGTTGCTTGACTTGTCTATCTGTGAGTATTCTCCGCACACTGAGAGCTCTGATAATTTTCTCGGTAGAGGAACTGCACTTAGCGTTGTTGAGGTTATGTTAGTCAGTGGATAACGCATCCATGGTGGATGTTATGAGTTTGTTGTAAATATTGTCTTCGCCTGTAAGTTCCTCAGATGAAGAGCAAGATATAGTCCTTACCAAAAGAGAAATAATGATTAAGGTTGTGGATATCGTTTATTCGATTATATAATATAATATTGCATTAGATATGCATATTTACAAAAAGATTTTTGTTGATATATTAGTAATTGTTTATATCAATTATTGTAGTTTCGTTAACTTTTGCGGCTAACAATGGGCAAACCCGTGCATCCTGCAAAGATGTTTACCTGCTACACTCTCCCGGAGGAGTGGGGAACTCGCGCGGTGCAATGACATATTTGTCCGGTGCTAGTGGACACTCAGAGCACTAAATGGAAAACGCTATTAGTTTTCCGAGTAAACCACTATGAGAATCGGAAGCTGGCAAGTCGTTTCTGAACGTCCCCATAGTGCAGGAACCTACAGCCAAGGCACCACGAAAAGTATTACTAGAGATAAGAAATTTCTCAACTACGACAAAGAATCTTTACCTCCGCCGACGCGTCTAGATTGATTAACGATGGCGACGACGATATAATCACGTCAAAAAATCTTCAGGAAATACGAAAGAGTTTTCAAATAGAAATATTTTATTCTGTCATGTACATGATGAGTTATTTATTTTAGAGCGGTGGTGTCAGGAAAAGAGCACGCCTGTGAACTTGCGTGATCCCGCGTGCTCAGAGATCTAAGTCGGGATAACAGCTTCTGTTATCGAATAGCAGAAAGAGGTTCACAGATTCCTTTCCTGATCTCTGCAACCACGCGTTCCACCGCGGAATAAAAGTAAAAAAAATTGAAAACATGAAGTCCAGTTTTGATTGTAAACAAAAACATAATAGAGAAGATATAAATAAAAATGTAAAATTTAGTTATTCTTACGATTTTTCGTGCAATACGTCGTAATGCTATTTAATACTTCTATACTTCGTAATCAAATATTTTAATATTTCAAAAATAGTAAACACCCCTCAGGTAGCTCATGGAGTAGAATGCTTGCTCACCCTCGGGTTCACTCCGGGTACAATTCCCAATGGGGCCAGAAAGAATTTCTAGCTTTTCACTTCAATATCCCTGATCGTATAGCTGTGACTAATGAAAAGCGAACCCTCCTTCTTCTACTCACCTCCTACTACTCATAGTATCACTAACTCTTACTATCACTAACTACTCCTACTAACCTCCACGTGGGCGAAGTTACTAACCCATAAAACCTGCCCACCTATTAACAATAGCCCTACCAACCACCTCATACCTTTCACCCCCTGTAAATAAGCTTCAATAGCACGTTTTATTTCCCATTTACAAATATTTAATAGTAAACATTCTGCACTATCTCCACGTTCACCATACAGAAAGTCAGAGGTTCACTGGCCGTGAAATTTCCTGTGCGACCTCTCCCTTTCCTCTGCGATAGCCTAGTGACCAACCCTGGATGCATCCCGGCTGCGCAGACGACGAGGACGACGTGTTCTACCTGTACGCGCTCTTTTCGACATCCCTGATTTAGACCATTCTATCTTCAATGACAATGTAATTTTGCTCTCTGAATACCAATTGTCTCTTTGCGGAGTCCCCAAACCCAGAGGTCCTGTTTGCATGGCAATGAAAGCACCATCCATACGGTATACTCAGAGTCATGTAATTTTTCCAAAAGCAGTCCAATATGGCTGCCTAACAGGAATTGCCAACTTCTACAAATTCAAATAATATCCAAATATACAATAACAGTTCTCACAAAAGCTACTGCTTGACGTAATAACACACAAGTGAACAACACAATAAACTAAGTCACAAGGTAATATTCGTTCCACATGCTGGACGCAGAAAGAACATAAAAGCGCGAAAAACGTGAGTGAACCGAAATGATGTACAATGTTGGTGATATTAAGTTGAAAGAAATTCCTAAAGTATTATAACATAACGCGAGGTACATTAATCGTAGCCCTCATGGACGATAGCTAAGTAAAAACGTTGGCTACACTGTATACATGTCCTATACCAACGTGGAGGAAGGAAGACTGGCAATACATGTGAATGTATATAAATAATTTATTACCATGAGAGCAGTTACAAACTGGCCATGGCCACGTTGAGGGCGTTAAACTAATTTACTGCTACTTCTCAACAATAAACTAATAGACACAATGTGTTCCCATTCATGTTTCTTTTTCTTAGGTTAATTTTTTTCTGAGTAAAGTTGCACGACTGAGTGTCGGTGTCTCTAGTGCAGAGCAAGGAGTCGGAACTCTTTCTGAAATCTGTCCACCGAACCTATTGCAAATAGGGAGGGCGTTCGCGTACGTAAGTAGGTTCTGTGGAGACTCCATCATTCCTCTAGTCTCCGTGCCATGATGTAGCCAACTTACGATCAACAGCGCTGCGATTGGCAAAAAGTGGAACTATTATAATTAGGACAGAAAAACTCTCAATATTCGGACTTCTTCCTCTTGTCTCCATGGTACTCCGAGCTCTATGTGGTGTACATACCCTTGCGTTGCAGGCGCTGCACCGCTCCCGACGGACGCCAACACGAAGTCTGCACTCCGCGCGTTGGGGATGACATGGCACTCGTCGGACGCAGGTGTCGCCACCTCTTTGTCCAACAGGTCGTCGTCATCATCCTGAAAATGTATTAGTATTTCTACTTTCAAATTATTTAGAACTAGCTGATTACCCGATGTTGCCCGGGATTTTTCTAGGATTAATCTTCTTTTCCTCAGAAAAAAATACAATCTATTTTGTAAGATCAAAATACTTTTACTCACTGGTTTTCAAAAATAACACAAATTTAATTTAAAACTTGACTATAGCATTTCGCGAAAGTCCCGCCGGTAGAATTTTCTCTTTAGAGACATCACGCGGAAGGACCATTCCACTAACATTCTTGTAAAATCTAAAGTATTCGTCGAAATTTTACGATTTTAAGATGTTATTTATCTTTGTTATACACAAATAACAAATAATACATTAAATTTGATGAATTATTTTTTTCCTTCTTAAATTGAAGTATTTTAACACTTCTATTTTTAATAACATTTCATCAATAATTTAGGTTACTTTTTGTAGATAGACATTTGTTGTTGCGGACTTTTTTGTAGAATTTTTTGCCGTTTATACTTGTCACCTATATCTAACCGTTTAGGCAGCTTAAGCAAATATAACTCTCTTTTATCCGATTTTATCGACATATTGTCAAAAACCATTTGTAACTTTCTTCCCACACATTTTGAAAATAAAAGTTAGTCATATTCATCCTGGAAATCTAAACTACCTCGTGGCCGAAATTCATCACGATCGGTTCAGTGGTTTAATCGTTATCAGGTAGCAAAGAGACAGACACACTTAAGCTTTACACATTTGTATATTTATATATGAATGTAGAAGGATAGTATTGTAATCGGTCAAAAACTTTCTTTTTAAGATCTCTTCGGATATGTTTCGGCACACATAATTCCACCCAGCTGGGAATAACGCTTGCTCTAAGCGAGGCTACCTGCTTCTAAGCACCTGTCAGCGAGGCTACGTTTGGCACCTTATCACCCCCAAAATGCAGACTGCGGTAGCTGGCCTTTGTTAGGCGAAACACCTTTCACCAGAAAGCGCACATTTCCTGCACCCATCATTTAACAAAATCTGCAAGTATTAGCATTAAGCTTCAGTAGTTGGCCGTAAGATAGTGCCAGAAAACGGGCGCCCTTTCACTTTACAGCACCCTACCTGATCTGTTTTCAGACTCGCATACGCATTTATTCGGCTACCACGCGCCCACTCAAACGGACGCACTCAATAGTCTACCACGCGGCCACTCAAACGGACGCATTCATTTCGGCTACTTCTCGTCCATGCAAACGGACATACATTTTTCGCCAACAGCCACCCGATTTCAAAGTCGGTCTTTTCATTTCTAAGTCTGATTACTTAGTTACTTTTATTTAATTTTCGATTCGTTTTATTATAGAGCGAGTAACATCAAATATTGTTAAACTACATTTAAGAGCACATTCACAAGTTGCCGCACGCGACCGAGATTTGCTCCCATTCTGCATTTCTATTCGTGTGCGCATATGCTTCTCACCACTGTACTTCAATTCGCGCCCGCCAATTTAGCGTGTGCATCAGTGTATTCCCATGCGAGTGCGTGTCCCGGCACTTCAAGATATCGAGCTACAGACCGAAGACAACGCCAGCTGGACTCCTAAGCTTTAGTATTACCATTTAAGTTCTTAACGTACTGTGTTTGGTGATAATCCAAGTATTGAACATGTGTGAGTGTTCATGATTTGAACCAAGAACTGCTCCGCTATAAATGGTTACATGTGTTCCTTTGTTATTAATTATTTCAAGTTGACTTGAACCAAGAATTGCTCCTCAATAACTGGTTACATGTGTTCCCTTTGTTCTCAGTTAGCTCAATGGTTCTCTAAATGGTCTCTTCAGTGTAATCTAGAGCAGAAAACTTTTCTTTCTTCTTACGAAATAAATCCCCACTGATTATATCAAATTCAGAAGGAATTTGAATATAAAACATTACGGAGTGGCATGATCTTGAACACTTAATTAAATGCACCCGTAATAAAGAACCTGTCATTCTAATAATAAGTCATTTGGTTCTTGGATATTTCTTTCAATGTATCAAACAGTATTTGTATGTAATAATGAAATACGTAATGTTGTGTTGATCAAACGGCACTATTAATAAAGGGTTTTCATTCTAATCATAAGTCTTGTTGACTCTTGGACATTTATTTCATTTTATTAAGCAACAATTCTATATAATACTAAAACACCCAAGCAGTCTGTGAATTGATGGATTGGTGTGCCAATTGTGTAATCATCTAGAAAGATTACTGATTTAGTGATAATTACATTCGTATTTAACCATTCTGCTTAATCCAATTTTTGATTGCTCAATTGTTTCTTGTTTATGTATCTTTAGTTTAATAATTCAAGAGTTAATTCAATGTTTATTTCATTTATCCCATACAATGTTGTGACGAAATTCCATTCATTAAATTTATGAGAGTTATTTTTGGTCTTTTCCTTATTTTACGTCCTTCAAATTGCTTCCTTGGAAGCTGGTCCTCCGTCTTCATAAATCTGTTGTGTTCCGTGGCATCCGCCAGAGGATTTCCCTATCAATTCGTACGTCGCCCCGGAACAGGATCTTTACAAAGTAGCTCCAGGAGAGTCTATCTTCGATTTTATTAATATTTATTAATTATATGTCTTTTAGCGAGGTTCAGACCATGAGGCCTGCTCTTCCACCTAAACGTTGGACTTTGGGAGACGGAATTGGGAAAGAACGATGTTGGGTAGTCGGGGAACTTACGGTACCGAACCGACATTTGTCTAGAGTAGGTGAGGGAAACCCCAACTGAAAACCTCACTTTGTTCGGCCGAGCAGGGTTTGAACCCACGCTCTACCGCTCAGCAGGAACGCAAAAGCGAGGACGCTACCAAAAGACTACCAAATTTTGGCGACGATAGCCAATGTATAGATTTTTAAATATTTTTTTAATGTCTGTCTCTATATACTTAACAACGTTACACATCTTGATGTGTGTGTGTGTATGTATTTATGTGTATGTATATCTTTTAAAGCCCTGATGATTAATAAATGTCGAAATGATTAATAATTGTCGATCCGATGGATGATGAATATATGACTCAAGAATTCAAGAAATCATATCCTGAAGGTGTGTCAAGCGCTCCAAGTTATTCAAATCCAAGTTATTTTCTTTACTTTAATTGTATATATTTTATAACAAAACATTATGAATTTGTTAAATATTGAATATTTTGTATTTAACAGAAATTAAGTAAACAACTGGTGGCCGGGTTTTGGTAACATACACAACATTATAAACGTAGGCTTCCGCGGCCGGAGTAAATATAAGCTTGCTTGTCCGGGACAAACCGCGTCTTACTACATGTAACTACCAACGTTTCGGCCATCGTGCTGTGGCCTTCTTCAGGGTAATGTCAGAGTCGTACAGACCTAAGGCAGAGCACGACAGCGACTTAGGTCTGTACGACTCTGACCTTACCCTGAAGAAGGCCACAGCACGATGGCCGAAACGTTGGTAGTTACATCTACTAAGACGCGGTTTGTCCCGGACAAGCAAGCTTATATGCCCAACATTGCTTTCACTGCGGTGCCAATCAAAATCCTTTTGCCTGCTACTGCACTTTTATGATCCTAGGGTCTTGGGGCCAACGTGCGTTGCGTCGCACCAGTTAGTTCTAAGCTAGTAACCGACCAGAGCACAGCGTTTCTCATTTTATTTCATACTCACGAATTTGTTAAGTTTTATCAATTAAATTAATATACTTTGAACTAAGTTATTTATTCCCATATAAATGAATTATCAGAATTATAATGAAGAAAAAGTATGATTTACTAACAGTCTATCAGTTAATTGTATAGTAAAAACAAACTCATGTTAATGATCTAGAAAATTTCAGGAACTCGCTTGACTCATGTAAAGAACATGTAAAAACATGGCGACCGAGAGCAGGAGTTTCGTGAAAAAGTGAAATATCTAATCTCTTTTTTTAACAGATAAAAGTGTTGTGAAATATACTTCAAAAACTTTACTACAAATCAAACTTCCATTACTTTTGTGATTTAAAAATTGGTCATTTTTGAACATAAGTGTTTCTTCCATAAGACACAATGTATTACACCATCAATTATAATTACAATAATTTAATTTAAATGCCCGGTAAGGTATGATTTTCATGTTGAAGTCACAATAAGTACTGTTATTTATGTCTCTTTCAGATAATTTTGAGATTTATTTCTTCCTATGCTTGTACTAACTTAAGAACTGAAGTAGCTTGATACTACCTTAATAATTACTTTAACTCAAAACTTCCGAGTATGTACTCGTGGAGGAGTGTTTGCATCGTCAGCAGCCATGTGAAAATTGCGACGTACCGGAACTCGAACGCGGGACTTTCTGTTCTGGCCGCATCACCTACCTCGACAAAAAAGTCCGTACCCAACATGCACTCGATCTGCTCCGGTGAACCTTGGCCACCTCCCCAGAACCCCCGCCCCCCACCCCCCACCGGTTCCAGTCCTAGTCCGTCGCAAATTTTTTACCCGACTGTTGACGATGCTGAATAATAATCGATAATCACTGCACCTGCGACCCGCTGCCGGTGTTGGTGGGTCTCTCGTCGTCTGGAGGCGTCGGTTCTGCGTCGCCTCCTACGTCAGATCCCGCTCCGCCTCCTCCTCCGCCGCCATCCCCTGCTCCTCCGCCTCCGCCGCCACCTTCGCTGCCCAGCGCGGTCTCCGCCAACCGTCGCGTTTGTGCCACGTTCTCGATGACGGAGCCGGGCTTTATGTCCGCGGGATGAGGGCGTCGCGCGGCGCGGGCCTTTCGAGCCCTGGTTCTCAGCGCCTGTGGACACACACACACAAGCATATGATTAATCCTGCACTAACATTATTTTTGAACTGCAAATGGGCAGATCTTACCCGGTGGAAGAATATAAGGAAATACAACTAAACATACAAAAATACATATCACAACGAACAAAAATACATATCACAAAATTTTAAAATAAAGATTAAACTATATGATTGAACTATTATTAAATTCAAATATAAAAACACGTGAAGCTTAAACAATACGAAATTAATAATGACTTATTGCACATTTTAGGGCGGATGTGGTGACTAAGTGAGGCAAAAGAGCATAACATACTTTGTGTGGCCAGTCTTTCAGAGCCTGTGAACCCAAGCGCAGATTTAACCTCACAATAGTGTGGCAAAATAATATAATATACTTTGTGTGGCCGATCTCTCACACCGGGTCATTATTTTTCATTTCTTAGCTTCTGGAATGTAAAATTGAACACGAATGTACGACAGAATCAGTATGAAGAAATTAACAACATTATTGCACCCATGATTAATTATATTTTTAATCAGGAACAGATAGAGATAAGCTATACGCAATGTGTAAACGTAGGTTTCCGCTTCAGTGTAAACATGTTTGTCCGGGACCAACCCCGTCTCAGTAGACATAACTACCAACGTTTCGGCCACCTTGCTGTGGCTCTGTCGCTCTCGAGAGAGTACGACAGAGACTTAAGCCTGCACGACTCTAACATTGCCCTGAAGAAGACCACTGCAAGATGGCCGAAACGTTGGTAGTTCTGTCTGCTGAGACGGGGTTGGTCCCGGACAAACAAGTTTATACGCAATGTGATAATCTCATACTCAACAGCAAAAATGCTTATGAGGTAACTGATTATTTAGCCTTGTTATCCAACTTAAGGAGAGAAAACTATAAATTGAGGATTACACTATTCCCTTATAGGTCGATGATGGGAAGAGAGGGAACTAAAGAGAACAGGGGATGACGTGGCAAAGAGTGATTTATTTGTCCTCGGGAAACTTACAGGGTGACTCCTGAGCGACGCAGCTTTGTCTCGAAAGGGACGGTTCTCCCCAAGAGCGACTCAACGTAGACCATCTTTTATGTTACTAAGACGCGGCAGCAGTGTACGGAATGATAGGGATGGTTTAGACCGCGCTGGCTCGGAAAATTGTCGGGATAGTAGCAGCGAAGGGGAAACACCTGCAGGACCAGTCTGGGTGAGTCTGAACTAGCTAAGACATCTCGGGACAGTTGCCAGGACCAGATTGTATCGATCTGAAACGATCGAGGGGCAGGAATGCTCGTTGGCAGGAGTAGTTCGGGTCAATCTGTACCAATGAGGAAGGAGACAGGACTGTAAAACAGGGCGACTGGCTCAAGAGTAGCGGCGGTTCCCTTCCCTCCCCGTCCCCGATGCGGAGAGCAATGGTGTTACATAGATCTTTAGTCCCCAGTCACTCTTTTTTGGAGACGACTACGTCACTCACTCGGCTGCGAGGGCGACCACTGCCTGCGACTACGCAACGCATATAATTGATGAAAATTCACTTTCGATCTTTGCATATTACTTCAACGTGTTGAAGAAATAAAAATACTGTCTCGACCACATCTTTTGGTTTATTATTAACGGCATACTCAATTCTTCAGGCTGCTTTGACTAAGGTGTTGCCGGTCTCAGAATTTTTCTTCAAATTATGCCGTCAATAAACTTTTTATACGATGTAGCCATTAAGAAATACAGTTGATGAAGATACAACAATGCACAGCTTACGAACTCCCAGTGTTGGAAAAACAGAAAGCACTGTTCTTTCATGCGGTCTCACAGGCTTTGCCACAGTGATTTTTAATTTAGTTTCCTCACAAGTCCACACACAGGTAATTATGTACCTCCTATGTGGCTATGTGTAAGATATACTATATATGACAACTTTCGTTCAGGTGAAAATGGTGACGAACCGAGAATCGAACCCGAGACCTCTGCATTGATCGCAGGGGTGTTAACCACTGCACCCCCGTTCGTCTTCCACAACTGTGCACCTTTTCCACTCAAACCATGTGTAGGGTACACAGAAGAATTATATGCATATTTCACTGTGTATATTACACGTTTTGTGCCTGTAAATAAATATTTATGTTCAAATTTACGAGTTTAAATGACATTTCTTGGCCCTTTTAGAGGGCCATCACGTGAGGAGACTCGGGGCGGATCGCCGC
Organism: Laupala kohalensis; assembly: GCA_002313205.1. Taxonomy (NCBI): domain Eukaryota; kingdom Metazoa; phylum Arthropoda; class Insecta; order Orthoptera; family Trigonidiidae; genus Laupala; species Laupala kohalensis. The sequence continues at coordinate 466,993 of NNCF01125957.1, forward strand.
CTCTGCCCTCGCCTAAGAACGCCACTGATGCTGTTACTCTCCTCATAGAATAAAAAAGAATAAGGTGCACGTTCCCACGAATAATAATGCATTAAGGAGACTCCCATGGTTCACTGTTGAGGTCTGAAGGCTTCATACTTAAATATTCCCTTTGAGCTCGACAACGGAAAACTTCCTAGCGGTATTGACAATGTAGTCACCAAATTACCGAAATGGAGTCGCGTGTAATTTTCATTCTAGAGAAAATAAGTCGTTCGTATATCAATTATATGCAAATGTCCCATACTTTTTTATTCCCTTTTCTACTTAACCAGACGGGGTTATTGAAAGTGATGTATCGTACTTCAGAGCATTAAAAGATGAGTCAGGGATTCTCTATTATTTCATCTTTCACTTTCTCCTTTCCCAGATAACATTTGAAATAACATCGAGAAAATATGCTTCATGTCTCACTTATTTGAAAAGGACTGAATTTGATTACTTGAATCGTGATAAATGAAAGTGTTTGGTAAGTAATAAAGAATATTCGTAGGGCATTATACGTGAGATATGTAACGCCCCACCGTAAAGTGTTATATTCATGACATATTCATAACCCCTCCACGTGGGCCAAGTTGTTGGTAAACCCAGCTAACCTAACCTAACCCAACTCCTAACTCCTATCACTCCATGTAGATAAGCTTCAATAGCATGCTACATTTCCCATTTACAAATACAACAAACATATTTATAACTATTCTGAGGACCTACTTACAATTGTTAATGGTAAATATGAAACAGAGTGAAACTTGCTTACAACTATAAGATAAATGATTCTGCCACATATTTCCGGCAAATAAAGTAATCTTGCTACATAAAATGAAACATTCGTAATTTCATGCAGAATATTACTTAGATTCAATTTTTCGTGCGATTTAATCGCACAGATATTCAATTAATCTGCAACAACGGGAAAAATCGATTTTTTTGGTTAACTTCCATGTAACAAAGAATGTACAATAAAATAAACTTGTTCTGTGAACCAATTTCATTTCGTTACCAAATCTTTTACAAAACCTTTGTTCCCTGGTGGGCGAATATTCTTCGACCCATACGTATAAGTGGAAGAATTTCATAATTAATGGCTCGTTGGATGATTAATGAATAGATCATGCTCAGGCTACAATAGAGTGAGGTGACAAGCTTCATGTAATGGCCGCTCGATTGTCATATGCATTCCAGCGGGTTCGCTTGCCACAGTGATTAAGATAATACATCAGGACAACACCTCTATGGAATTTAACCAATCGCAAAAGCTTAACCTCATTGTGACTAAGGAAGTGTTTTACTGTATGAGCTGCTCTGTGTCGTATACACATCACTCTCATAAGAAACAATGTTGCTAATTTTAGTCGACGATAAGAGATTATAATGGTGTAATCGAGCAGAATAATTAGTCTAAATTTATTATGGTACTGTTCTCATATATCGTGACGTAATTGAGAGGAAGTGATGTATTCTAACAAGGCCCCGTACAGGAGACCTTGTAGGTGATTTTTATATCTTAAATTTTTAAAATTTTATATCTAGAAATCTTCTTTAATAAACATTTTTTTAATTAATAAGACAAAATTAAAACATATTTATTATAATAAAAACATAGTTATTCAATAAACTAAATTGTATTCTCTCTTGATTATATTACATTTTATTATTCATAACGACATATATAAAGACTAATGGTTCATAATGTCCTCCCAACAACCCGCATACCACTCATGAAAAAAGATTTTGTATTATATATATCACAAACTATATAAACCAATAACCATTGGCGACAATTCAACTCTCTCATATATAGGCTTGGATTCTGCAAAACAATTAATTATAGATGATAGATGTAACTTGAGATATGGTTACAAAACTTGAGATATGGTTAGTCTTCCAAAAATCGTGTGGTCTAACATAATAAAACATCTGGAGACTTAGTCTCTTAGCAGTTCCCAACGTAAACAATACTAAGTCAGGAATCCGTACAATAATTCATACGTACATACAATAATTATTTTCTTTTGATATTATTATTCTATAATATAGTCTTAGAACCCTACTTAAACGGTAATCGAGACCCCGAATGATTACCCGTTTGACCGGGTAATCCGAAGTTCCATGAAAAATCGATTTTAGTTTAAGAAGAACCTACAATTTCACCAGGTTATCACGAATCATGGAAAAATAGACTTATGTGCATATTAATTCATAGAAAAATTGAAGAGGCAAGACGGTCGCGTCATCCCGGTTTGCTCCCCGGGAAAGATGTGTATAAGAGACAGGTTGAGGTCTGAAGGCTTCATACTTAAATATTCCCTTTGAGCTCGACAACGGAAAACTTCCTAGCGGTATTGACAATGTAGTCACCAAATTACCGAAATGGAGTCGCGTGTAATTTTCATTCTAGAGAAAATAAGTCGTTCGTATATCAATTATATGCAAATGTCCCATACTTTTTTATTCCCTTTTCTACTTAACCAGACGGGGTTATTGAAAGTGATGTATCGTACTTCAGAGCATTAAAAGATGAGTCAGGGATTCTCTATTATTTCATCTTTCACTTTCTCCTTTCCCAGATAACATTTGAAATAACATCGAGAAAATATGCTTCATGTCTCACTTATTTGAAAAGGACTGAATTTGATTACTTGAATCGTGATAAATGAAAGTGTTTGGTAAGTAATAAAGAATATTCGTAGGGCATTATACGTGAGATATGTAACGCCCCACCGTAAAGTGTTATATTCATGACATATTCATAACCCCTCCACGTGGGCCAAGTTGTTGGTAAACCCAGCTAACCTAACCTAACCCAACTCCTAACTCCTATCACTCCATGTAGATAAGCTTCAATAGCATGCTACATTTCCCATTTACAAATACAACAAACATATTTATAACTATTCTGAGGACCTACTTACAATTGTTAATGGTAAATATGAAACAGAGTGAAACTTGCTTACAACTATAAGATAAATGATTCTGCCACATATTTCCGGCAAATAAAGTAATCTTGCTACATAAAATGAAACATTCGTAATTTCATGCAGAATATTACTTAGATTCAATTTTTCGTGCGATTTAATCGCACAGATATTCAATTAATCTGCAACAACGGGAAAAATCGATTTTTTTGGTTAACTTCCATGTAACAAAGAATGTACAATAAAATAAACTTGTTCTGTGAACCAATTTCATTTCGTTACCAAATCTTTTACAAAACCTTTGTTCCCTGGTGGGCGAATATTCTTCGACCCATACGTATAAGTGGAAGAATTTCATAATTAATGGCTCGTTGGATGATTAATGAATAGATCATGCTCAGGCTACAATAGAGTGAGGTGACAAGCTTCATGTAATGGCCGCTCGATTGTCATATGCATTCCAGCGGGTTCGCTTGCCACAGTGATTAAGATAATACATCAGGACAACACCTCTATGGAATTTAACCAATCGCAAAAGCTTAACCTCATTGTGACTAAGGAAGTGTTTTACTGTATGAGCTGCTCTGTGTCGTATACACATCACTCTCATAAGAAACAATGTTGCTAATTTTAGTCGACGATAAGAGATTATAATGGTGTAATCGAGCAGAATAATTAGTCTAAATTTATTATGGTACCGTTCTCATATATCGTGACGTAATCGTGACGTAATTGATGTATTCTAACAAGGCCCCGTACAGGAGACCTTGTAGGTGATTTTTATATCTTAAATTTTTAAAATTTTATATCTAGAAATCTTCTTTAATAAACATTTTTTTAATTAATAAGACAAAATTAAAACATATTTATTATAATAAAAACATAGTTATTCAATAAACTAAATTGTATTCTCTCTTGATTATATTACATTTTATTATTCATAACGACATATATAAAGACTAATGGTTCATAATGTCCTCCCAACAACCCGCATACCACTCATGAAAAAAGATTTTGTATTATATATATCACAAACTATATAAACCAATAACCATTGGCGACAATTCAACTCTCTCATATATAGGCTTGGATTCTGCAAAACAATTAATTATAGATGATAGATGTAACTTGAGATATGGTTACAAAACTTGAGATATGGTTAGTCTTCCAAAAATCGTGTGGTCTAACATAATAAAACATCTGGAGACTTAGTCTCTTAGCAGTTCCCAACGTAAACAATACTAAGTCAGGAATCCGTACAATAATTCATACGTACATACAATAATTATTTTCTTTTGATATTATTATTCTATAATATAGTCTTAGAACCCTACTTAAACGGTAATCGAGACCCCGAATGATTACCCGTTTGACCGGGTAATCCGAAGTTCCATGAAAAATCGATTTTAGTTTAAGAAGAACCTACAATTTCACCAGGTTATCACGAATCATGGAAAAATAGACTTATGTGCATATTAATTCATAGAAAAATTGAAGAGGCAAGACGGTCGCGTCATCCCGGTTTGCT
>NNCF01125957.1:484876-508320 GCA_002313205.1 Laupala kohalensis
CCTCCACGTGGTCATACGCAGTTTGTACTGTTTTTTGACAATAAATTTATTTATATTTATTTATTTAATGACGTCGAGATTTTCATACATTACGAGGTATTTACAAGAATAATTCACCGCAAACTGTGGAAAATACTGTTCTAACGAAAATAGGGGTCGCATCATGCGACTGAAGACAATGCGACCCTTGTCAAAGATAGAGTCAAACTACAATTTAAATTTGTAATCAAGTTTAAAAATCACAAAAAAATTGTTCTCATCCAATAGCAAAAATCAGTCGAATTAATTATTAATTAATAAGAATTACTTTGGTGAATATTTCGAAGTTTTCTGAATTGTTGGCAACTTGACTTCAGTCAACGCGGATATAATTCGCGAAAGTTCTGTTGACAGGTTTTTTTTGCCGAAGTATGAAAACCCCGCGGCTGTAGCGTACATGGTTCAATTCGTCGTTCGACGTAATTTTCTGTTCTGTCTAAAAGCCAACTAACATTTCCAAGCCGTGCTGTATGTACTTTATCACGCCATTGCTGTAGTACTTTTTAAATAACTTATATCAATTTAAAAAAAACAAACTATTTTCTTGCATGATTGTGTTGTCTCATGGCTCATATTAATTTAGTTTTATGTGTACTCAACTTTGGCACGGTTGTGTATATTAATTTTGTAGCCCCATCCTGACCCGGGTTTTTCTCCGTATTTCCTTCGGGTAGAGGCGGATTTCTTATTGAGGTTCTCTAGGATTTGTCTAGGGGCGTGTTTATTGTAACAATACATCCTGAATTTAGTGTTATTTCAATGCTTATGATTTTTTAAACACTATACTCAGAATAATCGATAGTTCGATAATATTTTTTACATGTATAGTTTTTGCGTTAAATTAGAAACATATTGACATTCTATTAGTATTATAACTCGTCGCTAACTTTTCATCTTATCTAGGAATTTTTGCTAAAATTTTAGAATCCGCCTCTGCCTTAGGGCCCTTGATCGGAATTGATGGGATGGTCCCTTGCTTGCTTTCGGAGAGAAAATTAATTTATTGTTCTCCGCATGGTCATACGCAGTTTGTACTGTTTTTTGACAATAAATTTATTATTATTATTATTATTACTTGGCAACACTGCAGCGGTCCGGTGTGACTCAAAATCCTGTCGTCTAAACGACGCTTGTACAGCCGTCAGTGATCTCATAGGACCTCTTGCTCAGTTGTTCATAAAAGAAATAGCTTTACGGTACATTTTCAACCAATATATTATTATTTCCATTTTTTATGTAAACATAACATATTGTTGTGTTCGAAAAGATTTTCATATTTTTCAAATTGAGGGAACTGTCTGTAGTGCAGTACCTCTGAATTAATTCAGTTCTACGGTTTGATATTACAATTCCAACAACTAAAGGTGAGAAGTTTTAATTTCTTTCTATAATTTAATTTATTTTAATTTAACCATTCTTTTCTAACAGTACCAATGGGCTGAAAAACAAGTGTCAGATTAGTACAATTAGATTAAATCAATGTTCATTTTGGTCTCTTGAATTTCATGTTGTAAATAGTGTAACTTCTCTTTTACTACTTTGAGTATAAAATTTATTTTAGTCCTATTTACAAGTGAAATCTGTTTCTTTTTGTTTCTGATAGTTCGTGTTACTTGTACTGTGATAATCCAATCCCTCTGAGCTTTGGTAGTTATTTTATGGGGAAGGAAATCGCGACACGTGATATGCCTACTGGAATCCTCAATTTATTTAAATAATAATAATTTTTTATCAACTGCGCGTGATTACGTGGATGACAATCTGTCTCTTATACACATCTATTTAATCACTTGTATTGTAAATAATGTCTCGTATGCCAATAATTTTCGCTTTTAGTTAGTGTGTTTATCGTGAAATCTGCCTTCATGCCTCTCATGACGTAGCATAGGACTTTCACAAAAAAAAATTCCATTTGTGAGGACTGAGTAATAATTATAAATAGTTCACGATGTCCGTAGACGTTTCCATACAGTTTGCCGATATGCGTCGCCACTTTNTGTATATAAAATCCGCCTCTTCCCGAAGGGAAAACGAAGAAAAAACCTGGCCAGAGTGGTCAGTTTTTTTTCACATTAAGTTCATTTTTTATAATTTGTCATGTTTTGTAATTCATTTACGCTTGTGAAAGAAATTTCTTTCGAATTGAATTCCTTGAGAAGACGTATATTATTACAAAAAGAAAAATGCAACTCAGTAAAAATTACCTTTTAGTACTTTGTAAGTATTTTCGTTTCGGCCAACGAGGACCACGAAAGACGAGTAGCAGTAGGGCTCAGTTCGTTATTTGAGTTTACTCACTAGATTCGTCTTAATAATCGACAGCGTCTAGATATGATCCAGACCATTGTATCCGAGCATTACAACTGCGGTTGTTAGTCGCAGAGGTCGGACTCTTTGTACATCCCAGCTAAGTAAACTGGGACATGGATACAAAGAGCTACAAATTTTATCTTGCCCCGCCCGGGTATCGAACGAGCTGACACCGTGGCCGCGACGGGGACTTTATTCATAGAATTTATTTTTTAAATAAATTTTTCTCAAGCTAGTGATTTGAAATGAACATGTTTGGTGTAGGACAAAACCCTGTCTTTTTAGAACAATCTGCTGAATTACAATTTTATGAGAAGTAACCTGTTATATTCGTTGCTAATGATGAGTAAATTATATTAGTGCCAGGCATGCTATCTAAGGATGAACTAACAACGTCACTGATACTGGATGACGCCGGATGAATTTTGCTGCCACTCAATAAGTCATCGTCGGTTCTGCCCTTGGTCTCTTACCGTTCCTGAGGAAGATAATTCTATCCTCCATGTTCCGATACTCGATAAATAAGATTTAAATTTTGTTGTTGAAATTTGTTAGCTGTAAATATAATCAAACTTTAGTGCAAATTTATTAATATTTAAATTATACATGTTGAAAAAGATGACAGGTTTTTCTCTTTTGGAGAATCTTATTAAAATTTCATTACTGAGATAAGTGATGAGCAATTATGCGACGTAAAAATCATGCAGGGTAGTTTGCATAAGGAATTACCCTATTTTAAGTGCTATCTTTATTGCGAAAACGATATATGTATTGCTACGTTTCATCAAGTTTCGAGTTTCTGATTTAACGTACTATTAGTTCTGCCTTTACGTCGTAGTCGTATCAAGCATGAGTTATTATCGAGTAGTATCGATACTTGAACGTAGATTCGACTTTTCCTATTACCAACTTGTTTCGTAATTGTGAATGGTAAAATAAAATTTTTCTTTTTTTTAAATTAAAATATCACCTTAAAACATTAACACCTTATCTCATTTCCTCCTTAAAGCGAATTAAACAATTAATTTGGTTCTTATCTCAACAATAGTGAATTTAATGAAAGAATTACTGGAACATGCTTTTGATAAAAAATATATTTTCAGCACGAGAGCATATGTAATCTTACACGCAATAATGTAAATGAAATATTAACAATTATGGAAGTGCGGAAATGGATTAATTTTCATTTTTGACGAAATATTCTATAAGTTCCTAGTTCGTGTTACGAGCGCCATGTTGGCCACACTGTGGCCGCCATTTCATAGAATTCAAGAGCAACATTCCCACGGATGTCCCACCAGTCACACCGTCATTCGGAGTTGCCTTCGAGTGCGGTTCACATCGAGGTGCAGCCCTTTAGTAGATGTATTGAATGCTTCTTTAGTGGTATCGCCTTATGCTTATTCGCGAATCATTGCTTCGATTAGTGCGTCGGATCGTCGATAGGATCTGGACACTTGCGACAATCGGTGTCTCCAAGGGGCCGTGGAGTAGCAAGACGATTGACGGTCGTGTTTGTACCTCTTGAACATCTTCAGAGGACCTGCGTGCTACAAGAGTTTTGGTTTTTACTTGATTTGCTTATTGTTTTTGCGTTTTTGATCATAGTTTTGTGACGAGAATAACTTGCCAATTTAAATATTTAAAATTCTACGAGTACCTTGCAAACTGATATCTTAAACACAAGCTTTCACCGTCACCGAAAATAAGACTGTCGACAGGATTTGAAGAGGAAGATTTCAAGATCGTGGTGTCCCAGTTGATTGCTGTTCACATCTCAAGTACGTATTCATATCATTGCACGCATTGCATTGTTCAGTATTCTGCGCCTTTTGAAGTGAATGCAATCGTAGATTCTCATCTCTTTCAAGTGCTGCCATTTTCTTGTTGTTGAAGTTATCTCATATTCCGAAATTAATGTGCTTACAAAACGTCGTCCTCACAAGTGCTATTTGTACCGAGTTTTCTGTCGAGTGCTTCGTGGTCAACTCCAACTTGCATTGATAGTCGTAAGTGGCTACTTAAAAATACTAAATGTGAGCTAAAAATTTCTATTTAATTTGAGAACTAATTACAGATAATTCATCTTTCGTAAGGACTTTAGAATTAATTGCAGAGCTTTTTCGTATAGGAAGTGAAACTCGTGTTGTGGTTTATGGAGAAAATTGGTATTTTCGCGATAGCTTCCAACTGCATACTATCTTGTTATTTAATGAAGATGTACTGCGTATTAATGTTTCTGAATTGTTTCGCTGAGTGGATAAATTCATAAATTAATACGGTGTGTGTTGTATTTTATAATAGATGTATAACCAGATAAGAGAACAACGATCAACGATTACTAACTGACAGTACAAGTTTCGAGATGAATACATAAATAACTTTAAACTTAAAGAATTGCTTGAATGATTTTTTTGACATTAACGTTACCATAATTGTGAATTTGAACAATTTTGATAACTTTTTGGAGACGTCATAACACACAACTAAAATGTTTTCTTCTTTAATTTAAACGAAAGGGAACTGTACAGTACTATTTCATGATAGAGACTATTTCATTCTAACAATACCTTGAAATAAATTAAATAACTTCTGATATGACAGGTATGTCACGACGAGAGTTACTTAGTATGTTCCATCGGCTCGCCAAGACTCGTAATCGGGAGATATGTGTTGTTGTTTTTTTTTTTTTTTTTTTTTTNGGGCTCGTCAACATCAAAGGTCATTAGAGCCCATTATGTGTTGTTTACGATTACAGTATCACCATGTGTTTTCACCAATATTTGCTTTAATATTAAGAAAATATATTTACAATAATTTATACTGATGATATTTTCTTCCATTACACGATATCACTAATGCCACTATTTAAGAGAAATGCAGTACATCTGAACGTGCGATTCTCTTTGAAAATATACGTAAGTAAAAATTTGTCCAACAATGAGGTAGTAAATAAGAGTGGTCAATTTAATTCTCTCAATTGTTGGTGTCTGCGTTTGGTCAGATTTCAGGCTTAGTTGTTTATAGAAGATACATTATTCTTTAGTTTCACATGACCACAATATCATTAATATCGGATTATCTATAATTATTGGACGGTCTTTTCATAGGTTCATAATACAACGTAATACATTTCGCTGCGCCAACTTCCCATTTATTCGTTAAAAGTTACTTTTTCATCTCATTCTTTTTCTAAATATCGCTCACTTACTAATGCATTATTTATTCAATAATCATTTAGTCTTGAAATACTTGTAAATGTAACTAGAAATCCGTTATGAGTAAATTCCGGGATGTAGTATGCACTGCCCACGGCAATCCAGGGCTCATTTATTGGTACATGGACTCTCAGCCCCACGAATATAATAAATTTACATACATTATATTTTTCTCATTGTTCTATATGTAAATAAATCCAAATTGATTTGACATGGTCTCTCATAATCATCTCAAGAGTAAGGAGCAAAAATTTCACTATTTTCCTACGATAATAAGAAACAAATTGGAACGGATTTTTCTTTGTTTCATAGACAATGTTCAATGTATCAATATACAAAAGAACAGAAATGTGTAAAGATAATTTTTATTAATAATCCTTTACTTAAAAAAAGTAACACCTGGGTATTTGCATGATTTTATAAGTTTTTTTCTATCGAACGTCGTCTACTTCATATATTGCCTACTAGAAGGTGGTGAGGGCAACTTATGTGTATCCCTACTTTAGCGTGATTGTGTATATTTTTACTGTGACTTCATCCAGAAAAAGATTGTAGGTTTTCACTCCTATGTCTCAGTTTATACAGCTGTGAAAATTGAAAAATTTGCATCACTATTACTAACTACTCCAACTAACACCTCCACGTGGATCAAGTTGTTGGTAAACTCAACTAACCAGCCCACTACTAACAATAACCCTACCACCCACCTCCTAATTCCTATCGACCCAGATAGGCAAGATTCATTAGCACGCTGCATTTCCCATTTACAAATACTACAATGAAAAAAACACATCCTGTTCCGTAGTTTTCTTCAGTTTGCCTTTGGAGACTGATCTGAATTGATGGGTTTGCCCCTTGATTGCATCTGAAAAGTCAATTAACCTGTTATCCTCCACGTGCCGTATGCACTTTTTGATTGCTTTTTGGCAAAAAGTTATTATAGATTCTCACGCATTAAACTAAGTCTTTGATGAGATTACTATATTATAAGTAAATTATTGACGTTTTAAATATAAATGGATTCATTTCTCACTATTGTTACTCAGTAAATTTTAAGTATAATTTTTCCATTTAGTTTGTTTTTAAGAGGAATAGTTATGTTTTAAGATTATAAAATAATAATTAACTATGGAGCCTGTGAAACTTTTGCAACTACTCTAGCAGTAGTAAGTGGCCTTAGAAAATGACGTGCCACATTTTACATCCGATGTCTGCATGTTTCGAATATCATTTCCAGGCTCAATGTTTCCTTGTACTACGGCCAATTGAATTGTTTGATTTTAATAAATTGTTTTAAATGATTATCTTTTATAAAGTGCGTATATTGAAAACCGAAAATATATTTCATTTCGTAAAACTATCTGAACTTGAGAAAAAGAGATCGACTGGATCATTGTAATGTAGTCATAAAATATAGTATTTAAATGATACGACATTAATATTATATGCTTTCCTTTTAGCAAGATGATAATTTTGTTTTCTTCGGTATCTAATTGCTTTGTATACCCTCTGCCCCATTTCTGTGTTTGTGTTTAATAAGAGCGAAGATGACCATCTATGTCTCGTAACAAATTTCGTTTTTCTAAGTAATTTTGTCGATTTTTCAATTTTGTTTTTATTCTCACGGAAGATTCAGCACGTGTAACTTGTGTTCTTTTTAGCGGCATATCGACCTATATCAATTCTTACTGGGGCACATCCCACGGAAAGCAGGGTGATAAGTTCTAAGGCGCATGTACACGGGGCTAGTTTCTAAGCTGCTTCACGATGCCGCTGGAGTAGTAGCCTGGAGTATACACCGCTAGCAGAGAGAGAAGAGTTCCTGTCGAGTTCACTAGTACATTGCTGTATTTGTGAATGGGAAATGTAGCGTTCTATTGAAGCTTATCGACATGGAGTGATAGGAGTTAGGAGTTGGGTGGTATGCCATTGTTAGTAGGTGGGCCGCTTAGCTGGGTTTACCAACAACTTGGTCCACGTGGAGAGGTTAGTAGTTAGTGTTATTGATATTAGGAGGAGCTGGATAGATGACTTGGTTAGAAGCGACAACACTACCACCTGCGCCACCTGTGGGGCTAATGAACTAAGAGGAATGTACTCGGGGCTAATGGACACCGCTTTTCAACAGTTTCGTGATGACGCACAGCAGAGTATGTCAAGATGAAACCTGGCCAAAAGAATTTTATCCCGTTTTATGACGAATTATCGTTTATGTTTATATAAAAAATGTCATGTTAAGTTAAATGTATCCCGCAGGGGACTTACATCTAGTAAGTACGTGTTTGGCGAACACGGGGCCCCGAGCTGAGTCTGGCATTACTTCCACTTACTTGTGCCATGCTCCTTCCTTTCTCTTTTCTGACCTCCCTTGGTCACCTCTTGTTCTTTTCGATCCCGACGCTATTAGGGCTAGGGTATCTTTCATTTTCCTTTTTCTTCTTTTTTAAAATGTTTTTAGTAAAGTCTTGAGACATGTTGGGATTTGAGTTTTGAGTTGTAATTCAGGAGGGTTTTTAGTGGGTATGGCTGAGTCATTCGGCGAGTCCCACACGCGGGGAGAGTCATGTTGGCTTTCCCCAGTGCGTAACTGAATTTTCCCTACCTGTACAAGTTTTATGGGCTCTAATGACCTCGACGTTGACGAGCCCTAAAGCCCCACAAAAAAAAAAAGAAAAAGTTAAATGTAATTTTGATACGAGAGGTTATGTATCAAATCTACATAAACAATTAAAAGAAGCTCTATATAAATTTTCTTAATATGAATAATGGACATAACATTTGTTTATGTACTTTAAAATGATTGTTCGCCATAATTCATCAAATTTACCGGTTAAAATACTTTTGGCCAGGTTTCGCTTCGATATCCTCCACTGTGCGGAGACACGAAGAGGTGTTGAAAAGCGACATTCACTAGCCTCGTGCAAGTGCCCCTTTAGCAAGACCGCCTTCAAAACGTTAGCGGCGTTGAAACTTCCCCTGACTGTTGAAGGATAGAAGGATCCTGGCCAAACCATTCACCTCAGAATGAAAAGCTTTATACCAACAATTAATTCAACTATTTCACAAAATCTTTCGCGTTCACAAGACTCTTGGACAATAATTGCAAAATCCGCCATCATTTTCAAGATGGTCCTGCTAATGAATTCGCTAGAAACTTATAAAAATGTAAAAAAAAAATATTCACGTTTAATATTTTATTACAACAAACTATGTGAATTTTATTTTCACAGTAGGCATTCACGACTTCTTGGTCATATTTGTGCGAAATTTTAATTTTCTAAATTAATATTTACATAGCTAAAAGAACTGTGTAATTGACTCGCTATGTTGCATCGTTCTTCTATTCGTTAAACCCCACCATTGGCGCTAGTAGGCTTCTAGATGTCGCAGTCAGTCTCTTCGATAAGTCCCGTTTAAACAGCTACTAACACGCTAACATGTAAGCGACGTTCAACCACGTGTAGAAACGTGACGCGCTGTGACGTCATATTGTGTGTGGGACCAGTAATGTGACGTATACTCGGAGTCGTGTTTCTTTGCTTGGAGGATATTTAACTAATAAAAAAGCGCATTTACGAAAATGTTTATTAGTTTATTGCATATTAGTCGCAATGAATTACTTTATTGTCCGGAACATGGTCGTAGACTGTTCGTAACAGCTCTCTTGACAATAAATTATTAATTAATAAATTTATAATTTTTGTCCCTTTTACTGACGATGTTTGTACAGAGCTTGTACTCAATGTAGCTAACGCTTTTACTTCATCATCCATAAGAGAGAAAATATTTGTCCATCGCGTTATGTTGGAAGGACGTTCAAATTTCTGATATTCTATTCACGTGCTCTCTTGAGGTGCTGCACTGTTCTTTCTGAGTGGAACGAATATTACCTTGTCTTAGTTTGCTGTGTTATTAACTTGTATTTTTTGCTGCACATTGTCATTTTTGTGACTACTATTAATATTTATTTGAATATATCTTGAATTAGCAGAAGTTAGCAATTCGTGTGAGGCAGACGTATTGCATAATTTTCGGCAAAGTTCCATGACTTGCAGTATAATGGCGTATGGTTTGGGGAAGCACGGGCATAACATATATCCCAGAATCACTGATTATTGAAAACACTACGGATTGTCTCCAAGAATCGTAAGATCGATTGTATCGTCGACGTTTGGTCGTACGTAATGTTACGGGAAGTGACTGTTACACGTGTGGCTGTGAGTTATATGTTCTAAGACATTAAAAAATGCGGATCCTTATTATTTTGCCTTTCCATACATTATAATATGGATTGGTATTGATTTTTGCCTCCGTTTTAAGGTGTGAAACTACTGGCGAAACCTATTCTGCATACATAGTATGTTGATGAATTATATGGGAATGATTGAAGAAAATTACGAAATTACATGTCTCCGGCTTCCTTATTGCATTTGTTGCAATATGCACGCTTCATAATTCATGACAAACATTTACCCTTATAAAAATTGGACTCATCGAGAAGTTTTGTTATTAGTTTAGAGAGTAACAGAAATCTTCAAGTGATAGATACGATGCGTCATGTTGTCTGTTTCTAAAAGAAGTACAAAAATATTTAAGGAACACAGAAACAGTATTTGTGCAACGGTAATTCCTTTGCTCATTTCTAACAGTAACAAGTTTGAGATTGAGTTTAAGTATCATCCATTGACAACAGGTAGATTCATACCCTATTTTACGTAAATATATAAAACCACTGTTTCTACAGAATTGTAGCAGAAAAACTGTTTCATTCCTTCCTGTCCTTGTCCACTTCATTTCATACACATTACCTCCCTCTTTTCCCACCATTTTCTTTTCTTCAACTTAGTCAAATTTCTTCCCTCCTCTTTTATCCAAAATTAGTTATCTTTGTCCTCTTTCTTCTCATATTCCCCCTTCCTTCTTAACGTCCTTCTTTTTGCCTTCTTCCAATCCTCACTTCTTCATTTCCTTCTTTTTCTTCTGCTTTTCTATTTTTTATTCTCTCTTTTTACCTTATTTTCCTCCTCCTTTCCTTAGTTTTTTAAAAAATCTTTCACATTCCTGTCCCCCATCTCTTTTCCTTTACTTCCTCCATCATTTCCTCCCTTCCTTCTTTCCCTTATGTTTCAACTAAATGTAAAGAAGTCTACTAAATCATATGATCTCACACGTTCAAAAATATTATTTTAAATGTGAAACTGAAGTCCTCTTTTACTTAACTACTTTCACTGGGGTGTTTTTTTATAAGGCCATTTTCCTACTCCAAGATTATTGCGCTGCGCAGCGAGTTGTGCGCTTGCCTATTGCACTTCTTGAAAAATATAAACTATTCATCAATATTTTACGATTTAAAGACGTTTCTTGATCTTTGATTAATGCACAAAACAAATAATCCATTAAATTTGACAATAATTGATTTTTTCTTTTTTAAATTAGTCTTAGATTGAAATATTTTAACACTTCTAATTTCGGTAACACTTTATCAATAATTTACGTTAATTTTTGTAGCTAGACATGTGCTGTCGCGGACTTTTTGTAGAACAATATTGCCATATTGTCTCCTATCTCTGACCGTTTAAGCAGCGTAAACAAATATAATGAGACATGAATTTCTAATACGCAGCGTTATTCAGTCGTTGGAATGCAGTCGGTCTCCCGCGCTGAGATTGTACGCCAGCGTTGGCGTTGTTGCGCTCTGTAGGAAAACGGCCGAGAGGGTGCTTGGCGTTCCCTCGCCGCGTCGGGCGAACGGTCGTTGGCGATGCATTCCTAGAAGACGCCGGAGAGTCGCGTTTCTGCAACGCTACACCGGACGCTTGGTTGTGCGGAATGTGCCTGATGATTCATCGTGGATAAACCCAACGAAATATTACTTAGTTTTAAGGTATTTTCCTCCGGAAAATGACCGTGGGAAGGAATTAGTTAAGATTTCCCCTTTAGTATTGACTCTTGGAAATTCGTAATGTGAACTACGAGTGTTATAAATTAAACATATCTTTTCATCACGTGTTATTTGTTTCACTTAGGCGAAATAATTATTACATTTTCACTTGAGATCTCCTTCATAATTGAGTTAACGAGAAATTAATAAATTGTATGAGAAACACTCGTAAACGTAGCTTCCGCTGTATATTAGAAAATCTAATTGTGGGGGGAGGAGATAATGGTTTTCTTACTCCCTAACTGAAATGTAAACAAATTCGTGGGTAGTATTCCTCTGAATCGATAGATGTCACGTTGTATCAGGTATACTCAAAGTGATGTATCTTTACCGAAAATAATACAATATGGCTGCTTAACACGTATTGCCAACTAATACATATTTAAATAATATCAGAATAAATATAGTTGTCACCAAAGCGACTATTTGCTGTAAAATATATATTTTAATAACAACAATCTAAGACACAAGGTAATATTCGTACCACACGCTCAATGCAGAAAGAAGAGAACAAGTGAATTGAATTGATTACCAATGTTGGCGATAGATTTGAGTTTAAACAAAGTCGAAAGAACTGCCAACATAACGTGAGGTCCACTAACCATTACCCGTTTTGACGATGACGAAGTAAAAGTGTTGGCTACACTGTACAAGTCCCGTACCAACATCTATCCAGCTCGACTGGCTAAAAATACGTAAATTAGTTAATAATTTATTGTCAAGAAGCAGTTACAAACTACCTACGATCACGTTGAGGGCAAAAAATTAACGTACTGCTACTACTTTACAATGAACTACGTAAATACAGTGCATCTTTCTCCGCGGATTACATTTTAACTGAGTTAGGTTACGTGCCTTTGAGTACAGATTTTAGGTCTCGGGAGTTCGATTTTGTTGTTTCATAAGGAAAATTTCGAACAATAGTGCCTTGGAAATATGTATGAAGGTATAACTGAATGTATGGGTTTCTCACGTTTGTAGGACGTATTCGGTGATAAGAATATAAAGAGATATAAAATGATTGAAGAAATATTTTGAAGAAGTCTTCAAAAATATGGAGGTGTTTCATAAAGCATTTCGATGTTCCTTTTTTTAAAAAACGGATTTCAAGTTTGTATCATCGAAGAGAAAAGAAGTGGTTTCAATCAACGAATATGACTCATATTTCTTTTTTTTTTCAATTTAAAATATGTTTCGTATTTCTAATCATAAGTTAGTCGTAGTGTAACCAACGGAGAAATACGGTTGAAAGCACATCCTTTCGCTGACCAGGAGAGTTATTGTGTACGTGAGCGCTCTTGCAATGGACGTTGCTACCGTAGCAAACACTTAAAAAGTAATAATGATGAATCATTTAATACCAGGTTTCAGCAACATAAAAACACTCTATGTTCAATCGGTTTCACAAAAAAACTTATTCTGGACGAGTATAAATCTATTTTTCTGACAATATTCTTGTGCAAAAAAAGATTGCAATGATAAAGCAATATTGCTGTCTTATAATTGCTTCCATTTTGATAACATTGATTTTGTTAGAACTCTCTTATAAGTTAATTATTATCCAATACGTTTTTTAACGAATCATGTAAAAGATGAATACATTACCTTATTAATGTGAAGTATCGTTCATCAAATAAACAAAATTCTCAAGCACCGTTAAGAAGTAAATATTTTGTAGTTTTGTAGTTTTCCATACCATAGAATAATATTCCCTATTTGAAGTAATTAGACGTTTCCTCCAAGAAAACATTAGGTCGTTAAGTAAAATTAATAAACAATTTCTTCATCTTGTAATTAAGGGGAAAGATGCAATAGACAAAATGAGACATTTTGTATATTGACTCTTTTCCCCAAACATTTTTGTAAAAATTCCCTTTAGTTATATTGGACAGACTAAACGAAAATAACAAACGCGAATCAAAGAACATCAACGTAACATTAACACTCCACAACATAATGTTATTTCATTTCACCGTTAAGGTTTTGATCACTTAATAAATGGGTGATATGTTCCAATATTAGATCAGGAATCAAATGACTACCTACGTATTATTTCAGAAATGTTACACATCAAATTTACTAAAACACGTTGAATTTAGGAACTTTCACCGACAGGTTAAACAAAATTTATAGTTGTTTATTTTGATTTTCTGCTTTGATGATTTGCCTTTCATATTATTAATTTTTCCATGGAATTGTTTTATGTGTATGTGTAGTTAACGTTCTTTTTGTTGCCTAGATAAAATTAACATATTTGCTTACATCCTACATTAACCTGACGGGGACACTAATCAATTGTGAAACAGTCATATTCAATAAAAATTGTCTTCATACAAGGTCGAAATAAATATTTATATTCTAAATTATTATTTAAAAGATAGATATCAACAGGTCGAAATATCCTATACTAAAAATAAAGTAATTCAGCATTGCCTTTCAGAAACAAATCCACTTGCTAACGGAGTACCCCAAGGTTCAATTCTCGCCCCTGTACTCTTTTTATTGTATGTGAACGACATATCATTCTCCACATCAGATTGCAAAATAGTTCTTTTTGCTGATGAAACTAATTTACTATTTAAACACGCCAACGCTCAAAACGTTTTGTCTAATCTTTCGGCTTGGTTCCATGCAAATCGTCTCATTGTAAACACTAACATAAGTGTCTATGACATTTTCCAATACTATCACAAAATCTTTACCCCAGGTTTCTCTTTTTTTAAACGGAACACTATTAAAAATCTGTTACGAATACAAAATTCTTAGGTCTCCATATTCAAGACAACCTCAAATGGAATTGTCACGTTGACAAACTTAATTCCCAATTAAGCAAATTGTATTACGCATTCCGAATCTTAGTTAACGTAATTAGTCCACGTATTTCCCGTTGCGTATATTTTGCAAACGTTTACTCCCATTTACGTTACGGCATTACCTTCTGGGGCAATTCCAGTCAGAGCATTCAAACTTTGAAAATTCAGAAGAGAATAGTTCGGATAATTTGTAAATCTTACCCCCGAAACTCTTGTAAACCTTTATTCAAGGAATTAAATATCTTAACACTTCCCTGCATTTATATTTATGAAACGGTCGTGTTTGTTAAGACCGAATTACTGAAGTACCACCCCTGGTTCTTACGAAACAGTCTCGTTCACGAACACAATACTCGCAATAGTAATAATATTCATCGCCCTAGAGTGTCAACCACTTTTTGCCAAAACGGACCATACCATTCGGAAATCGTTCTATATAATTCCTTCCCCAAAAATATAAAAGATATTATGAAATTGAATCTCTTCAAATCCGCGGTTAAAAGCTACCTCCTTTACCAGTGCTTCTACAATGTAAAAGATTTTATTGATTTTAATAAATTTAAATCCGTCTTGTATTTTATCACGCCATTGCTGTAGTACTTTTAAAATAACTTATAACAATTTAAAAAACTAGTTTCTTGCATGATTATTTATTAAAGTATGATTGTAGACGTGGATAATGCCTTCAACATTAATCCTAGTACAATTAACGCAACTAATGTAGTCCTACTACAAATTTCATGAATAGACCGAGTCTCCTGCGACAAGTTCTCGGGAGGGTTTAAATTTGCATTCTTCTTTCTTTTTCCTCCTCTTGTTTCCTTTCATTCTTCCTTTTCCTTTCTTTGAAATAATATAGTGTTCAGAATTTATTTCATTTTGATATAATGCATTGGGCAACTGTTTACTTTTCTTTTCGCTCATCTTTGTGTTAAGATTGTTGAATTCAGTAGGATTTTTAGTGGGTTTGGTTGAGTTATTCGGCGAGTCCCACACACGGGGAAGAGTCACGTTGGCTCTCCCCATGGTTCGTAACTTTTCCCCACATGCAAGGGCTCTAATGATCAAGACGTTGGCGAGCTCTAAAGTTCCAATTAAAAAATACAATTAACGTCCATTGTATAATGCGTTTTAAATCACTAAATTTATATTGTTCGTCCGTTAATGGTCGTTTGATTATTTATTTAACCCGAGAGTTTACTCCGTGCGAAACTTTCAAACGTCTCGCGAAGAAACACTACCATCCCCTTGAGAGCGCGGCGAAGGTAACGGACGCAGAGAGAAAAAGAAAGAAAGAGAGAGAAGACGAATACCCGCGAAAGAAAGGACAAGTCTTCAACCCAATCTATGGAGAGGCCCCGTCCTTAACGTAGCGCAGCGTCGCCGGTTTGCAGACGACCCAGGAAATGCGACCTCGTCACCGCACTGGAGCCATCAAGTGAGGGACTTCTCCTCTCCTCTTCCGACGGAGACTCAGGTTGTTGGAGACTGTCTCCGCCCCTCGTTGAGTTGATGAAGCGGAGAATTGAACACACGACACTCTGGAGGCGGGAGTCATGAGCGGAGCGAAGGATCCTTTGGTTACAGGAAGGGATATATGAGCGTACAGTACGAAATCATATCCTTCTGAACGAGCAAAAAAAACTGGGTAAAATGCGCGATAAACCACGGAAGGTACAAAATTCTCAAACTCCAATAAGTAGTAAACCTTTTGTAGTACTTTCATACCAAAGAATAATATCGGGAATTTAAAATGATTACGTTTTTAATAGAGTAAACATTAGGTTGTTGCGTAAAATTAAGAAACAATTTCTTAATTTTGTAGTTAATGGAAAAGACGCAATAGACAAAATATCTTCACAAAATGCCGTTGACAGACTTATTTGTAATTTTTTTCCTTTGTTATATTGATTAAACTTGAATTACAAAAGGGGAGGGGGGGTCAAAGAACATCAACGTAACATAAACACTCCACACTATAAGGTTATTTCATTTCATTTTTTTTTTTTTTGTGGGGCTTTAGGGGTCGTCAACGGCGAGGTCATTACAGCCCTTTTCATACCATATGTAGGTTCTTTCTTGAATGTGTGATTTGTCTTTAATCAAAACATTTGTGTTTCTCGATAATTTCCTCGATTTAAAGTCTATATACATACCTACATACACATTTATATAACTTCTAAACTATGTAATTGCCAATTTTATTCCAAGGTTTTTTTCTTATAGACAATTGCAGACCTTGTTTCAGGAGTGAGTTCTTGAGTCCTGAAAGTTTGAGTATTGTAACAATATAGGTTCAAAGTGAGGATTGGATGTTGTGTCAACTTACCATCTCAATAAATAATCACATTTTGAAGTTTATCAGATCGATGTCAGTTTGAGTACAAGGTTACAAAAACTTGTTGAAATCGGTTTATGTTACGGTGTGTACAAGTACAAGGGACATTAGGAAATCACATGTCTAATTGGCTAAATCATTCCCAAAACCGAAAAGATTTAAGAAAACTTTATATTTTATTATTGGTATTTGTTTCAACCTCGGGATTTTCTTTGAATCTAAAACATTTATAAATAAATAATATAACTGTCAAAAATGCAGTTACAAACTGCATATGATCACGAGGAGGACATTAAACTAATTTACTCTCCCGAAGCAAGTAAGGGATTGTCTCATCAATTTCGATCAAGGGTCCTAAGGCAGAGGAGAATTTAACATTCAGCACACTCCTAAGATAATAAAAATAGTTAGCTACGTGTTATAATATCGACAGAGTACCAACTTTTATGTATTTATGTATGTGTTCTCGAATAGGCCAACTAAGGACCACGGTAACGAGTGTTAGTAAGACTCAGATCTGTGTGAGTTTATTTACTAGACACATCGTGAATTTTTTGGGGAACAGTTTCCAGCTAGAATCTAGACAGGTCTTGTTAGCCGCAGGGGGTGAACTTTCCAAACGCCACAGCTATATGAACTGAGCCATAGAAGTGAAAAGCTACAAATTTTTCTTGCCCCACGTGTGAATTGAACCCGGGATGACTTGGTGACGAGCGAGCACGCTGAAACCGTAGCCACGGATATTTAATGAAATAATTTTTTTTCATGAGTGCGTTTTATCAAATTATAGATTATTCGGAAAACATTGTTTATAAATCGTAATTATTAAAGCAACTCAAAATTCGAAATAAATTATTACAATATAACCTCGCCCCTATGCAAGAACTTAGTGTGTCTGTATATAAAATAGACCTGTACCTGTAAAATCTGCCTCATTTCAAAACAATTCCCCCCCCCCCCCAGGGGACTTACATCTAGTAAGTACGTGTTTGGCAAACACGGGGCCCCGAGCTGAGTCTGGCNTGCGAGGCTCCTTCCTTTCTCTTTCCTGACCTTCCTTGGTCACCTCTTGTTCTTTTGAATCCCGACGCTATTAAGGCTAGGGTATCTTTTATTTTCTTCTTTCCTCTTCTTTTTTTTATAATGTTTTAGTAAAGTGAGATATGTTGGGATTTCAGTTTCGAGTAGTAATTCAAGAGGGTTTTTAGTGGGTATGGCTGAGTCATTCGGCGAGTCCAACACGCGGGGAGAGTCATATTGGCTCTCCCTAGTGCGTAACTGCATTTTTCCTACCTGTACAAGTTTTAAGGGCTCTAATGACCTTTGATGTTGACGAGCCCTAAAGCCCCACAAAAAACAAAACCAAAAAACAATTCCCTCAATGAAATTTAATATTTTTTTTGTAAATAATTATTTAAATATGTAGGTACGATAACCTCAAACAAGTTCATCTACTCGTAGGTACACGTTGTTTGTATTTCTCACTCGAGGTCGAGTCGCTTTGAACCAATTTCTTACGTGTTTCTGCCGAGAAGTTGGTCATCGATTGTTGCAAGATTTCTACTTGTGCGTAGCCTTGTGCGATCTACGATGAGAATTTGGAAATGGTGACATAAGGAAAACAAATTGTGTGAGACATTAGAATGAAACAATTCCGAACTTCTTATCATGAATCTCTTTATAATTGATTATACTATCGGATATCAGGCCTGAATGGTGTAAAGCAGTGGAAGGAGAACTGGTGGTGTAGTGGTCAAAACTCGAGATCGTGGGTTTAATTTCCTGTTAGTCGTTTTTACTCAATGACAATAATGGTACTAATTCTGTGACCAATTTCAGTACACGAACGAAATATACGCATAACCAGACGTAACACGTAGATACTAAAGCGTTCTAGCATAGTGAGCCACTTGGTTCACTCATCAGTTGTGGAATGCTGTGTACAGTTGTGGTGTAGTGATTGACACCCCTGCGATCAAGGCAGGAATTCCGGGTTCGATTCCATTTTCACCTGGCCAGAAGGTATCACATATAATCTCCTTATGTAGATGCACGGAATAAACATATACACGGTTCTAATTTGTTGCACAACATTTATGTTGAAGAGAGTCATATTTCGAGGCGTTCCGATTCGGCACGTTGAGGACGATGTGCAGCTTGTGAAGGTCATAATGTAGCGTAGCAGCCTCGCCTCATGTACATATGTGGGTTTTGCACGTTCGTGTGCCCCAAAAGAGAATATTACGTTTACCTGATCTACCTATGAAGGACAGAAACGCCTTTGGCAAAGTGGAGTCTGTGATGTTGCTTTTGCGAGGTGCCGAACCAGTGCGCGTCAGAAACGAGACGGGACGCTTTAAAAAGAAACGGAATTCCTTCTCTCTCTCTCTCTCTCTTTTTTATTTTGCCGATGCTTTTGCTGGCTTGCACTGCGACCGTAGCAACGAGCGGCGCCTGGAACATTTCGTTACTCGCTATTTCCTGCGCAGCGGGGTCGCCTTTCGTGGAAATGTGGCTCCAAACCACCCCACCTCTCTCCCACCCACCCCTCCTGCTCGGTCCTCATGTTCGCCTGCAGATATGGGAGAGAGCGAAACTCTTTTTGCAAGTGCGATTTGTCGACGGAGTAGCCGTTTCTTGAGCGGAGTCGATAGGAATCGACGCGGAGCATGTAACGCCACGAGGCTATTACCGAGGAACAAGAAAAGATTTACTTCTTATCGAATAGAGTTACGGAGACCTACTTTTTTGGGTTATTGACGTATCGGTGCTGGCTGAATGAAGCTGCAAAATCGCTTCGGTTCAATATTTGAAATTGCTGTTGATTTAAGATATTATGTGCGTTAGGGCTACTATGCTTAAGTACCCTTCAAAAATGTTTTAAGTACTAGTTTGAACCATTCTCTATTCAGTGGCGATGAATTTTCATACCCTTATGGCGCCAAATTTGGAATTGTTTGACTTTAAATTACTATGGGTTTATATGGAGAAACTTTCGCAGGCTTATGTTTTTTGATATTCTGGCAAAAGTACCGGCTTAACATAACTAATAAAACGTACTAAAACATAGCAAATGAAAATAGTAATGCAATGACGTTAAGATATTCATACCTTTTGGGACATTTACATGACTAATTCACCAAAAACTGAGGAAAATACTGTCCAGAGGAAGGCATCACGTGACTGAAGACAATGCGATTCTTGTCAAAGAAGGAGTCAAACGAGTTTAAATAATTTATAAAGTTTTNCCTTTTGGGACATTTACATGACTAATTCACCAAAAACTGAGGAAAATACTGTTCAAAGGAAGGCATCACGTGACTGAAGACAATGCGATTCTTGTCAAAGAAGGAGTCAAACGAGTTTAAATAATTTATAAAGTTTTAAAACCATAAAATTATTGTCCTCATCCAATATAAAGAAAAATCAGTAGAATGAGTTATTAATTAAAATAACTACTGTGGTGAATATTTCCAAGTTTCGTGAATAGTTGGCAACTAGACTTCTGCCAACGCGAATATAATACCTTAAAGTTGAATTGTTTCTCGAGGGTCGTAAGATGGAACTAGCTCCTAATTCAAGTTAGTCAAATAACTGAGAAGTGTAATTGTTTTCTTTATATTTTGTGTAATTGTTTTATAACACGAGAGTAAGAATTATAATGACGAGAAAACATGATTTAA
The DNA here is from genome assembly GCA_002313205.1 of Laupala kohalensis. Taxonomy (NCBI): domain Eukaryota; kingdom Metazoa; phylum Arthropoda; class Insecta; order Orthoptera; family Trigonidiidae; genus Laupala; species Laupala kohalensis. Next base: position 505,219 of record NNCF01125957.1, read on the forward strand.
TTTGTGTCCATCGGTTGATAATATAGGTGTAAACAATATTCAGGAATTTGCTTGACTCGTTTGAAGTGCACAAGAAGTTGTACAAACAATGTAACCGAGCACAACGCTTTCCTTATTTATGCATCTCGCCTGAGAAAAAGTGAAATTCCTTTCTCAAATGTCCGATGCCATAAAATAAAAGTAATGTAAAAATACCACGGAAAATGTTAATACAAATCAAAGTAATTTTCCAACATTTTCGTGATTTGAAAGTTGGTAATTTTTTTAAAATAAGTGTTTTCTGCAGAAGACGCAATGTGTTGTAACATTAATTATAAGTGCAACAATTTCATTTAAATGGTCTTTTTTATGGGGTATGTTTTTCGAGTTGAAATCACAACAAGTACATGTTACCCTATTTATTTACGCCGATGTAAGATAAATAAATAAATATAAATAAATTTATTGTCAAAAAACAGTACAAACTGCGTATGACCACGTGGAGGAAAAAAATACTAATTTACTCACCGGAAGCAAGCAAGGGACCATCCCATCAATTCAGATCAAGGGCCCTAAGGCAGAGGCGGATTCAAAAAAATTTCAGCAAAAGTTCCTAGATAAGATAAAAAGTTAGCTGCGAGTTAAATACTAATAGAATGTCAATATGTTTGTAATTTTAAGCAAAAAATTACATGTACAAGTTATTATCGAACTATAGATTATATTTTAATGATTTATTTCTACCTACGCTAGTACTATCTTAAATGACTTTTCATCATGTTCTTTTTTCACACGAATTCAAGGGTATTTTCATGGGTAGCAAACGTACTTTTTCTTTGTTTTGTGTGACCTGAATTGTCTTGCCCTTTTTCACAATTTCAACTTGTTCCGTGGAGCGATGTGAAGACTCTTAACGATTCGCGTTTGCCTGAGGTTGTGTAGCACCTTTGCTTATTTATGTTATCTATTTTTAATTCAAATATTGCCCTGTCATTGAAATTTCAGTACGAAAGTTGAGAAATAGAGGAAATAAATTTTTTCATCTATGAGACTCGAGAAATCTTTTTCACAAGACATTTGAGAGCAAGGTGTTTGGAAATTCTTTTGCACTCCAGTTACGAGATGAGAAACTTGAAGCGTGTTGCGAATTACGGAGTACAGAATCGCGAATTTCTATGCGGAAAGAAAAACCTTCACCTCACAAAAAAAGAACGAATACTAGCAAAATTCTTGTTCAATAATTGCTCTGCGATTCAGGTTAAAAATTTAGTTTCTATTTAAGCATATTGAATTGTAGCAAAAACGCAATAAAGTTTACGAATTAAATTCCGATTGTATTGATGCAGTTGAAGTGCGCCATTGGACTGTGGTTAGAGACATTTTTGGAAGAAGTTTTCCTCACATAATATACCCTCTTACCCTCTCTTTTTTCGCCCTGAAGATAAAAATTATGTTACGTTAATTTTAAACTGATCGGTATCTGTTCACAACTAAAATCGAAACCTCTTCTATCTAATGAGAAAATAAAATACGTCACAGGGATAATATATTATTTGGAAGAGACGTGAGTCTAAGACGACCCATTTCGGGTATAGTTGCTCCTAGGGACGGTGTACACTACATAACGCGAATGGCATGTTATGCTAAGAATCTTTCAATGTATTCATGTTATATTCACAAATGTGTGACTACTTCTTATTCAGGTACCCCAAGTTTCACCACGTGAAGTAAGTCACATATGTTTAAGCAGAAGTAATGATTGTAACTAAATTATGATTAATTTCCAACGTTAAAATATTTTTAAAAAAATTAAAGTTTCTGTATTTTAAAATAAAATAGACGAAAACAGGCTAAAATATGTCGACACGTCAGTTTATAACTAATTTGAATTCTCGACGGAGGCAGATAAAATTGTAGCTGGTCACTTCAAAGTCCTAGTTCATTTACAGCTGTGACAATTGAAAAGCGAAACCACCTTCTTAAATTCACCTCCTCCAACTCCTACTATGACTAACTCTTACTACTAATACCTCCACATGGGCCACGTTGTTGGTTAAACAAGATAAACCGGCCCACCTTCTAACAATAGCCCTTCTAACGCCCCATATAGATATGATTCAATAGCACTTCATATTTTCCAATTAAAAACTTAAATTGTAGAACTTGGTCCATACAAATGTGTCTTGGATGGTATAGCCAGGACGTAATTGATTAATTTCTTTACATTACAGTTTTCATAATTTCCCGACAGAATGCGTTGTTTTGATTTTTATGACTTATGTAAATGTGGTTTTGTAATGCATAACAATGATATTTTAAACTTGATTGCCACTATTATGTTCACGTCAAGTAGAATTGCCCATCGGATGGAAACGGGGTTTAGCATGATTGCTCACCACTGAGTCGTTATGAGTTCAATTCCCAGCGGGGCTAGAACAAATTTGTTAGCTTTTCACATTAATGTCCCAGTTCAAATATCTGTGACTACTGAAAACGAACCGTCCTACTACCCCTAGCTTCACCAACTCTTATTACAACTACTCCTACGAACACCTCCACGTGGCCATGTTGTTGGTGAACCCACCTACTAACAATAACCACCTACTTCCTACCTCCTATCGCAACATGTAGATAAGCTTCAGTAGCACGCTACACTTCCCATTTACAAATACTACAAAGGCTCTAATGACCTTGACGTTGACAAGCCCTAAAACCCCTAAAGAAAAAACAGATTTGACCCTCTCAACGCGTTCCTCCGTCGATACAAAAATTGGTGTTTCAGGCTTGTAGCATGGCGGAGACGGCAGACACGTCGGCGCTGGAGGGTTGTACCGGGGCCTCCAACATCGCACTCGACCCCGTGACCTCTGCTGCTCCGCGGGCCCCCGTCCACGCACCCGCCACCAACCCCGGGGACGCCGCCCTCGCCGCCAAGACGACGGCTGCCGTGGAGAACGAGGGGGAAGAGAGTGAGGACGAGGCGGGGGTGGAAGGCGTTGCCGCCGGAAGCGGTGGAGGCGGAGGGGCAGCATCCGATAAAGCGGAGGCGGCGAAACCGTGTGACCAGGACTCGGCCCTCTTCAAGGTAAGGAAGGGACAAAGTATTTTCATGTAAACACATGT
>NNCF01125957.1:509037-542201 GCA_002313205.1 Laupala kohalensis
TACTATGATTACTACTACTAATGAGAGGATAAACTTCTGATCTCGCCTCTCTTATCGTAGTTCGAACTCTTTACTGTCGGCGCCAAACCGACATATATTTTCTCTTGTTTAACCCTTCACAATAGGGATTATTACGTTCGAACACATCGCATCGCTACCTTTATTCTCGTCGCCAAGCCGACATTTTCTCGCAAGATCGAGCCTACAATTGCACCTCAGAAGATACGTGCAACCAGAGATTTACTTCTCATCAACGTTTTCTTTGTCAACACGTCAACCATCCGGATCAACTCTACAACAGCTTGTTTCCAGGATCTTCTCTCCATATCATCATGTCATCTCTAGGAAATCAGTATTGTATTATTATTTCTCATCATATCTTAGCATGTCATTAAATCATTTTCACATTGTTAACAATTAACTTTCATCTCACTCCCTCACCCATCATCACTTTGCATTTTTCCAATCCTTTAGTTCTTGTGCAGGTAAGATTGAACTTGTCTGTAGATGTGGATTTTATATTTTCCAAAGAAACTAAGATTGGCAAAATATTTCTTATTTATCGAATGACTACTGTTGTGTTTCTGACAAATTATAACAATTTCAAGCTTCTACTTGAAAACTGTAAGGAGTTATTAATTCTTTTCCAAAACATTGCTAAAAACGACTAGACACATTTTTAAGGAATAAAATTTATACTGTCGCACATGGGAAAACGTCGTGATCACGTTATAGCGGAAATAAAGTGATTAATATAATTCACGTAGCATCCAGGGAGTGATAAATAAAACCATGTTTTCAATAAGCATCCAGCGGCGCGGTAGAGTCGTTCTAGTTGTTGCAGCGTCCACTTCTTTTCCACTGAAGTATTTGTAGATGGGAAATGTAGCGTCCTATTGAATCTTATCTACACGGGGTGATAGGAAGTAAGAGGTGGGAGGTAGGGCTATTGTTAGTACGGGGTACGGGGCATGCTGGGGTCTCTGTCGTTTGTCCTGTGGTCCACCGAATGACCTCTTCATTTGCAAGGGTATAAGTCCACTAGGTGGAAGGGGGGGGGAGGGTTACCAAACCCGCGAGAAGAAGCGGCGAGGAAAAATCCTCTCCCTGAGTTATAGTTCCACCGTTTGATGGATCTTCGGTCGTTTGATGGGTATCCGCCGAGACCGAAGTCTCTGCCGTCTGCTAGAGGCGTCCTCTCCTTTTTTGCAAGTGTGTCAGCCATCAGGATTGGAATTCCACCCGGTTCAGTGCATTGCACGGCGGAACAAAATACACTTCTCCGCTATTGGTAAGGATTCCTTCTCAACGACCGTGGGACCGTGGAGGTCACTGACGGGGTCCTCCGATAGTGCTAGATGAATTTCCCCCCGTAAACGTGGGACGAATAGCCGTCGATATCCCTTGCGGAGCATCTCCCTTCTTTCTCTGGTAACCAATCAGCTACCCAGAGCAAGCTCAATGGGATTGGGTGCGGGACCTCCACGGCGAATTGGGAGAACGTGGATGATTTCGCAAGAGAAGGGGGTTCGCTTTTCAGAAGTCGCAGCTATGTGAACTGGGACATTGAAGTGAAAAGCTAACATTTTTTTTCTGGCCCCACCGGGAAGTGAACCCTGAGTGACAAACAAGTATACTAATCACTGAACTACCAGAGGGATACACCGACTGGTATAACTTTCTCAGCTGTGGGAGGGAGGGAGGGCATTGCAGCCGTGTACCATGTCGTAGGTGGAGGCGTGTATTGCGGAGGCGAAAGGCGGAGTCGGGGGCGGGGGAGGGAGCGGTAAGGCCCTCGACGCCATCACCACCTCGACGCAACAGTCGGTGCACAACGGCGTCGAGAAGAAGGGGAGCAGTAACCTCGATAGCGAGGACGCCAGTGAGGACGAGGAAACGACGGATACAGAGGTAACGCGAAAGCCATAGATAATTATCGCCTGCTCCGAGAGAAATCGATGCATAAACCTTGCCGAAATTGGGGGCATAGATAGGAGAATGTCGCATACTGACAAACTGACAACTTTCGGTCAGATGAAAATGGCGAACACGGGACTCCTGCTTTGATAGCAGGGGCGTTAACCACTACACCACCCGTCCACCTATACACAATTTCCATCCAGATCTAGCTCCGGGAAGACCTGATACATATCCCCATACAGGAGATAAGTGAAATAAACTAGGTATCAGGTTCACACGAACCTACATGGTATAGACATGTGGAAGGAACTCGGGTGGTGTAGTGATAACACCCCTGCGATCAGGGCAGTAGTCTCATGTTCGCCATTTTCATCAGATCAAATGTTTTTACATATCTCCACGTTTAGATAGAGCGTGCCCAGAATATATAATGGCGAAGCGGATATTAGTGCAGAATATACAGAGGCCAAATGGGGATTTTCTGAGTTCATAAAAATATGAGAAATCTGTGTTCGTGTTGATGAGGATAACGTACGTAGTTATTTTATTTTGTCAAATATTCGAAATTTTATTAAGTTATGTTCGTATTAATATATGTCAATAATATATGTAATAATATATAATTAGGTTTTGCAATGACTAAGCTGAAGACAAGGCGAACTATTATGTGATCAGAGACAAAATAAAATGAAAACAATAAATCTCCACTTGTAGGTACAGGGAAGAAATATGTGCATATATTTCTGATAAATATTTTCTTGTAATATATGCTTTAGCAGATTCTTATGGGAAAATATTGCGTGAATCTACGCAACAAATTCTCGAAAATTATACCCAATAAAGAGGGGATGCGATACATGTCCTTGTATCGAATCTCTTTTAACCCAACTGCTTAGATGTAAGAAATTCATGTCATCAGTATTGCTGTATTTGATAACATAATTATCTCCCATAGTTTTAAGCGTGTTATAATGGTACATATGAATATTTCTATTTTTTATAATGGTTTCAATGAATTTGACGAAATATGTTTTGGGAAGTAAGAACGATTTAGTGATGAATGAAAACTTCTTTTTTTTTTTTTTCGTCTTATATTCGAGAAGAATTGTTTGATTACTTTTTACTGTTAAATATAGTTCGTGTATTATAATTTCAAAGGATATATAACTTTCATTTCAAAGGCATGAATGAAGGAAAATGAAAGAAATTTTATTAGTAATTACCAATTATAATATAGTTAATAAGAAATTAAACATGTAAAGATAAATGTTAAGAAATTTCTTCTCATTATGTCTGTACTGCCTGGATATTGGCAGTATATCCAACCACATTTAATTTATTTATTTCAGCTGTGTAATTGACAGAAAATGATATGAACGATATTGTCAGTTCGGTCACAAAATTACTGAAGTAATTACGAACGTAATTTTATTGTTTCAATTAAGCTCGGATGCACAAATTCTGCTCAACTCCAAAATATATCAATTCCAAAATATATAATTTAATCTCTTCAAAACCACGGTTAAAAGCTTCCTTCTGCACTATCGCTTCCAAATCAACATACTTTGTGTTTTCTGTTTGTTAAACGCCGTGAAAAATTTTGCAAATAGTAATTCAGGTGCGTAAGTGGCTAAAACATGTTTTTACAGGAGACACGAAAATGGATTAAACGCGATAACAGATTATAAAAAATAAGGAAAATTCATCACAGATTACTTGTTTCATATCATAACTAATAATGTTTAAAAAAATTTCATACAAATTTAAGGTGTTCTGTTATGTACGTGCAATTAAAATTATGTACGTGAAAAATAATTAATATATGGAGAGGTATTCTGTTGAAACCGCCGTCAAATAACTAAAACATGAGAAATGTTTGAAATATCACGTATTATTTTCAAGAAAGCTCCAAGTACCACAGATAGCCCCCGAAAGAGTATATGTGCCACACCTGATAACCATCGTTTTGTCTGACGTTGCTACCAATTATCGTAAGAAATGTAAAATAAAATATATCGGTTTCCTCGACTGATATTGCATAATACGCGATGATGTAAAATGCTGTGAAGGTCCTTTGAAAGATGCCGGAAGTTCAAAATACCCGCGCGTAGTATGTTAGGATGAAAAAATACAATATGAGAAAGTTTAGGGATTCAATTTAGGGAAGTTTTCGAAAATAGCTTATTAATGGTGTCTCAATAATAAGTTGACGATGAATGAGAGCAATTTTTCTAGTTATATAATGCTCATTTACGTACGAATGAGGAAGGGAGCATTATGCACGTGAAAGAAGATGCAAAAGGTATGGTTCGAGGGTCATGCAAAAGTAAAAATACTGTTGAATAAGTTATCTGGAAATCATGAACCGCGTTTTGGTACATACTGAATTTAGGCTATATTATAATATCAAATAAAGAATTTTTTTACTGTCTTATCAGGATAGCTAGCTAGTTAGCTGCTCTATATCTTGTTTATATTGTAATAGCAAAAAAAAGTATAACATCTATCGGATGTAGAGGAGTGGACCCCCCAGGGGACTTATATCTAGTAAGTACGTGTTTAGCAAACACGGGGCCCCGAGCTGAGTCTGGCATTACTTCCACTTACTTGTGCNTAAAATGTTTTTAGTAAAGTCTTGAGACATGTTGGGATTTGAGTTTTGAGTTGTAATTCAGGAGGGTTTTTAGTGGGTATCGCCCACACGCGGGGAGAGTCATGTTGGCTCTCCCTAGTGCGTAACTGCATTTTCCCTACTTGTACAAGTTTTAAGGGCTCTAATGACCTCGCTGTTGACGAGCCCTAAAGCCCCACAAAAAAAAAAAAATCTCTAGATTTTGAACACAGATTTAGTCCACTCGCAGGAGGGTAGGAACAAATTGAAAGAGGGCCGTTGCAAGCCGCTAAATGACAATCTTTTTATTTATGTATAGTGTAAGTGAATGTCTGAATGTTAGTGTGAACTGAATTACATGGCTATGGCGCGTATTAACTTATCTCCGGTACCCTTGTTCCCACGACTATGCGTCACCCGATGTGTCCGAATCAGCGGTTCGATTTCCAATTTCAGGCTCCCTCTTCCAAATGGGAAATGCAGCGTGCTATTGAAGCTTATCTACAAGGAGCGATAGGAGTATAGTGGAAGTCTATTGTTAGTAGGTGGGCCACTTAGCTGAGTTCACCGACAACGTGGCCCACGTGGAGGGGTTAATAGAAGTTGTTAGCAATAGTTACAGTTATTGATACTAGGAGGAGCTGGATAGAGGAAGGAAGGTTGGCTTTTCAGTAGTCACAGCTGTTTATGGACTAGAACATTCATATGAAAAGCAACACTTTTTTTTCTGGTCCCACCGGGGATTGAACCCGGGATGACTTGGTGAAGAGCAAGAAGGCTTCCACCTAAGCCACCACAGGGGCAGGCTCCTCGGAACGTCGCATATCGTGGGAATCTCACACCGTTCTGAGGTATTGAGTCCTAAACATTCATCGAGTCAAAAGGAAGAGCATTTACTATCATTTNCACCGTTCTGAGGTATTGAGTCCTAAACATTCATCGAGTCAAAAGGAAGAGCATTTACTATCATTTCACGGGAAAGGACGGGCAACATCGATGGTCTTGAGCAAAAACAGATCGACGGCTCAGACGATACGAGAAAATATAAATTTCTGATCTGACGCGTTGCACTAACTAAATTGCTTAAAAAAATAACGGACTTAAGTTAATGAAGATAAATGCAACGGAAGTTATTAAACGTAATAATGGTTTTAAAAATTAACTAAAAGNATTAAACGTAATAATGGTTTTAAAAATTAACTAAAAGTTAAAAAGCTAAACAAAGTGTTAACTTTGTTAATTAACGATTAATGCTTTTACCTCCAGCTACGCTAATACGGATATGACACTTTAACAAAACAGCTTAAACATGCAAGAAAGAAATAAACTTGTTTGTCCTGGATAAACAAGTTCATACTGACTCCGGCCGCGGAAGCCCTACGTTTATATGCAAGAAAAAAAAGTTCCAAAATTGGTCAAATGAGCTCTAACCAAATGTGGAATATTGTAATCTATACGCGTGTGTAGGAAGCTAAGTTCAATTACATTTCTCTTAAGATGATAATTTGTAAACCATCTGCAAAAGTGAAAAATTACCAAGAATTGACTCTGCGAAGCGCGTCTCTCTTTTTGGACTGCCACACATATATTAAAATACTGCAGGATATGTTATTTTTGTATGAAAAGTCCCCACGTTTCAGACGTTCGCTCCGACTCAGCGAACTCTAGAAGANCCCCACGTTTCAGACGTTCGCTCCGACTCAGCGAACTCTAGAAGATTTTTTTGTATGTACAAGAGACGAATAGAAGCGCAATGCAACAGAAGGTGAGATCAGCGCTCGAGCTAGTCAAATCACTGAGATGTATGATGGTTTTCTTTATCATTATTCTAATAGTTTTAAAGCAGTAATGTGAACAGTAATGAAGAAGAAAAATGATTTAATCGTGTATAAGTATGGTGGCAGAGAGCAACTTTTCGTGATTTATGCATCTCACCTCGGAAAATGTTAAATATCCTTCCCAAATGTCTGGTGACCTATAGATAAAAGAATTGTAAAAAAAAAATACTACGGAAAATTTACTAAAAATGAAAGTAAACTTCCATCACTTTCATCATGATTTAAAAGTTGGTATTTTCTCTGAAAATAAATATTTTATTCGTACGTCGCAACGTTTTACTGTATGAATTATAATTGCAATTATTTCATTTAAATGCCCGGTGAGGTTATGTTTTTTCAAGTTGAAATCCCAACAATGAGATGATGTTACTCTGTTTATTTACGTCGGTTTCAGATATTTTAGAGATTTAATTCTTTCTACGCTAGTACTACCTTAAACGATTTCTTTTGTTGAGGATGATGATGATGAGGAGCAAGAGGACGATGACAAAGACGACGAAGAAGAGGACGATGACAAGGAACCTCCTGACACTGCTTCAATGTTGGAACAAGTGGTGAACAAGTTGAAGGTCATGGAAGTGCAGGTACGTCCATGCGAAAGACGGGAGGACACAGACGCGGCTCCGCCAAGGAAATGAAACGGGTAGTTGTGCAGAAAAAAAAAAAAAATTGACGTCAGAAAGTATGTATATTTACATGTATATATGTCGCTAAGCGAGAGTAAAATGTGAATACGATCCTCCCAATTTTCATCTTGTATTTTAAAATGTTAATGCTTTACATGATTAGACGGAAGAACAGACCTTACGTTCAGAGTCTCGCCAGAATAAATGCACTTTTATCATTATTATTATTATTAAATCAATCTCGCCCAAGCGCTTTTTAAAGAGCCGACCGATAATGCATGACACATTTATTCTACTAAATGACTGAAGAGTTTTACCCTCTTTATAAAGTGTGTAGTCTTCTCTGCTAGTTAATAAAATGAACTACTAATTTATTATCTAGCTGAACACTTTCAGCCACTTCATAAAGAGGTTGACTCTTGGCCGGCAGATAATCGAAATGAGAATTTTCGACAACTTACTGGAATATATTTAGAATAAGGGTATCAATTTTATGACATTGGCTTTAGTTTTCAAGGAAGAAAAACATATGTAATGTTATATATTAAAACTACCACACAGGATTTTGTAAGAATTTGATAGTACCCAATGGTATACATATTGAAATAATGGTAAATTGTCAATACAGATTCTCACAAAGTTTTATAAATATTTCACCTTATCATAAAGCTGAACTATAATTTTCATGGTGCATTTTCCAACGTAGGAAACTCGTGTTATTTCGTATAATAAAGTTGTTATTGGTTTGTTCGACACTAAAAATTTGTCTTTGTGACTCCATTCTTCAACTTAGAACTCAAATATGAATATTTGAGGAAATTTCGCAATGAGTATTGTGTATCAAAGGCATGGGGATTATAAACTCGTCCGTACCTTATATACTGATTCCACCAAGTTGTAAAAAAATGATATGAATATCCAAGAAGTATCGAGAAAATGCTAGCCATTCGTGTATTTAAAATATTTCACATTCGCGGATTCTATAATTTGAATTTCATGTCAAGTACCTCATCTCTTAATGAACCGCATATAGTATTCAATGATGTTGTAACACATACGAATTTCATGTCCTGTATCTTTAGTCCCCGTCTATAAAGGAAAACTGTATGTAATTAACACTTCTGAAAAGTGTAGCTATTCTCCTCAGGAACCTCGTACCAAGTTTCCCTACTAATATACCACTCTCCCTCCATCTTTTGAAAGTTTCGCAATATCGCTTTAAGACGAAGGTAATTACTTGGTGGTGGCGACCGGTTATTATGTTCCGCTTCTCTGTATTGCTTAATTGACGTCACCATATCCGTTTAATTAAGTGTTTGAAAAGAGTTCGTCTTTTTCGCAATATAAAACTCCCTCTATTTCTTGAAAGATAAATTTGTTAAACGCATTTTCAATGAATCATTGAAAATTTGAGTCAATGGTCTTAGTTGTCGAAACGACATTATACCTAACTAACTAACTACTTTATGGTATTTTGAAAAATTTTTGAAGTGTGAGTGTACAAAATAACACATTATAACCCGGGACCTACTGCTTGAAGGACTGAGCTTAGCAGGAGGTCCCGGTCAGTTGCAATTCCCACGTTGCCGTAGACGATGCTAACTCTTCCCTCCCCGAGTATGTAATCGGAAGTTGTGAGATCGAAAAACATTGTACTTTGCTTACACAGAAATCAACTCGTAGCTAGAATCTAAAACTGTATCGTTTTTTCGCGTGCTGTTTAAATGCCAGTGCATGCCAATGCAATATATAGCTGCATTCCGTTTAATACCATTCCTAATTATTAAACTTCATCGAATAATATTTTTCTCTATATGAAGATCTTGATCTCCCACAAAGAAGGAGGTAACTCAAATATATACGTAATGTGGTTTATACACAAATAAAATAGCTAATTGTTTAAAAAAAAGTATTTTTGAGACCTGTCTCATCTATTTCTTATAACCTTTTACTCACAGGCGAGTTCTTACTTAATGCCAGTTTCTGGAAGTCCTTTTATACATTTTCCCATATTTGGTTTTAGTTTTAAAAATCGAAACTTCCTCGTAAAAAACCTTGGAATAAAAACAGGAAGTGGTCGTGTGAGATTCGTTTAATAACCTGAAGATTGATAAACTGTTTTGTCTGTCTTATAGCAAGAGCGCATACAACAGAGGGATGAAGACAGTGAGGATGTATTGCCAGTAGTCGAGCGATCCTCGGATACGTATCAAGGCCAAGGTATGTTTAATTCATTCACATTATAATCCCCCAAGTTAATTGAATTGCCGAGAAAACTCCTTATTAGCATCAATAAAAAACAATTCACCCTATAATGAACATTTTTATGGTATTAGTTCTGGAAGTGTAACTTAACTTCAAACAATCATTATGATATTAAAATATTTTAAAAGTATTCATCTTGTCATTCGGTACTTCATAAAGGCACGTTTACACTTGTATACATGCATGAGCGACTTGTATGAGATACATGTACCGCAACGTTTTGAATGTTTGAGATTTGTATCAGCTGAGACTCTTCTACCTCATATACGTATAAGGCAACGTTGACACTTCGTGATTTACACAAGGAATTTATTGATGTATCACGAGGGAAGAACACAAACTGATTATCTAAACTACTAAAGAAATAAGCTAATATAAATTTAACTACTTGATATAATACGCTCTACACAACACTTGCAATTATAGGAGTCAAAGGCAAGGAGAAGAACGTATGACAACAATGATGGAACCTACAAAGAGTTATTGGGAAGTCTTCTGTTTGGGACTTGTCCCTGAAGATGTGTAATTCACCATGACTTTCTGCACCTTTATGGTGCTGCTTTCTCAAATTTTGGCACATAACACTGTTGTACTGATAAGAGCGTGAGATTGGTGTTGCATTGCAGGAAATGCAGTTGCGCCTCCGGAGAGGTCTGGTGAGGGAACGGAAGCCGAGGACGAAAGAAGTTCCAAAGCGGAGGATGGGAATTCTGCAGAGGTGACGGATGTCGAGAACGAAGGTGGCCACCAAAGCAAGAACAAGGTGAGTTCCCGAAGCACGCGCACATTGACAATAAGCGAGGAGTATAGAGGAAATTTTTTTTTGTTTCCACTGCGCGGCGTGTGGCTTGATGCTACCCGTCTTATCTTTAAAGGCCGCGTTACACCTGCCGAGTGCTGAGGCGAGACAGTACTCTGCTAATGTGATAAGTGCAGTTAGTGCTCGACCTAGTAACGGGCGAGCGATCCGGTCGAGACAATAGACAAGGGTTCAATTTTCTCAGCCGACTAAGTACCAGTTCCGTTCGTGTTGACCTTGGCGCCCTGCTCTGTTTACTGATCTCACCGGACGAATAGAAGCAGTAAAATGAAGTGGATCTTTTGTAGTGTTCTTTCCCATACATTTTTATATTTCAAAAATATTTAAGAGGTCCAGTGAAATGACAAAGCACAAATCATAGTTCCTCCCTTGGTACCTCTCTTTGTAGCCCCGACCTTGTCCATAATCGATTTTTAATACGGCTACCTTCATCTTCGATTTTCTGTATCACAACACGTATGATAAAGTTAAAATACTGTTGAAAAACTCTTCAATTTTCTGTTTTTGTTTCGTTGCCCAACTGATCACGTCGTTAACGAAAAACGTAGTGACTCGTCCACTTTCCGTTTCGAATCTAATCACCCTTCTTACCTCTAGAGTTGCTCGGCCTAGTACTTAGGTGAGTGTCTCGACCCAGCACTCGGCAGGTGTAATGCGGCCTTTACGCCTTGATTACACGTAGTGAGTAGAGAGAGTGGTGAGACAGTGTCCTCGTTACCCAACTGACGAAACATGAGCGAGTTCCTTCGCCAGCTCTTGATGTTGCTCATTACTTACAGTCTTTCCGCTGAGCCTACTCTGTGCAAAGGCCGCTGTCTTCTGCAGTTTGACGCGCGAATATCGCGCTACCTTCTTTACGACATTTGGATATACTGATGTCACTTTGTTCGGAATCGATTCTTCACACGATCATGTTTCGACACTCGGAAGTTGTGTTCGAAATTGTTCAAGTCTGTTCCTCTCGTACATTCACGCGTGGCCAGTGATATTTTAGATGTCCCTAGAGTACTGTCAGTGACCAAGTAACGTCCTTCCCACAAAAAACAAATGTACAAAGAACAGAATAAAATAAATAAATAAATAAATAAATTTATTGTCAAAAAACAGTACAAACTGCGTATGACCACGTGGAGGGAAAAAAACTAATTTACTCTCCGGAAGCAAGCAAGGGACCATCCCATCAATTCCGATCAAGGGCCCTAAGGCAGAGGCGGATTCAAAAAATTCAGCAAAAATTCCTAGATAAGATAAAAAGTTAGCTGCGAGTTATAATACNTTCATGCAATTCTGACTTCAGACTTATTTTTGGCGAACGAAAATCATGCGGAAACGACACCAAGCTATTATCTATAGCTTGATAAATATGTATTGGTAAATTTTCGAGAACCAACCCTAAAGGGGTAAACAAATCCAAGTTAACTAGTTTAATAGACTACTTGAGACAAAGGACATACTTGTCACAATTATAACACACTTTTTCAGTTACCTCATCCACTACGAAAGTGTACGTGGTTCCTAGACGGCCATGTTGCATGATTCATCTTCTTGCTTTCAACTCTCTCACCTATGTTAGTATCTTATGCAAATGAATAAAAAAAATTTATTATGTAATTTCTGCTTGTTGGCAAGATAGATTTCTGTGCTAGCTATCATCGTACTTTAAATTCCTCGAACCTCTGCTCACTCGAGTATTTCGACCCATGAACACTTAGCTGGTTCCACTAACGAGGAATCGCAGGTGTCCTAAACCGACGTAGAAGTTGAAAAAAAAAAGTGTCTCATAGATTCGAAGAGGAAAAGGGATGCCCCAATCCTGGTCACATAATCTAGTTTTCGCCATCTTTCACTTAAATCTATAAATTATAGATTGCAGACGCGTTTCTATTTGTAGAGCATTCGCAACTGTGGCGTCCATTTTAGCTGCCACGGAACCAGCGCTCTCTATTAAGTAACGAACACATCAATCCGTGCACTGCATTATGTTTCATCTTAGGTCAAACTAACATTCTCTGCCTCGCTCTGAGCAGGGCAGGAGGTATAGCTCCTAGCGTCCTTGCAGTCTAGCGAGGAAACTGGCAGAATATTCAGATCCGCTTGCGGTAGGCTTTGATACCCGAGTATTTACCGAGTTCGAGCCACCCCGTAGTTACGTCGAGCAGTAACGAGATATTACGTTTTCACGCCGATCTTGACATCAAACCAAACGCCGTGGGAACAAGATTTACTTAGTATACAAAATACTGGTTTGCAAGGTCTTAAAATTACACAATTCAACCTATTTCCGAATTATGCAACCCTCTCTATGCGGAAATGTATTAATTGTATAAGACTGTTCAAATAAGTTGTCATTCCTCTTGGTAGCTTTTGTTTCAGTGTACCTCTTATTCTTCTCTGGTTGTGTTTATTCGTATTTAAAAATACATTAGTCTGTGCAGAGTAACGGGTAAGACGGACGTTCTGTTAACTATCATTCCAGGGTTTAATTATGGTACGCTGAATTTAACTTTAAGGTGGAATCAGAGATCTAAAATTAAAAATCATACTTGTTTAAGTCTTGTGTGCTATTGAAGCTTATCTCCGTGGGGTTATGGGAGGTAGGAAGAGGGTGGTAGGGGCTATTGTTAGTAGATGAGTCGGTTAGCTGGGTTTACCAACAACTTGGCCCACGTGGAGATGTTAGTACGAGTTCTTAGTGTTACTTGGAGTAGTAGGAGGTGGATAAAAGGAGGGGGGGGGTTCGCTTTTCAGTAGTCACAGCTATAAATAAACTGGGACATTAATGTGAAAATCTACAATTTTTTTCTGGCTTCACCGGGAATTGAACCAGGAGTGACTTGGTTATTAGCACGAACGCTACCACCTGAGGGAAGCACGCTACATTGCCCACTGGCAGCTGATACTACAAGAAGAAAAAAAAATCTTGTGTTCCTGTTCTTGTAGATTAATTTGCGAATTGTTTTTATTTTTTCTCAGATCGAGGAGAGCGCTGATGATAGTGACTATCTGGAAACTCGCGACTCCACGTCCCTCGAGAAGTCTTCCTTCCTGAAGGAATCGTTTGAATCTCTGAGAAAGATGTCTCAAAAGTCCATTGATGAGCCGGGAGTGGCGAAGAAAATGCGTGGAAACATCAGAACATGGGAGATGACAGAGAACGCTGACGAGAAGAAGGGGCAGGAGACCGATCGCGAATCGTCGGAGGGCGTGAGGGAAGGTGCTGAAGGCGTTGAAGGCGTTGAAGGCGTGGACGCCGCTTACCCGGATCTCAAAGGGGAACCTGAAGTGGTCGATCAAGGGGACGAAATCCATACCAAGAAACGACAGAAGTTGACGGCCGACGCTCCGGAGTTTGTGCCCGGAGCGGGAAATGAGCCTCCGGAATTGGCGACGGAAGAAACGGTCGCACAATCTCTGAAACCGGGCGACTCGGGACTTGATGTCTTCAATGAGCAGTCGAAGAAGCTGGAGATGCAAGCGGAGCAACCGGTGGAAATAGTGATGGAGGAATCGGTTTTGGAGAAACTGGAGGCACCGGAGCCGGAGCATCTGGTTTTGGAATCGTCTGACCAGGTAGGATGATGAACAACAATTCATTCAGATTGTTTTTCGGGGTTAAAATGAGTTATTCCTTTAATGAATATATTAAGAGAAAGGGAAACTCAACTACCATTGAAATCAATATTTAAGAATTATCCCTGCAATGGTCGCTATTATTCCAAGCCAATTCCGAGCAACAATGATAATCTGGATGAATTTCTTGGTTAAGAAAGTTCCTGGTAAATTTTTGACAGCAAAAGGAATGTAATGAGTAATATTGCCAAGTGCTTCTTCTAAGAACTTCAAGGTATATTTTCAGAACTACTATTGCTGTAGCTTCAATTTCTTCCTGTTACGTAATTAATTCGAACTATAGGTCGAAGTTTGTCCGGAAATGTTGAGATATTCGGTCTTCAACACTCAAAGAGTTTTTTTAAAATGTAGACCATGTGGAGGCCAACCATTTATCAGAAGCGTGCTAGGAAAACGTTCCATCTATTCCCAGATCAAAGGACCCAAATGCAACAGCGTATTTAACATTACTGCACCCTAAGGCAAGAACCTTAAAAGATAAAAAAATGTTAGCTACTTGTTTCTATACCCAAATAATATGTAACAAATTTTATCTTCTATCGTCTTCTTCTTCGCGAATGGGCAATTAGGACCACGCAGAATCAACACTTTCTAGCCTTCCTTTTGGCCCAGTATTCCTTCATGCGCGATGAGTGGATGTGTTTTCGTTGTGTAGATTGGGTGGTCCTTCTCTCTTCTTCCTCGAAACCCCGGGTATGAGTGATTTTTCTGATTTCATTTCGGTCATGTAAGTTTGGTGATCCTGATTCTTTCAGGTCCTTTTCTGTCTGTTTGTACCAATTTCGTCTATTAGCCTTGTTCGTTAAGAATGCATGTATTTTGTACGTTAGTCTGTTCGGATCCATTCTTTGTAAGTGTTCCATGAACTGATTTCTTCGCATTCGCATTGTGTCTATGATTTTGGAAATTTTTTGATATATTTTTGTGTTAGGCTTTGGATAATGTACACCTTCTTTGGTTCTTGGTCGTAGGATTTTTCTCATTATTTTACGTTATTTCACTTCTATTTGCTGTTTTAATGTTTTATGTTGGAGATAGATTGTCTCGGATTTGTAGAGAGCTTCATGTTTGATTACAGTTGTATAATGTCGAATTTTGCAGTTCCAGGAGAGACTCTTTTTTGTTACATATATATTTTTTGTTAACTGAAAAGCGGTCTCCATTTTCTGGAGTCTCGACTCTATAGATTTTTTCTTCTTCTATAATTTAATTCTTACGGCAATGTTACTAAATAATTGTAATAAATTTAAGATTAATAATAACAATAGTATTATTGTCATCGCCATCGTCAATGACATGCATCCAAGCAGTCGAAGAAAGTGTAGCAATATTTCTTACTATGCCTCAGCTATCACCACTTTTGCATGTTGGAAACATTTGGAAACGACTAGCCCATTTCTGACTCTCTCGAAATAGTCGTTCACCTGGAAAACTTTACGTCCCTTACTTGCTTGCACAAACCTGTATTTTCCCCTGTGCTTTAAACTTTTTAGACACTAGAATATTATCACATATTGATCATCATGTCATTGAAGAAAGTAAAACATCTTAAGGTGTTACACTATGACTTCTACAAGACAAATGAAGCTATTCTCTGTACACGGTCAAGGGTTCATCCAAGGGTGAGCGCGCTCCGGGAGTTTCATGCCATCATGCGTGGTGGCTACTACTAAAATGGAATGCAGTGATGTGTGTGGTCCCACACTGGCCCGGGTTTTTCTCCGGTTTTCCTTTGGGTAGAGGCGGCGGATTTTATGTACTGATGCTTTCGGTTTATGCGAAAGACTGGAGGTCTATTATAATAATTATTATCGAGTTGTTTCAATAATTACGGTTCATAAACGATGTATTCCGAATATCTATAGTTTGATAATAATGGATACTTCTGAAATCACTTGTGTGTTTTATTAATACAAATGTGTTGGTATTCTGTTATTATGACACGTAGCAAACATTTTTATTCTTGTATAAGGAGTGTGCTGAAATTTTTAATCCTCCACTGCCTTACGGAATTGATGGGATGGTCCCTTGCTTGCTTTCGGACAGTAAATTAGTTCATAGTCCTCCACGTTTGTAATGGCTCTTTACCCAATAAATTAATCTTTATTGTTGGGAAGGTGCGAGCATTTGCGTGCGAAGTGGCTCGTTTCTTGGCTGATCTCGCCGTGGACATCGCCTCGGAACGGGCCTTCGCCGACGTGGATGACCTGGATGGACTGGTGGACGTGGATGATGACGAGGCGGAGGAGGCGAAGTCGGACAAGAAGGAAGTTCCTCCTTCGACCACCACGAACCGCGTAAACAGCGCACCCGTCTCCACGCCTCACCGGGTCGCGTCTTCTCAACCGCACAGGGTGAAGGTACAGAGCGATGCATGTCGTTTGACGCCTATTGGGAGGTGGTGTCAAATCTAAGACACTATCCTTGACTTCCATCTTTCGAGATTACGGGCTTTCGATTGGCACGCGCCATCGCGAGCGCCATCTTTTGATGAACGACACGAAGGTGTTGTGGTGCATTTAGCAGTGCTGGTACGCTGAATTTCCCGTACTTCCCAACAAAAGGCCCCCCCCCCANCCCCCGAAAATGATTAAGATTGATGTACTAATTTGTAAATTTAACGCTTCCTGGAAGCGATTTTCGGCGTTAGAACTTCACTATTTCTGTAATCTAAATAATATAAATTTATACTTGGGCCTGAATTTTTTCTAACCTCACACCTTTCTTGAATTGTAAGTAATCATTACAAGTTATATTTGATATGGCATTCTTGATTCTCGAAATACAATTGTAATAAGGGAGTATGTTTAAGCAATATCGGAATCCTTAAAACTGACACAATTTTGGACTGGTAGTTATGAGAGAAATTAGCCTACAATTTTCACTCTTGCAGAGAACTTGCCTCAATCAAATTGCATTGAAATAAAAACAACCTCACTCCACTCACGCGTAGCCCAGATCTCTAGCTGTATTAAAGTAGAATGTGTTTCTCAAAATCATTCTCTTTTAACGTCTCCATAAAGTAAACTCCTTTTGATATATATATTCGTTTTTATATATGTATTTTCGTTACGGCCAAGGACCACGAGGGACCAACTAAGGACCACGAGATTTGCGCGCCAGTCAGTCTCATTTCTGTATGAGTTTATTCACTAGACACACATTAAGCCATGGGGGAAACAGCATCTAGATAGAATCCAGAAATATTGCTGTTTCCAAGTATTACAACTGCGGTGTTGAGTCGCAGAGGTTGCACTTTTCAGAAGTCGCAGCTATATGAACTGAGACATTGCATTGAAAAGCTACAAATNGGAGGCATTACCTCGTGTCACATCATGGCGGAATTTTTAGTATTTCGTTTTACAAGCCAGTTTTGTTACCAAAGAATCCATGAAAAATGTTGAAGGTCTGGCAGCCCATACATTCTTTAACACCTGCGGCACAGCAAAGAATCTGACTCTGAGAAGGTGATCGCGGTTAGACCGGGGTGAACAATTAACTACAGTGAATGATATAATTCTGTTCTTTTCTTCACGTGGTTTCAAGAAAATTAAAACATAAACTCTACCTCCAAGAAACTGTGAACACAGTCAGATGGCTCCTGTAGTACTAATGTTGTACTTTCTAGACGCAGATGGATNGAGCGTTAGTGGCGCGCTGTACGATACATCCAAGGTGTAAGTCAAGGATAAGAATAGGTATTCTCATGAGTCCATTTTGGTTCCAAATTCGGTACATGAATGTTGGAAGTACCATGAAAACGCATAGACAACAACATTACTTAGAATTTTGCTTTCAGAAGAAAGTATCAAGTTTTTGATACGAAATATTGAGTTGATAACAAACGTTCTCTGTTATTGACATAGTCTTCGAAGAAAATGTAATTCGCGTTTGTGAATACATATGCATAGGACGAAAACTCTAAATAAATATTACGTACTTTGAATTTTACAATTCAAGAACTATTATTTACTTTACCGTATAACGGGGAATAATTGAATCCTGTAAACACTTCATAACGTTCACAAAAGAAATGACGTTCATTAATGTGTTGACAAAGGTGTTTACGTATAAGTCGGCTGTATTGTCAACTGTTGTCAACGTCAGTGGAGTGCGATCGAAATGGCTACATGAGAATACTCGTTCTTATAGTGACTCAGTCATTTAAACTGGGAATTCTCACTGTGGGCACGATAATTTTGCTTCTAATCAATGATATGGGACTTTTTCTGGATTCAGGTAAAAGTGAGAAGCCACAGGTCGCCACTACAAAAATTAACTTGATAGTAAAGTATCTGCTGGATTTGTAGTGGTATCGTGAACTATTCAAATATTACACGGCTTTGCTACCATAACAATTGGAAATTTTTACGTTGCATCAATCACGTAGCCACGTTTTTCACTTTGTAATTTGCATTCTTTCCAGCAATTTCGTAGAAATAATTACTTGAATTTGTTTTGTGACTTGTTTCTCACATCACTCTGTGACGTCTATATAGCTCTTTCAATTCCCATACATTTACTTCGGACACGAAGATTGCCTGACCTCACGAAACATCAGTCGATGACAGAAAAACCAATGGTACTCGTGACGATTGTCTCCAAATGAGTTTAAGATCAAATCGGTGAAGTTGGCAATATGCTTTTTACTTACCCGGGCAGCCATGTCGAACTTTATCTCCACTTTTACATCAATATAGAAGGGTGTAGGTATTTTATACTACCTCCAACACAAACAGTATCAATTTAAAATGAATCACAGGGGTCGATATAATGTTGAGAGGGTACGAAATTGTAGACTCCGGTCATTTGAAGACAATCGTGCGTATCAGCTGACCTCATTATCTGTTTTGATACAATTACAACCTGAGGGTGCAGGTCGACTGCTGGATGGTAAACGTTCGCGGAGGAAATAGACATTGCTGAAAATGTCACATTTTCCGGATTTTAAAGTTTCCCTGGTTATGTGTTCATTGAGTTCGATAATGAAGTGTTGATAAATCACAAGGACTTTTTGTCGAAAATTATACCTTTAAGGTGCGACTGTAAGGAGTTTCCCCCAGGGGACTTACATCTAGTAAGTACGTGTTTGGCGAACACGGGGCCGCGAGCTGAGTCTGGCATTGCTCCCACTTACTTGTGCCATGCTCCTTCCTTTCTCTTTTCTGACCTCCCTTGGTCACCTCTTGTTCTTTTCGATCCCGACGCTATTAGGGTTAGGATATCTTTCATTTTCCTCATTTTTTGTCCTCAATGTTTCGATGTATGTTTTGAGATATGTTCTGATATATTGTAATTCAGGAGTGTTTTTAGTGGGTATGGCTGAGTCTTTCGGCGAGTCCCACACGCGGGGAGAGTCATGTTGGCTCTCCCTAGTGCGTAACTGCATTTTCCCTACCTGTACAAGTTTTAAGGGCTCTAATGACCTCGATGTTGACGAGCCCTAAAGCCCCACAAAGAAAAAAAAATGTAAGGAGTTTTATTTTAATGTTTTGATTAAATTGAACAGATCAATGGATGGGATATTAATTTAATCAAAAACATTCTCGAAATAACTAAACAAACGATTTTAATTCAAGTTTGGTGTATGAATAATAGTGGTCAATTCATTTTCTTAACCACAAAGGTTACTAAAAAGATTTGGGTAAATGAGCTACAAATATGATACAAGCTTCAATAAAATGGAACGTAACTTATATAGTGCACACTGCATTGAAAGCGTTGTTCAGGAATTATATCCGTCAGATAAATGATTTAGGTTGCAAGAATATTATTGAAATCAAGGGCTTCATTTAACCTTTTTTGCTTATCTTGTCAGGTCTTTGCTTGCTTGTCAGTTCATCGTTTTCAGTAGTAAAGACTCGGGAAACTTGCAGTCGGAGAACAGATTCTTTGTAGTGCTGTCTTCTCGTAGGTTCCGGCTTTCTTGACTCATGTTATTGCTTTCAGCTGCTTTTGTCTTGCTTTTTCGAGAATGCTTTAGCAGTATTTGCCTCTCACTCTGCTACTCTTTAGAGTGGGTCAAGTTTTGTTGTAAGTTATTAATTAAAGAATTATACACTCGTTTACAGTTTTTTACGTTTTGGTGTTTTAGTCACGCCCCCATCATAAGAGATCACATGACTTAATAATTTTACAAAACGACTTCCTCATAATATTATATCTTAACATTATTGTATTCTTATTTCATCCATTCTTTAATTTTCCATTTCGCCTAGATAGGTTTTGAAAATTTTATACTTCCCTTCCGTTTCTATTAATTGGAAATATTATTGTTACATTTACACCTCTTCTCCAACCTTGTCCATATATCTTATTAATTCTTCACTATAAAGTACACACTTTCACACAATATTCTCCATCCTTCTCTTTCACCTTCGCATATACGTTTTTCATCATAAGTGGTTTTAAATCTAAACAAATAACAGTTCAAATCTCCCTGTGCTGATATTATTTCTCCCATGGCGATGCACAGTGGACCAGGATTGGTATTCATGGTATTCAAACCGTTTATGGAATTTTAATAATATAACTTTTGTTGACTAACCAGAAGTAACATATCCTATATTGTTTCTCGAGTCGCTGAATTAAAACCTGATTAAATGCTTTTCAGTTTTTGTATAAGGGGATCAGATATATGAGTAATTAACCAAAGAAAAAAGGAGTTTTCTGCATTTTCAAACGTTTACTAAATCGCGCGGCATTTCTTCGGGTGAAAATGGCTGTAGCTAAATTTCATTGATCTTAGTACAAAATGAAAAAAGGTTCTAAAGCACGAAAATATTGTTGGTGACGTCGTATGGCCCAAAAAATGACATTTTAAATAATTGGTATTTTTACCGATGTTTTTGTTAATTTTTATTTTCATACAAATGGCTACGTAGAGCTTGGGATACGGACAGCTATACACTATTCAAAACAATTTTTGTCATGCAAAACCCTATTCTCCTTGGTATAAAGATACCCGGTGCGCAGAGAAATTTAATTTGAAAATAGTTTTATTTGTGTCGATAGTAAATTTGTCATTCAGTTGGCATGTTGTGAATAGCAGTTTTCATTTCTTCAATGACCAAAACGCAAAGAAACCGTACCAATATCGAGATTTATACAGTTCCCACCCTTTTGACGATTTTTCCCGTCGCACCTGCCAAGATTCGGGAAGCGAAGTCCTCATTTTGTCTGCAACCTTTGTAATCTCGCAACGCCGTTCTTTTTCATGAAGTACACTCGTTTCCGTGTATTATCAAGTACTAAATGAAATAACAGTCCTCACAGCTAAAGAAAAGTAATGGAGGAGGAGGAGGAGTTTAAAGAACACTTGGAAGTCCAGGCGCCAATGCCAGTATTGCTAAGAGATTGCAGACTTTTCCTCCCGTTGTAGACACGAGAGCGTTTTACTCGTCTCAGCAGAATCTTTGTGAGGTTGTGTTCGGATTCTGTCTCCCACATCAGCCGATTTTTAGTACCGGCAGTGATTGATACACCAATTGTGACGGACAGAGTTGCATGTCTAAACTTTTGGCTTGCCTGGAGATAACTTTTCAACGGTTTAGAGCAATCTTTTTGTGTGGGTGCCCTGGCATGCCGTCTGGATTGCGTGGAGCCACGTTAGGTCACCTCTCGCTGCAGGCAGATGACAACACTGCACTTTCGCTCCATTGGTTACATCTCGTTGCATTTTTTGGCTGTTGCCTACCTTAGGAAGACATCAATATTTTACTGTGTATATGCAATGAACCTTATTTGATTCAACAATAGCGCCTACCAGTTTTTTCCTTAAAGCGACAGAATAGATTAGAATTCCATAAAGCATCACGACACGCAGATTAGTAGAATTTTTTTCTGAACACTTTTAAATTTAGTGAGCATAGAAGATACATGAATATTTTCTGTTCAGAGGGTAGATTACAGGTATCTCGAGTGGATAACTGTAATGTCCAGGGCCAGGAGGATGGAGTTTCAATTTTTTTCATGCGGTTGTTGTCGCACTTATTATCTAATCATTCTTCCACTTCCTCATTCGTGACCAAATATGCTACATATTTCTAGTGTTATGATATTTTTGAACATATTAGTCGCGTCCTACGAACATAGAACTATCCTGCAGATACTGACGGCAAAGCTTCGCTTTTTCATTATAAAGAAAAAGTGATAAGAAAATATATTTCATCTTTTTAGTGGATAATAGCGGAGACTGGAAAAGATCATGTTTTCTATCCCCGTCACACTGTTATGTTCTTGTCATAGATTCAGTAGAGATGACTTTGCTAGAGGGTACTTTTCACTTCTGATGCTGATTACTATTAGCTATGATTATTGCTTGCTCTTGTTCTCCTGTCTGTTAACTATATCCTATCATTGATTAGCTAGAAGTGAATAGTTAGTTTCCAAGTTTCTGAGTGTTGCTGAATAAATTTTCGAAGATATTAAGTATGCAGAGTGTGACAGCAAGCTAGATCTGATGGTGGAAATTTGCCCTACGAATAGACTGAACACTGGAAGTCCTAATATCGGAAGTTCTGTGTTCCGGACATCCAAGCATTTATTTAGCCTGGCTATGCAAAGCTTCATTTACTTTTTACTGCATTAACCTTCCTGGAGATGTGTATGTGTGTTAATCGGAAGATCCACTTTTTGGTTTCACAGAAAATGATGCGTACTATTAGTCGAGTTTAGAACAACGACATATGTGAAAAATCCTTCCATTTTTTTAACTTGGCGAAGTAGCAAACGTATTTATTATGTTGTTGTAGGATAGAAAAACGACTAAAATAAAGTAAAATGTTAGAAGTCAGCAACCGACAAACACTTATTCTCTTTGACCACAAAGTTGATGTATCAGTTTATACATATCGTTAAATTTTTCACGAAAGTTGCTGTCACCCGTTGGTTTCTAAGCTCTCCAGATGAACGTCCAAGTTTCGACACCCATTTAGCTGCGAGAAACAATTATTCTTTGCACAAAAGATGTTACTACTTGCGAACGGGATTGATAATTCAGGCCAGCAGTCGCGTAGAAGAGTTTGAAGGTGCGCGGAAAAATCCGGACATTAATCGCAATTTTTGATCTATCAAAAAAAAACTGGTTTTCTATGACATAAATATTATATTGTTAAATTTCTTCGAATCACATTTTTGAGAAACAGCGAAAGAAAATTTCATATCCAAACAGGTTTTGAACGCAATGCAGATTTTGGACAAAAGTCCACACAGCGTCGGAAGATACTGTTACACCTATTGAATAAATATGTGAATAAGTATTATAGATAACTAAAAGTAGTTTTACTTTCCATAATTTAAATAGGTGTATTTCTATATATGACATAAAATAATGTTCTAAAGACACGGTATTTCAAACGTGTTAATCTTTTGTCTTATAAACGTCAAGTAGTGATCTGCGGAATCCAACTACGATGAATTTAGTAGTTCGCGAGTTCTTAAAAAATTCGCGACCGCTTGAATGGGCTCAGAACGTGTTGAAAGAATAATGCACAGTCTGCAATGTTCACCCCCCCCCCAAATGTCTATGCGTTGGATGCTGAACGCAGGGGCGACCGCTTGCATCGGCAATTTAGGGTTCAGAACCACAGACTTATTTAAACATAGACCCAACATCCTCACGCGCCGGTTTCCGGAGGGGAAAGCGATGAGAGATTTCTGTCTCTCTCGCACATCGCCTTAGGTGGGGGAACTC
Organism: Laupala kohalensis; assembly: GCA_002313205.1. Lineage (NCBI taxonomy): Eukaryota > Metazoa > Arthropoda > Insecta > Orthoptera > Trigonidiidae > Laupala > Laupala kohalensis. The sequence continues at coordinate 532,442 of NNCF01125957.1, forward strand.
GAATCCCCTCTCCGACTGCTGACTGCTGCTGCTCACAAGTCGTTGCACAGTAACACCTTACCCCCTCCAAGCGACAGGGCGACATCTCTCAGTATCTTCCGTCTCATGTTATCAAGGACAATCTTCAGCTGTTGCCTCTATTCGTACTATTTATTTAACTATCTGAGATAGTTAACTCTATGCTCAGAACCTGTAGAGAGAGTAATGTACTGTCCGCAGTAGTCTCCCCCAAATGTCGATGCGTTGGATGCTGGACGCAGGGGCGACCGCTTGCAAGGGCAATGCAGGGCCCAGAACCTGTTGAAAGAATAATGCACAGTCCACAATGGTTTCCCCCCAAATGTCGATGCGTTGGATGCTGAACGCAGGGGCGCGCTCCTCCGCCTCCCACGACCGCTTCGCAACCTGCTCCCTCTGCCGCCGCCGCCGTCGCCGTCGCCGCCTCCAAACCTCCGGAATCCAAATCCGCGCCCAGCTCCAGCGGCGAATTGCGCCACGCGCGAGCCGTGCGCGTGTCTGTTCGTGCGCACGCGCAGTCTGCGTCTACGTGGCCTCACGCGGTGCCGGCACCCGCCGCGGACAGCGTGTCGAGCTGCAAGTACCAGATGCGAGATTATCCTGCGGACGATCCGGATGACACAAAGGTGAGGATGTCGACGGCAATGAGAGATAGATACCGCACTGAAAAACCGATTATGGTTATTATTACTAAAATAATGAAGTTGCCAAGAATTTAGTCGTGAGATCTTCATTTGTAGTATCCACTTAAAATTTTGTATGTAATAATTAAATAGTTTCTCGTATGAGAAACAGAGATGTCGTTCAAGAGGTTTAGTTGAGGTGACTACACTGAATTATCTGATACCTACAAAAGAGGATGACCCTTTCACTTGCGGTGTTCATCATCTTGCGTCGGGGGTCTCTCGACGAAAATAGCACAATGCTATTGACGTAGTATCCATTACCTCTCACATTGCGTGTACCTGTACAATATGTTACTATTTATTGTGGGTGTGGTGTACACAATTATGTGCAACCATATCGGTTTTTCAGTGTACCGTTTAAATTGAAACAAAGTATTTGAAGAATGGTCTCCACATTGACCAAAATTTATGCATAAAATGACAATCTATATTTACCATATTTGTATCACGCATAGATTGATTTAGCTATCATTCGAAGATTCGGGTTGTAATGCGTATATTTCTACCGTGTACCTACACGTGGAGAAGATATGTGATAACTTTCGGTTCGGGAGAAAATGGCGGCGAGCTGGGAATCGAACTTTGTTGGCAGGGGTGTGCCACCTGGTTCACTTATCTCCTTTATGGGGATGTGTTTCAGGTCTTCCGGGGGTTTGCTCTGGGTGGAAGTCGTGTACAGTTGTGGAAGGCGAACAGGTGGTATAATGGTGAACACCCCTGCGACCAATACGGGAGTCCCGGGTTCGTTTCTCGACTCGTCGCCATTTTCACCTGACGGAATGTTTTCATATTCGGGTTGTAACTTCATAATAACAAGTCTAAAATATGAGTATTTTGAAGTACTTTCGTGGTATAACTGTGAACTAAAGCAATATATGCCCATTTAATTTTGTCCCTTTTTGTATATCCTTGTAACTGACCGATTACTCGAGATGATGACTCTGTAGCCGGACTTATTCACTGCGAGTTATGTATTAAACTAGATCACCGTTCTGGATTTCCCTGCAATGTGCTTGAGAACCTTCAAATTGATGACGCTTGTTAGAGAGAGGGAGAGCTACCATTGTATCACGTATATATTGGCCCAGCCATCGTTCGTAGATTCGAGTTGTAAATTAACATAGAAAGTTCTTAGTAATATGAATATACCGTGAAGTGTTTTCCTGATATAAATGAGAAAAAGCTGTGCACGTTCCTTAGTATTTGTCTCGACTTATTCTATGCAATTTGTGCTACAGGTTCTATTAATTTGCCTGGAACAACTTTTCTTCACAGGAAGGGTGTCTGAAAAAACGAATGGTTTGGACGGTGCCAACTACAACAAATCAACGAAGTGTAGACTGGGTAACGAACGTTATTTTCTCATGAGAAATTCTCGATAGCTGTGAGATTGATTATACATTTATCATTCTCACTATGGAACGAACAAAGGGATTTGGTTAATAATTTTGAATCTCTTCGTAAGTCCCCGGTAATTTCTATTCTATCCATGAAAATGGTGGAGTAATTTCTACGTAGAAACTCTCTACCTCAATAAGTATATCATAACTATATCGGGGCTCCTCCCACACGTTCTCGGGAGGGTATAAACTATCATTCTTCTTTCCTCTTCCCTTTCTTCATTCCATTTATTCTTTCTTTTCCTTATTTTTTCTTGTTTGGAAAATTAAAGTTTTCAGAATTTATTTATTTTTTGATGTAATGTATTGGTCATCTTTATTCGGTCCTTTCCTATCATCTTTGTATTTAGGTATTTTGTGAATTCAGAAGGGATTTTAGTTGGTATGGTCGAGGTATTCGGCGAGTTCCACGCACGGGAAACAGGCACGGCTCTTCCCTAAGGTGCGAAACTGCATTTTTCCCCACCTGCAAGGCTTCTCATGGCCTCGATGTTGGCGATCCCTAAAACCTTGATTAAGAAAAAAAATAAAAGTAAAAACACACTCTACCGTTACCGATAATCTATCACAAAGGAAAACCTAATAAAGATGAGAGCATGTGGAGGTGGTGTCACACCCGGATTTTCCTAACAATTCAGTTAATTTCTTTAAATTAATTAACATAACTGCTTTCCAGAATATCAATACAAGGTTCGTTAATACTCGTAATTTGTTTTTCGGGCATATCCGATATGTTTTGTAATTTTTACTCATCTTGTTTCGGACTTGTTTGGGTAAAGAGATTTCTCTCAAAATAACTAAGTAAAGAAAAGAGTGGTTTAAGTTTCCAATTTCAAAGGGAGGTAGCGCTCTAAAATGGGTGGCATCGCCTCTTACCTTTATGTTTTATGAGGACTCTAAATTCAAATCCCTCATTAATATTGGGTCTGATCGTACATTGAAACCGTAGTTGCAAAATCTCCAGATCCCATGATTAAATATGAATTGGAAAATATCTCACAACTCCAGTGAAATAAGTCAGGTGGCACAATTCTACGCCTCACTGATAGTTTAATGAAGACCACAATAATGTTGTCCAGCAGAGACCTCCAAATAGGGTCTAGAATCAGGTCGTTACTACCGTGGCTTATGGAACACCAAATAATACAAGTGGCGGAGTACCGTGGCCGCACCTGACCGTTACAGAATCTCTCAGTAACGAAAATGGTATCTCTTAGTTTTGGGGTCAGTCGGGATAGTGCTCCCGCGGATCACATTTCCTGATTTGTTCTGATTCGCTAAGTGCCCTTCAAGCAATCCAGAATATGTATCCGGCTGATAAGCTGATCCAGAACATCCAGGATATGCTTTTCTCTCTCTAAAGTGATGGAAAGAACATACTGTTTTGCTGGATACCCGGACACGTGGGAATAAGAGGAAATGAAGCAGACGTTTCCGCAAAGACGGCATGCCTCAAGACTCGCGTGGATTTCTCCACGATTCCAAAACGAGATCTCCTAAATTCCATCAAGATGAGGATTCTGAATGAATGGAGCAATGAGTGGTTAGCTGTTGAAAGGAATAAACTCCGACTTATCAAATCCTCTCTTAAGTTATGGAGCAGTTCCTGTAGGCCAGCCCGGCGCGACGAGGTCTTGCTGACCCGCCTGCGCATAGGACATTGTCCTCTCACTCATAGGTATCTCTTACTACTTGATGATGAACCCGTTTGTGAGGAGTGTAGCTGTTCTCTGACAGTGCGTCACCTACTAACTGATTGCAGAAGATACTCAAGTATACGGAGACAAATTGGTCTGGCTGCAGATTTACCAATAATTCTCGGAAATGAAACGGTTAATGTTAATAAACTATTGAATTTTACGAGTAGATCGGGGTTCCTCCCACAAGTTGTCAGGAGGGTTTAAAATTTGCATTCCCTTTTCATCTTTCCTTTCATCCTTTGTTTCTGTAATTAGAAAATATAATATTTAGAAATTGTTTTCCTTTTTTGTGATATAATGTATTGGTATACTGTTTTCTTTTCTTCTCTGTCATCTTTGTATTTAGATATTTGTTGATTTCAGGAGGGTTCTTTTAGTGGGTATTGTCGAGATATCCGGGGAGTCCCACACACGGGGAAGAGTCAGTACGGCTCTTCTCTATGGTAGGAAACTGCATTTTTCCCTACTTGCAAGGGCTCTAATGACCTCGATGTTGACGAGCCCTATAGCCCCACAAAAAAGGGGGATAGGGTAGTTCAACCACTCGCGTGACTCCAAAAATGCGATTAGGTGAGATGAATGGGCCAAATGGTCCAAACGCCGCCATGAGGCAAAATAGTAGTAACGATACAAATTTCAAGAATAAAAATAAAACTAGCCTCTTTTTCAACAGACAAACGTTTAATTCCAACACTTTAAAACCACTTCATTAAAAGTGTAAATAAGTAATTTAATGGAGTGGTTTTAAAGTGCTGTGATGAAAAATTAGTCTGTTGAAAAAAAGTGTCGTTTTATATTTATTCTTTATATATAATAACGATAATTATTATTATAGATGCGGCTTTGAGTAGTGGGTACAAAAATCATAATTGTCTGTTTGTAAACCTTATTTCTCTCAGTTCTCATTTTCTGAGAGAAGGATGTTTGAAGTATTTGTAAATGGGGATTGTAGGGAAAGCTTATCTACATGGAGCGGTAGAAGGTTGGAGTTGAGTAGTAGGGTTATTGTTAGTAGGTGGACCGCTTAGCTGAGTTTACCAACAGTAGTTGATGCTAGGATTTAGTAACAGTTATTGATACAAGGAGGAGGTGGATAGAGGAAGGAGTGTTCGCTTTTTAGTAGTCACAGCCATAAATGAACTGGCACATTATTGTGAGAAGTCACCATTTTTTTTTCTGGCCCCATCGGGAATTGAACCGGGGATAAATTGGTGACGAGCAAGAACGCTACCACCTGAAACACCACAGGGTCAAAAGAGGAGGATTTGATTCCGATGTGCAGGAGGATGGAGTGAAAGGAAAAAAGCAGATGAGAGAGCACGGTGAAGAAGGGGGTTCCGAGTGCCCGTGGAGGGATGCTGTCCGCGCCGCAGTGATGGGGTGCCGTGAAGATGAGCTTCCGCCGAGAGGTGAAGATGGTATGGGAGGAATGCAACCGCGTCACGAGTACTTCACGTATGGTAAGTCAATTAATTTATTTGGGTACGACGAAAAGCTAACACACGCTGAGCATTCGTTCAGTAATTGTGACGAACACCAGACGCGGAAAAAAGTCATCAAAAGTCGTGCAATTTTCTCTCGGGAGAAAAAAAGTAAAATTTATCTCCGTAGAACCAATGCAATCTAAATTTCTGAGCCCTAGACTCAAAGAATAGTTTTCAGATTTTTTTTATATATAATGTTTTGGGCTTCTGTTTTCCGTCCTTTACTATCATCTTTGTATTTAGATGTTTGGTGAATTCAGGAGGGTATTTTAATGGGTATGGTCGAGGTATTCGGCGAATCCAACACATGTGGAAGAGTCACTTCACCTCTTCCCTATGATGCGAAACTGCATTTTTTTCCCCACCTGCAAGGGCTCTAATGACCTTGATGTAAGCGAACCCTAAAACCTCATTAGAAAGAATACTCCCAAAGATTGTTTTATGCGTACAATTGCAATTTTATGCGTAGATTGTTCTTGAGCTTCCTTTGTCTAGAAAAAAATTAACTTGGGATTGAACGAGGCCTATCTCAGCAATACATTGTAGAATGAAGATACAAAATGATCATGCGTCAATTGCGTAGGATGGGATCTAATGACTAAAATGTTGACGAGCCCTAAAGCCCCACAAAAAAAAATTGCGTAGGATACCCAAAAGGACCCTAGAAATGATTTTTCTATTGCGCAGAGACCCAGTTAGGTAGATAAAAGAAGGAAAGTGTCTGTTAGCATCCGCCCTCACTCCATACCACAGTCTTTGGCAGTGTAGAGCAAATTCTATCGTTCCTTATTACAAGAAATGTGCTGACTCACAGTTTTTGGATTTTGCAAACAATTCCTTGTTACCGGTCAGTTGAGTCAGTGCCGTGGAAAAAAAAACGCGAATGAAATCTCGGCGTATGTTTAGAAATCTAAGTTTGGAGGCCAAAGACATTCCTCAGCAGCATGGAAAGCAGAGTATTTTTTTTCCGCATCGTAAAACGTGTCCAGGAACGGTGTACATTTGAGACACGCGGTTAATATATAATGTTTATATATTATGAATCCCGATCTCAAAAGAAGGCTGATTTTTTTTTGCGCAATTGAAGAAACCTTTGGTGATTACCTCGAGTGTGTGCGCGCAATTGAGGAAAATACTTCAACTTAATGGCATAATTTATGCCCACCATATAGAAACGAGTAGATGAAATGTCAATCCAGCGTTGCCCGGGATTTTATGCAGGACGGATCAAGTAGTTATAAATGCTCATCTTTGTAATGATACGTATTGACATATAATACGTAACTATAAAGTTCAAGTTTTTGAGAAAACAAAAAAGAAGACCGCTTTTAAACTATGATTTATGGGTTGGGAAAGGGGGATGGACTTAATTTTTGTCAGACGTACTCATTAATTCTATTATAATAAATATGATTGCTCTAACGTATTGTATGCATAAAATAAATACAATTTGTTACAAACTTAATGGACATTGGTTTGCATTTACATTGTACATAATTAAAACTATTTTGTAAAGGAAGGAAGAAGTTATGAAATAATATTATGCTTATTTATGTGACGATAAGTCAAACGAATAACTTTCTTTTTCATCTAGTGTCAACGTTGCCCGCTGTGGCCCGAACTCCTCGAAAACAGGCATGGGGAGTTGATTTTCAAAAGGTAGGTCATTTGTTTTTCAGCTATGAATAAAAGAAACAAACAATAGGGAGTGTATCCCCATCTTTCTGTCACACTTCTTTACTACATGAATATGCTAGAAAAAGGTTTTGAAATATTCTATTTAAATATATATTTCATAAATACTTGTGGTTCCAAACCCATTGATTCACAAATTGTCCCATTTACTCAGCCTATCTTCATCACAATTCACACAAATAATATCAGGGAATGCTTTACTAAACACAATTTGTTCCGCAAATATCTCGAAACATGGTTTGACGATAACTTTACTTCCCTTATACCTTCCTGTGACAAGTAGAAAATAAAAGGAAACAACCGAATGTGGAACCTTCGTGAATGTACCAAGTAGTTAGCGATGTTAAATTGTCGATACTGACGCCTGGGGGAAAGTTGAAGTATAATTTCATAACAAATTAAATTAGTGTTCTTAGATTAAGGAGTCACATATTTTGATGCAGAATTTCACTTAAGCCATAGGTTTTGCTTTTGTAATGCGTAATTCTAATTGCCAATATTTTATGTTTAAATGTATTATGTATTTGCATACCATACGGCTAATGTGGTCATTACTCACAAAACTAGGGGAAATGAAAAATGTTTAGTTGTTTGCTATTTTGTCACCTAGACGCCTAGATAAACTCCTAGACAAAACAACATTTTATGAGGACAATTCTTTAAAAGAAATGTAAATAATGCAATGTTTAGTATTTGTAATTCCTGTGTAATGTAAGAAAGATTGAATGTTTTTCCAGTTATGTGCTACTTTCCTGCTGAACCTTGTTAAGTCATTGCGTTTGCACCAAATTACAAGAAAATTAACAAAAAGTTTCAACTAAGCATGCAGAAATTGAAAAACCATTTGTGAACCGGGAGCGTTTTTTAAAAAGTTTTTTCTCTCCCGCTCCAAACCAGTTAGGGACTGCCCCTTAAATACGTAACGCATCTAGAGGAGAGAGGGAATTCGTTATAACGCTTTACGGCGAGATATGGGATGATGTTTTGTAGCGCTGTTTTATGTATATGATTTAAAGGACATTAAAGTTTAAAATAGAATAATGTATTAAAATTCATCAAACATTTTCCTAAAGCAACAAAAACTACAGGGATGTAGGGCTAGAGGTACGCAAGTATAAGAGGTATCGTTACAAGTGCGTTATGGAAAAACAAATATAATTTTTGAAATACGTAATTAACGGACGACCTCTTACGTTCATGATAACCCTACATCTCTCTTTCCCGATTCCTTAATACAAAAGCTTGGTTAGGTGGAAGAACAGGTCTGAACCACGGTGTGACGAGAAAGTCCATGTATTCAGCTGGTAGCGCACCATCACCCAATCACAGCCTAGTTACACCTAGTGTCCATAAGAGATAAGTCAGGTGTGGAAATGTATTGCAAAATTTCTCCTATTTCCGGAAAATACTTCGCCCAGTTACTCAAACAGGTGACAATGAAGTGTAGATGGACACATGATTGTGTTTTGTCTCACTTTTCACCTCACTCCACCAATTAGAGGCGATCACCGACTGACAGGTGGCACGAAAGGGACCGTTTCTCTGCTGAAAAAACACTCTGTGTTCTTTTCAGTGGGAGACCAAGCCTTCTGGCAGAACCTCACCTCGCCCTGGGGAACAACGTTCTCAAATTCTATCCTTTTTGTGAAATTCTTAGGTCTAATCTTTGATCAGAGATTGAATTGGATTGAACATCTAACAGACCTAAGAGCAAGAACATTAAAATCTCTGAATTTATTAAAGTGCTTGAGTAGCAGGGAATGGGACGCTAATCGCTACTCCCTGCATCAGTTTTATCGAGCATTCATAAGATCTCGGCTCGATTATGGCTGCGTTGTATATAGCTCTGCTCGTGCAAGCTATTTAAAGAAGTTGGATAGTGTCCACCATGCCGGAATTCGACTAGTTACGGGAGCATACCGCACTAGTCCCATTCCGAGTTTGTATGTCGAGAGTGGCGAACCATCTCTTTCCCTCCGGCGGCAAATCCTCATGCTACGACACTTTTGCCACTTGCAAACTTTACCCGACAATCTGGTACACAACGCGGTTTTTCATCCATCCTCTTCTTCCATCCGTTTCTACAACAACAGACTGAGAGCAACCAAACCTTTTGGATATCGCTCCAAACAAATTTTGGAAACCTTAAATATACGCACACTTAATGTCTGACATCAAGGTTTTAGTAAGTCTCCTCCTTGGGCTTTGCACAAACCGAAGATTATTTTCGATCTTCTGCATCATGACAAGAAGAACACTCCAGCTCCGATGTTGAGGGTATCCTTTCACCTAATCCTCTACAAACACCGGTTCCCTGTGTTTACCGACGGGTTGAAGCAGGCTGATGGTGTCGGCTCCTCCGTGGTATTTCCCCGTAAGACCTGTGGCTACCGTCTAGGCGACTTGTGCAGTGTTTACACTGCTGAGTGTTACGCCATATTGAGAGCATTGAGATCAACAAAGTGCTCCAGCGGATCACATTTCCTGATTTGTTCTGATTCGCTGAGTGCCCTTCAAGTAATCCAGAACATGTATCCGGCTGATAAGTTGATCCAGAACATCCAGGATGTACTTTTCTCACTGCAAAGTGATGGAAAGAACATAATGTTTTGCTGGATTCCCGGACACGTGGGAATCAGAGGGAATGAGGAGGCAGACGATTCCGCAAAGACGGCATGCCTTAAGACTTGCGTGGATTTCTCCGCAATTCCAAAACGAGATCTCATAAATTCCATCAAGATGAGGATTCTGAATGAATGGAGCAATGAGTGGTTAGC
>NNCF01125957.1:548796-580199 GCA_002313205.1 Laupala kohalensis
GTCTGGGCCTTCTCGCTTCCAAGCAACGAGCTTCAGCCGCCCTCGCCAAAGGTGCAGCTGCTGGTTCTTTTCGAGACTTTTTCCTCTCTTACCACTTAAACGAAATGGTTTCGTTCTAAGAGGTTGGACCCCCTGTTCAGCTTCTCTTGTTAGCCAGCAAGCTTTCTCGGTCAAGTGTTTTTTGCTCTATATTCTTTACTGTCCACAAAGATCTCTGTTGGTTTCCATTATTATAATTAGTTTTATTTAATTGCGAGAACGGACTATGAACATCTGGGCTGTCTCATTTTGCTGCACGTATTTACAAATTACATAAAAAAGTTTTTACTGTTAATACATTGCGAGTGGCATTGATCATTACTATCGTTTTAATATGCCTAATAAGATAAATTAATTAAAAACAAAGACTATTTCACCAAATATTAGGAATACGTTACAAAAATTGGAATGATACGAGACGTCTTAAGAAGCGAGACTCCACAGAATGCGAGACAACAAACATGACGACCTAAGAGACGAGACCAAGAAAACATAATAGACGGAAGACTTGAATATCACTAAAACAATCACTTCGAAATGAACCAGGATTGTAAACATATAAGAAGAAATGGAACATAGGGAAATAAATAATTCCAGTAGCCTTGTAATGACTATGTTACATACAAGGCGGTCTAGAGAAATAGGTCAAGAAATAAAAAAGTAAAAAAATAGAAATCTTATGGTAACTGGCGTGTTTGTGAAGCACCGTTGGAAACCACAGTCGTGTTCCTTGATGCGTGATGGATGCCGTTATACTGTTTTAGCGTCCGACCTGCCGTCCTCGACTGTGGTGGATCCAGGCGCAGTGGTTGTTGCTCCAGCTGCGTTCGTGGGATCCCCCGGCGGCGGGGGCGGAGTGAGGCCAGGGATCGAGCCCGGTGCGGTGTCTCAGACGGGTTCCTTGCCCCGCGGAGCCACGTCGCTCGGTCGCCTCGCTGCCACGTTACGTGTTCGTACGCTCCCCGCGGCGTTCCACTCTACGCAGGTACCGTATGCTCTTAAGGGGAGATGTCGCTCATTTTGCAAAATTTGCGAAGCAGGAAGAAGCATTTTATGAAAGTTTGCGCACAGGTTCCGTTTTAAACGCAAGTTACTTACCCCATTTTTATTTAAACGACGATGTTTGAACATTATCCAATTTTTTATGGAAAATTTGGTTGATATATTTTAAAACATTCTCTTCTTTTAAGGTGCTATGACATTAATTATATTTTCAAGTATCATGGGTTTGTTACTTAGTATTTATCTACACCATTGTATATAAATAGTACATATATATTAATGTTTTTATAAATATTCTTACCATCTTATGAGTTGAGCTAATCTATTATGTTTCTATGTTATTGCTTGCGTGTGTTTGTGGTGCAAAAATATCATTCGTTGTTGAGTAATGTGATTATTATTAACTTTTTAAAAAATAACTTCACATCATCGCAGATGATGATCTACTACCACAGCAGAAAGGAGTTCACATTTTTCAGCATTTGGATGCTTTTAGATTGGAGAAAGATTCCTCGCGAAATGCATTTATTTTCTCGTTATTACTGTGGTTCGATTATTTGTTTTGAAAAAAATTATCATGAAAATTAATTGGACTGTAGAATATAAAAAAGCTGTTTGAAGCCTGCTATTTACAAAAGCTGTAAAAAGTGTTATGCGAAAAACAAAATAATATAAAAACTTTAAAGAGACCAATACTAAGCAAGACAATCATTTAGAGTCGAGGTCAAATGTACACCATTTCCATCCGGGGATGATCATTCGGAACTATCAGAGTATTATGCATAGAGAAATATTCATATAGGCAACAATATGCATTTGATTCACTGACAGCTGCAATTATGAATAAAAATCGTGCGTTCGTATGACAAGTGAATGACCGATTCACGATGTTAGCGTTTTCCTAAGTTTGCGTTGTTTTCTTTCGTAACGACAAAGAAAACGAAGCGTGGAACTGTAGTAAAACAAGAAACGTTGTAACGGCGAAGGAAAATATTACGCTCCTCGTTTTGCCGTGGTTTTAGTATGTTGTCAGTTCCAATTTCTATATTAAAGGTTATCTGTGAAAACGAGGGACGTTTTTATCCATTTATCAATTTTATACAAACATTTAAAATGTGTAGAATTTTTCGAAGTTGTAAAATGCTAAATTCAGAGAGGTAGATGAATTTGCTAGATAGTCAAACCAATATGTCTGTTCTTCGACTTATTAAATGATTTTTGTACATGTATCTACATTGGTATGTATTTGAACTTCGCAGCATAAGTACTATTTCGGTAACATGAGCGTTAGAGGTTCTGGTCAATCAAATAACACTCTCTGAAACTTTCTCAAATCATCTTATGCACTCTGTTTATATTTAAAAAATAGGCATTATAACTAAAAATAATGAATTATGCTGAATTGCGAATCATTAGTTATGTCATTTATATTGAAACAATATATTTGAAGAATGGTCTCTGGTTTGACGAGAGTTCCCTTATTTAGTGCCAATTTTCGTTGAATATGTTTCTTAATTGTCCAGAAAAGCAAGGCAAATTTTGTACTTTTATATTCTACAGAACATTTGTGACAAGTCTGAACCAATCCAAGAGAGTCCATTTCAGCACGACAAGGTCCAAATTTTATTAGAGACGTTGATGGGTAATTGTTGTTATAGTAGTAGCACATACTATCTTCATAAGGAGGCACGTACCGCTTGTCAACGCCTCTTCGTGTCTCCGCGCAGTGGAGTATATCGAGGCGAAACCTGGCCAAAAGTATTTTATCCAGTGAATTCGATGAATCATTTTTAAGTATGTAAACAAATGTTATGTCCATTATTCACGTTAAGAAAATTTATATAGACCTTCTTGTTCACTGTTTATGTAGATTTGATACATAACCCATCGAATGAAAAATACATTTAACTTCACATGACAGTTGTTTAAGAATATGTAAATATGTATATACGTTTTCCTTATCCTGACCGTTGGTTATCCGTGATTCCCAACGGTGCTTAACGAACACACGAGATTTAATTCTGTTATATTCATATTTAGGGTAAGTTACATAAATTAAACTTTATTTCGTTTCGTTAACATTAGAATATATTGCTAGATCGTACACGATTATGACTGAAAGTGCGGAAGGCGTAACTGACAAGTTCCTTAAGAGTGAATACCAGGATATTGTAAGCACAGCCCAAGGCAACTGCTGGGCCAAATCAAAGGCGAACGAACCACTCAGCCCCGCCAAAACTACGCTCTATTGTAACCATATTGTAAATAGCAAATAAAACCCTATTCAATTATATACAAATAAACGATAATTCACCTTGATCCATCATATTATCGGGATACAATTCTTTTGTCCAGGTTTCGTCTCAATATACTCCACTGCGCGGAGACACGAAAGCGGCGTTCACTAGTCCCTTAACCTTGATGTTTCAGAGGAGCAAGGGAAAGCGTACCAAGGAAGAGAAGCTACGAGCCAAAGAGGAGAAGGTGCGCGAGAAGCAGAGGCGTCGTGCGGAGAAGGAGGGAAAGGAGTCTGGAGGTGGAGTGTCGACTGGGGCGACGGCGACTGGAAGCGGCACAATTGCCGGGGTCGCCGCTTCGTCCACCTCTGCGGACACTCGTGACAAAGCGGCGGCGGAGGCGCTGGTTAGTGACATCTCTATGGGCATTCAACTCTCTATATCTACACAGGACAACAACTGATGTTTCTGAACAGTATACTCGGTAACGGGTTAACGGCAATATAATATACAGAATGTTTCTGAACTCCACGTATAAACTTGGGAGGAAGAAAGAAAATATCAAGAGGAATCAGAATCACTTAGGAAACCAGGGTCCCAAATGCCGCCCTCAAGTGATAGAGACATAAAAGTCTAAGCAAGGACTCAAGACGGAACTATTAAAGGCTTTATTGTTATAAAAAAAATGCCACGATTTCGGTCCACAATATTCATTAGACCTTCTTCCAAGTCGGTTATTCGTGTTGGTCCCACCTGTCCTGCTTCGGAACTCGGAAGGATGCAATGAAGGAAATGTTTGCTCATGTGCATCGGAACCTGTGTGAACGTGGACTCTGCTTTCCTATGTGATTGTGGTTCCTACCTCCGTTTCAAGTTTGTACGTGTGGGGACCCTGTATTTTACATTCAACTTCCGAGCACATACTATCGTCTACGTTCGGGCGTCGAACACGGGAAATCTACTATTGCCGCAGGTACGCTACCACTGCACCACCTGCCTCGACTCTTAAATCCCGTACACAATGCAGACATTCCTCCACAAGTAGGTACTCGAGAAAGTAGCGAATTAAAAAATTGCGTCAGACACGTGAGTACGTGGAAACAGGAAACAAGAGCCCACAACATAGGGGATCGCCTGTATGGGGATGTGTCGCAGGTTCACCGGATCAGGTTACATGGATATTGTGTAAGGACTTAGGAGTCGAGGCGAGTGGTGCAGTGGTAGCACACATGCGACTATAGGAGCAAGTCCCGGGTTCGAGTCCCCGTCCGTGACAATTTTCACCTGACCGTAGACGACTCTATTTATAAATATTTAGATATTATTTGACAATTATTATTAATAAATTGTATGATATTAGTTATTAATTACATGATGTTTGTCATTGCTTTAGGCTCTTGATCGGATGGTACCTTGCTTGCTTCTGAAGAATAAATTAGTGTATTGTCCTCCCCGTGGTAATTCGCAATTTTTGACCATAAATTTTATTTTATTTGCTCGAATATAACGTGTGTATACAGGGTGCCCTGGCAACAATGAAGCGTCGCTCAGCGCAGTTGTGGAGACGCACCCTGGGGCTGCGTCGGGGTGAGAGCGGCGGCGTGGCTGCTGCGGCTGTGGCGCCTATTGACGACGGAGCAACTGCTGGCAACAGATATCTCGTGAGTGACGCACTATTCTCCTCTCTTCACTCGGTACGACACATAACGACCATCTTTTCGTCACATTCTCCCCAACACAACCGGATTCCACAGATCAGTAATTAGTTTAGCTTCTCCGGTGGCTCGGGGGTTAGCCTGCTTGCCGGCCAGCATGTCACTCTGGGTTCAATTGCCGTAGGCTTTCCACTTCGATGTCCCGGTTCATCTAGCTGTGGCAATTGAAAAGCGATCCCCCCCTCCTATCCTCGTATCACTAACTCTTACTATTATTGCTAACTACTACCACTAACACCACTTGGGCAAAGTTGGTGGTAGTGGATAATATTCAATAGCACGCTACATTTACCATTTACAAATACTACAAAACATAGTAATTAGTTTGGGAGGTAAGCTGTAAGATACGTTCAGCTCAATAATGAAATCAAATAGCCGCCATTCTTGAAACTGGAAGTTTTTAGGCTATTTTGAAAACCAAGGGCGTAATTTAGTCCTTATTTATTCACGGGTAAATGTACCAAAGTTCCTCTACTTATTCCCTCCTTACACCTAATTGAAAAATGTTAATATAACTGTTGAGCTGTTGAGTCAGTAGTCTCTGCGGCAAACACTTAGTTTACAGGAAGACATATGACAGGGGTAAATCCACTATTCTATGTTCCGATAAAGGAAGCATAATCAAGTTATCAAATGATTGTATTTATTTCAAGAGTAATATACATTTCTGACTCTAGGTAGAAAAACCAATTTTGTGATTCTTATTTGTTGATAATATTCATTATGTAGTGGCTAAATGTAATTATATTTGTATCACGGCAAGCTTTAGATTTGGAAGTAGTAAGAAATGGAATTGTTTAATCCTATATATATAGTGTATACAGTTAAGTGTATATTACTCGTGTCCGCCAGTTCTTTCTTAGTTACTTAAAGCATGTTTACCAAGTTCTTCATGTTGCTTTACGTGCTATAAATATAAGTAATTTACGTTAACTTGATGGAAAGTTGAGTATTCATATGGAATGATTCTTCGACTTCGGCTACACTTGGCTGCTAGTTTACTGCTTTGTTGAGGAGTACTTTACTGCCCAAGAGAACAAAGGGCACTTTCTAATTATGACGTTATTACCTTTGAATAAACAACTGCTACGAACATGAATCGTAAATAACTACAAATGGAGAAGGACCCTTACGATTCCATCGAAAGAGATGCAGGCACGTATTCCATCTTCTAATAGCAAATATGTCACTCTCCAAACAGAACTAGTGGCGTAATAATGCACGTTTGGCCTAGTAATAAGTGCAGACGCCGGAAAAAATTAAAAGCAAGCAAGGAATTTTAATGAATTAGCTGTTGATTTTAAATCAAATATTATATAAAAACACAGGTAAAACTTGAGCATGTAAATATTAAACGAAACAATGAACATTCAATCATACAAATTGTTTTGAAATTTACCGGCCAATATCAACGAAGTTCTAATTTTTGTGCATTTTCATTTAATTCTGAAGTTCCGTATAACATTCATGAAAATTATCTCCGCAAATTGTACGAGCTTTAAAAGGTAACAAATAGGGTTAACAGCGTTTCTTGAACACCGTCTTCTGTTTGCTAACTGGTCGTATACTGTGGGATAAAGAGTATTTAGAGTTAGGAATCCGTGAGATAATCTATTATCTATCTTTCATATAAAATACAGAAATTTAAATGGTGAATATAACGTAACTTCCAAAGTATCAGCTTTAACATTATTATTGATGGAAAATTTGAAATATTTTATTGGCTCACGTGAACATTTTTCCAAGAACCTCAGTGGGTCTCTCTTGACGGATTTTAATTACGTTTAAACTAAAATTCCTCATTTCCTTCCTTCCTTTTTAAAATTTTCATAAAATTAACGATGAATCACTATCCACAAATTTCCTTCGGTACTTAAAAATCTTCATTCAAATTTTCGAATGCGAAGTGAATCGAATCAGTAATTCCAAGTAAAATCTGTCTGGAACATATGCGTTAGAACCTTCCTAATTTTTCTCTTTCTTCATTCCCGACAGCTAGAGAACAATTTGATATGCGCACTCTTTAAGTTCGCTTCCTAAACCTTTATCGTAATTTGTAATATTTTTCACACGCAGGTACATTAATTAATGTTAGATAATCGTTTCTCTGTTTTCATACAAGACCCATTTTATTCTGTTATAACTCTGAACTCTACCGTCTGTTTTGTAGACATTGTTTTTATTAATGCTTCGAAATTAACTAGAGCGCATATTTACTTACTTAATCTGTTTCAATCCGTGTGCATAACTTTTGTAGATCGGCCAACCTTGGTGGTAGCAGTATCTTCTAGAAAAGCACGGTCGCCGCCGCCTTCTAAGTTACCTCTTCCACGATTTTCGTTACGTGTCGTCGACGGATTCACAAACCTAACACACCAGGTACCTTTTTATTTCCTGGTGATTTCGGTAGAGCCTAAATCCAAAATTTTTATCTGCTGTGTTCGATTCTACAATAGTTTCTTTACCTTCTCTTCATTTCTGCTTTGTAATTATTGAAACTTTAATATTACTGGAATTTTTTTGATTTTGAACTGTATTCAATAGTTTTTCCTTGGCTATTATTTGTCCTGAGTTGATATTCGAATCTATGTGTAGTTTGATGTATGAACTAGTTATACCGTATTTACCCGAATATAGTCCTCCCTTTTCTTTACAAAAACCGTCCAAAAGTGCGCGGGGACAGATATGTGGTGTTTAGAACGGGGAATCTGCTAATTCAAGGTTTCTCGGATGAGAACGAGTTAAGAGGACACAAGTGGGGCTTTCCAGTTACGTCAATTGGTGACTGTAGTCGACTACGGTCAACTTTGTGAGCATTCCATTCATGAAAAAAAGTTGACTATAGTCGACTTTGCTTGACTGCGCTGAGGAGGAGAGTTGAGCGCAGTCAGAATAAACGATAGAATCACAAAGAAGCAGAAGAATCGAGCAAGGCTCTGAGGATGAGAGTTGAGTCCAGTATGAAGATCCGTATTAAAAGAACCGGCAAGTAATTCATTGTTTATTATGCATTTTGTGACCATTTACCTCACAAAAAAGCATTTAAATAGAATTTCCTTTTGTTTGTATGTATGTATCTCGTTTCGGTCAGCTAAGGACCACGAATGACGAGTGACAGTAAGGTTCAGTTTTTATGTGACACATCGGGAATTTTACCGAGATCGGAGGAACAGCGTCTAGATAGGATCCAGATTGCTCTACCTTTTTTTTTTGTGGGGCTTTGGGGTCGTCAACGTCAAGGTCGTTAGAGCCCTTGCAAGTAGGGAAAAATGCAGTTTCGCACCGTAGGGAAGAGCCGTAGTGACTCCTCCCCGTGTGTGGGACTCACCGAATACCTCGGCGAATATATTCCTGTATCCGAGTATTACAACTGCGGTTGTTAGCCGCAGACGGTGAACTTTTAATACACCACAGCTATTTAAACTGAGAAATGGAAATGAAAAGCTACAAATTTTATCTTGTCCCACCTGAGAATTGAACCCGGGATGACTTGGTGACGAGTGATCACGCTGACACGATAGCCGCGGAGGGTATAATATAATTTCCTTTTATTATTTACAAAGCTTAAATAAGTAAAATCCTGTCTTTTTATTTAAAATAAAAGGCATTAATCTTATTCCATAGACTTAGTGTTGATGCTTAGAGTCACACTGAATGGCATGATTAGGTAGTCGATTGGATTTACAGGTTTACAAGAATAGAAATAATTTTCTCTTCACATTGTCGGGATAAAGACATTCATGAATTATTTGTAGCATCTATCTCCATCTTCTCTGACCTTGACTCCTCGCAAGAGTTTGAGGCAAAGATAGTAGTTAGGTACATGAATTTCTTTGTTACATTCTTCATCAAACGATGTAAAAACGTACTTTCTTGTAGTACAAAATCGATATAGATCAGATAAGCCTAATGTATGAGAAACAATCCAGATAGGCAGGTAAGTTTTTATAGATTTTCAAAAACTCAGTTAAAAATGAAGACAACTGTTGTTGGAAAATGTAGCTTTTGTGATAAAAATTGTTATTTAAAATTTACTGATATAATGTCCAACAATGTCGTGTTGCTATTGTCACTATATGTATGAGATATGTCAAAATTCACTATTACACTGCAATACCCGAAGTAAGCAAAACTTGTTATTACAAGATTTTAAGAATATGGAATTAATTCGGGATTCGGAGTCTGGATAACACGAGCAGTTTCTCGTCCGTTGCCGCTCTGTTCCTTACCCAGCGCGCATGCGCCAATCCAGAAGCCGACTTGTGCACCTCTTTTGCATTCCGTTCGCGTTTCCGAGCGAAGTCGACAACAGTCCGAAGCCGAGAGTGGACCACAGTCCGCTTTTCCGGTTGTGACTGGAAAACCCCAAAGCTGTGTACGTAACACGACATCGAGCGGGATTGCGGGATTTGACGCTCATACAAAATAGAAACCGAACTAGTCCGTGTCGTCTATAATGACAGATTGCTGTCACCCTGCCAACAGGAACACGATTCTGTCGAGAGATGGAGATCTTAAACACAATGAAAGTTGGACGCGCGAAGCAGCTTCGACACTAACTTCAAATTGCGGGTAAAAATTATACTCAGACGCATGGAATTAAAGCAGCAACACAAGAATTCGAAGTAGAACCGAAGTCCTTGAGGATCTGGCGATTTCAAGGGGAGAAGTAGAACTGTGTCAGTTAGTTTTTCATCTTAAAATGACTTATGATTACACTAACCAGAGCCAATCATTTCACACGGAATTTTGAATGAGCATTTTTCTTCAGAAAGACTTTGATTTACTCAACTCCATTGTTTTTTTTTTGTAAATTTTGCCTAATAAAATCAGGGCAGGTGTTTATTTGGATAAATACGGTTATTTTCATTTTCTGCGTAGAAAAAAGAAGTACAGCTTTTACCCCGTAGCGAGTAGATTTTGTCTTTAAATATAATACTCCATGTGTATGTTGTAATTTACATCGTAACTAAGGATGATCGCATCAACTGATGAAATTTCGTCCACATATATACTTTAGCCATTAAGTGTGCATTCGATAATAATACGGAGAGGGGGCGTTTTTTCAATCAAAATTAAGTAGGAGAGGGAGGATTTTGTACCACAAAGTAAGTAGACATTTGTGATTCATGACCAACTTGATATTGTTGAGCATAATTTTTCTTCATACCTTTATCTTTTATGGCTACAAACTACGTAGAAATGTTGTATATTGCCATTGATTTAACTGGCTACTTACAAATGTTTACACACTTTGCTTATAAGGTTAGTCTCATATCATCATTAAGAGAACACTTTCGTCCATATGATAATGAAGAATTCCAATGTAAGCGAGACATTTTATTTAAAGCATAGAATGGTTTTCGTTATCTTCATGTTTGTTTCTATGTTTTTTGGGATCACTTTAGTTAGAGAATGAGCATTTATAAAGGGAGTAAATGATAAATACACTACTCTTGATAGGGTTTATGTGAGGTCATGTTTGATGGATTTTGTCTGAGAAAATATAATGTACTGAGAAAACGTGATGCAAATGTAAGGTCGACGGATTGAACATTTCCGAATAGACCACAGTGAATATAGTTTAGTGCAAGAAATTCTATAATATCTCGTAAATTGTAACTTTAATGTGAAATTTTTTCCCGAATTTTTTTTCATTTTGTTAACGATGGTTTTGCAGTAATGAGTATTGATTGAAGTATATTAGTATAGAAGTATTGAGGATTTGTACGAATAAATACGAATGTAGCGTATTTGCATTGCTGAAAAACGAATAGAACTCTCGGAAGAAATATTCTGTCATATGGGAATCCTTTGGGATGCTATTTGGCATCGATTCATCGTTATGAACGTTTCTGGCTCGAGTAAAGATAGCCGAAATGAATTGACGTTTCTGTAACTGTAACCAGTACTATGTTTCATTGTAACAGAAGCGCTGTAACACAGCTCGAAATTGGAGGTGTACGTAAAGAGGTCATATACTCATCTGTAGAGACGTCGACCTATATTGCAATCGGAAGATGCCGTGGGTTGTGCTCTGGGAGAAGTCCCAAATTGTGTTATGAGCTATGTGAGACTTACGTTTACTCGAATCCACGATTAGGAAATAAGGAGGAAAGATTTTTATGAGGGCATATAGTCACGCTGTGTCTCTTTGAGGCTCTTCCTTCGAGAACTGGTGGTATTGGTAGGGCACGTGGTTTCGAGACAAAGGGGGCATATGATGACATTAATGGGATCCGAATCGTAGATGGGAATCTCGTTTAGCTGAAGCGAGATGGGTGAAACGAAGCCCGAATTCGAATGTGCTGCTGAGGGTCAACGATGCGCTGGCGTCATTATAATTTCATATAACTTTCACCTGGTCGATGTAACCAGGTCTATCCCTCCACGGAAGAGGCATGTATTAGGCTGGTATCGCACGATCATATTTCTATGATCAAAGATATGATCAAAGGTTCTCTTAACGAGAACCCATGTCATAGATATACGATCGTAGTTGAACTATGATCAAAGCTTGTGCATAACCCGGTCATATTTGTGATCATAGATATATGACCGTGTAATGCCGGTCGTATAGAGGTACGTTTGTTTGCATTTATTTTCGTTGTGTCCACAGCAAGGGCAAGCCATGAGCGACGCGTCGGCTGAGGCAGTCATGGAAGAAGTGTCTTTGGGACGAGCCGTTCGCCACATGGAAGTGGTGGCTGCCCCCGTCACCATTTCCGTCCAGGGCTCCGATCGCGCGGACAGCATCCAATTCTCGTCGTCTGCCGCACCCCCGGCGGCTGGCGGTGGACGCGGCGCGGGAGGTGTCTTGGGAGGCGGCAGCGGCAACATGGGCGGCGGAGGCGGAATGGCAGGGTCGGGAGGAGGAGCAGACGATGGTCTAGATGCCACGGTTGCCGCCATGGGGCAAGGAGAGGATGAAGCGATGGCGCACGCAGAACCCGGACGCCGTCGAGAGTACTGAACCACGCAACGATACTTGGCATCGGCTCTGGCTTTGTTATACGAACTCTGGCTCACTCCTTGTCTTTTGATTGTGGAAGAACCGGCGTGCGCGAGGTTTATATGCAAGTTTATTTATTTTTAATAAAAGGACACCAAATTATGTCGCACCATTGGAAAATGTATATTTCATTACAAAAGAATTTTTATTTTTATAAAAAAATAGAATTATCTTCAAAACTTCAATGAGAATTTACATTGCTAGTGACACAATAGGTAACTTATGAAAATAGAACACGAATTGGAAAACGATCGGAGAGTTTTTAGCTGCATCTTTAAAAAATGGTCACTCATATCATAGCACAAGTGATATTAAATAATACCCAATTTCTATTTGTAATGGTTTAGTGAAATACATAAATGAGCTAGGGAGAAAAAGTTGTTTCAGAAATTTCTTTGTAGTTTACCTCCAGTGAAGTATTTTTTTTTAAATTATTGAAATTGTTTATAATCGAAATAATTTTGCTCACTCCTCAAAGGGAGTTTAAATAGAAGTTGAATACTTTCTTTCAGTAGATAGTCAGTAAATAAGATGGAGTGTATTAACTTGTAATATTTTGAATTTTCACGCACATTAATTCCATTAGCATTAAGAAGTAAATATTTTGCCTTTTTAGCATGATGTTAACTCAACTTTATGATCGATGGTTCAATTAATTTTGTAATGTAGACATTTTTAACATATTGCATTTTCCTGTGTTAGCAATACTTTGATTTGATTTCTCTTCGGCTGAATTATTATAATTATTTCACTGATCACACTAAGTGTGAGAAAGGTTAGTAATTTGTGCAGTTTATGCAGCCTTCACATTCCATGCATTCAATGAAATATCATGTATTCATTAAAAAAATTGTAGCAAAAGGTTTTTCTTAGTTTTAGAATCTTTTTCATGGTACGGAAGAAAATGGTGGAAGGCACACGAATTCTATATCAATCAATGTTGTTTATTGAGACTTAGTTGTAGATAGAAGGCATGAATTAGATAATTTTTATTCATAATCATTCGTAGAGTTTGAAATTTAATCTGTAAAAAATAATGTATTTTGCTTTTAAAATAAACAAGTTCAGAATTAAATTACTTTATCTGTCTCAAGAACTTCAATATTCCTGAGTTCCAGAATGCTGTGGAGTACACACCAAATACTCTAAGAAAGTAATTAGAATTTATCCTTTAATTTCTGATGTTTATTAAGGTTTTTGGAATTTTAATTTTCATATTAAATGTTTGCATTGTGACAAGAAAGTTTTAATTGAATCGCAGTACTAATTAATGAAATGAGAATCGGCGGAGAAGTAGACGCGGTGACGTTTTTGTTAATTAAGTTTATTTTAATTATTTCATTGCATAAATAGCGCCTTAACCTTAACACCTATATTGTAAGGCATTCTTACATAAAATATGCTTTAGATTTATACTCTTAAATGACCAAGATCCTTTTATACTTATTAATAATAAATTATATTCCTAAGATATATATATATATATATTTCTTTTGTTTAATTTACATTTCTTTCTACCTATGTTCTACGGATACTTTCAACATTTTTGCATAAAGATGGTGAAAATTATGAGAAAAAACGTGAGAAATGTATTAAATTTCGTGTCTCATGAAATGAAACTCATGCTGGGTTGTCAAAGTGGGATCATCTTACAACTTTTCTGCCATTCGTTCCGCATAGCGCGCTTTTACAGGTGTTATCAAGTTGAGCATTCATAAAACCCTCCTAACACTGTTTGAAAACTATAAGCATAAACGGATTCTGCAATGGTAATCCGTTTTGAATTGAAATTTAATAACTCCTTTCGAATTAAGTTAGGTGTGTGTGGCGTAGAAATTCGATTTCATGTGCGTCACGTCGACCTGTGAGTCCCTCTTCTCGTCTTTTCGTTATTTCTCATTTAACACTGACGTCATCCTTCCACCCCTCCTTGTTCAGACCCACCCTCCAACCACTCTTACCAACCCCAGGGAGAGAGAAATTGCAATGTTGCCAACGTCTTACATTTATAACTCATGATAACAGAGTTTCTCCACGTGTGACCTAATTTAATGGAAACTGTTTGCAAAACAGTCGCAAACAAGGAACGAGATTTTGGTTGCAAGTATTCGAAAGTAGCGCTCCTTTTGGTAACGTTGGGAACTAACTCGGTTGCGGGAACCGCCACGTGACGCGAGCGCCACTGTCGGCGGAAGGATGAAGCAGGATAGGATAAGTGAGTTAAAAGCGTAAACCTAGAAGGGAAGGAAGGTTGGTTCATCAGCCTGCTGCTTCTCAGAAGAAGCGAGACGTGAGATAAGCAATAACAACCGAGCGACGAAGATTTGTGACGTTCTTCATTAGATGCAGCCAGACATTTATCAGGAAGCTCCCTAAACGAGTTTTAGAACCAGCCAATGAAAGCAAACACTAAATAGAATGAAATGAATTAACTTAGATAAACATATTTTAATAGTTTATTACTCTTATTATTTCATTTATTCTAATAACTATTATTCACATTATATCTATGTTACTATTCTCGAATGTTCTGGCCATCCTGTAAACTTAAGAGACAATTCATGAAATAGGGCGATATATAACGCTCTGTTCATGACAACCGATGGAAGCATGAGAATTATCATCGCTTTTCAAAAGAAGAATAGAAACTTTAAATTTAATGAGTTCGACTCTTGGGTCAATTACTTGAAATTTTATATACAACCATACTGGTTTTATTTTTTCTCTATGTAACCGTCATGAAAGGTAAAAAGGAGAAATCGACGCATACATGAGGGGTGCAGAGGTCCTAAATCCAAAAACATGCACGCACTGCTTTGCACGTGACGTACGTGTTAATGGATGACGCAGGTTTTGTTTCTTCGAAAGAAAAAAAAACCCATTCGCATTCAGGGAATTCTAACCTTCTGTTTTTCAGACGTCTTTACGTAAGTGACCGCTTCGGCTGTGGAAGAGATGTCAAACGCTATTACTAATAGTAGGGTCAGGTCTCAAGTTGGATGTATGGTGTACCAATGTAAGAAATCAATACATTTGTCACGTACGAAGGGAAATAGAAGGAAAGAAAGAAAGAAAAATCTGGTTTTGCTCTTAATGTACGTAATAAGGTAATACACGCCATTCTTCTTGGATTTACACGGTTCTTACACTGATGAAGCAACCAATATTTACGAGCCAATACACCTTTCCGACATTAATATCAGTATTATAGTCTCTGGAGTAAAATTTTCAGTTTCATTCTTGTTTGTTTTTTATACTCTTGGGCGTCTCCTACCTTTGTAAACTGTGAAATATGTTCCAACGTGAGAAAAATTGCTCCATAAATTTGCATGTAAATTATGTTACATTACATTGATGAATATAGGACATGTTTCCATTAACTCCCTAAAAGGCAAATTTACACCAATTTATCAAGACCCAAGTGTTTATTCGAAGTTTTCATGTAAGAAGTGCTTTTAGGGCTTATTAACAGAAAAATGTTAATTTAAAATTGTGTTAGTTTACTCAGAGTAATGTAACATTACCGGAAAAATGTAATAGGTATGCCTAATGCTTATTGCCAACTTCTGCGGAACATCGAATAAATAGCGCCACAAAAGCGACCATTTGCTGTGAAAAAACTAAGTGAAGTTATAATACAACTAAGACAATAGGTAATATTAGAATAGCGCCAGAACAACAAATGGATTGAAGCGATGGCCAATCTTGGCAATACAATTAAATTTAAGGAAATACGAAAGTACTGCCAACATAAGAGGTGCACATGTCATTACTCCTATGGACGATGGAGAAATTGAAGCGTTGCCTACACTGTGAACAAGACCCGTGTGAAATCAAACCTCTTAGACTGGCAATAAATGAATCAATTTTTTTTGCCAAGTTGAGGACTATTCACTAATTTAATGCTATCACTTTACAATAAACTGACAAACACCAGGTTATGTTTTTTTACTTAGGTTACATTTTCTCTGAGTAAACCTATGACTTTGAGTATATGAAGTAACTCTTAAATTATATAGAGGAGAGAAATGGAGCAACTTATATTTCTGAAACTTGTAAGTTATGCGTGTTATTACATATTTAGAGTATTCAACATTCGCGAACAAAAATTAATGACATTTCATGCAAAGATATTCGGGGATTGCGATATAACATTTAAAATTACACAAGATATATCTCATTCTTAAGAACTGGATACCTAATACAATTTTATACATCTTTCCACAATTTGAAGGTAAAATTTGATGGTCATCTGACGGCAAGAATCTTGAGAAGAAAAGAGGTAAGAAATGATTCCAAATATTAAATTCACAAAATCTCTGTATTCAATTTCTACAATTGTTTATTTTATTGTCGCTTTTTCTCGTGGTGTTGTGAAACAATTTTCATGAACAAGATATTCCAAAGATTCATTTTTAGATTTTGAAGAATCGTCATCTTACCTTTCAACTAGGTATCGTTGTTTTTATAAGTCTTAAAAGTGTGAATAGAATTCGAACAGTGCGCTAGATGACTCTACTTACAACTCGATGATGAAGGCCCAGTTGCACGTTAAGATTTTCTTAAACGAGAATAGGTAAATTTAATTACGTTTCCATTGTAGGCGTTATTTTTCAATGTAGGCTATTTCACCAAGAAAAACGTGATTAATCATTGATTATGTTAATCGATGTTTCTAAAGAATTCTCTAGGTAGGTAAGTACTTTTGCAGTGCATTGTGGATAATTTGAAGACAAGTGACGGGTGAAATACGCATCTTGTTGCTCAACAGTACCAACAACGGGCACCAGGGGCAGCAGAGGGTCTCCCTCGTGCCATTGAACATAACCTATAAATGGAGTCATGTTGCTTGCAGTACAGAAGAAAATCGCGATTAGCTCAGATAAACAAAGGGACCAAGAGCGTCGAAGCGTAAATCACGATTTTCTCGTAAATCTTGATTAAAGTAGTTGGTGGAACGTGTATTTCGATAATCATGATTAACTTCACAGAAAGTCCTGTTTAAGGCATGAAATAAACTTTGTGTTACTGGGGCTAAATGATAGAACGAATTTAGTTAGTAAACAGCCTCAAAGGTGACGCTGCTCGCGACTTGTCTACATATTTTATCAAGCTTTTTAGACTTGTCGCAAGCTGAGTCGGCGGAGAATACTATTCATTTTGAGCGCTTTTTGCACACTTTACATTATTGTGTTCGGACGAGGGAGCAACTGGTGGCAGCAGACATCTCGTACGTAATGCATTCTCTTCTCTCGGCGTAACACACAACGACCATCGTCCCGTCACATTCTCACTAAAAACAGAGACGGATTCCATATATCACGATCAGAAATTAGTTTAGCCGATCCGGTGGCTCAGGAGTTAGCATGCCTCCTGACCACCAAGTCATTCCATGTTCAATTCCCGGTGGGACCGAAAAATAATTGTAGATTTTAACCTCAATGCCCCGCGAACCATCTTTCTTCTATCCACCTCCTCCTAGTATCACTAACTCTTACAACTACTAACTACAACTCTAACACCTCCACGTGGACAAAGTTGTTGGGAAACCGAGCTAACTGGCTCACCAACTAACAAAAACTCTACCACCCACCTCTTACTTCCTACTGCCCCACGCAGATAACCTCCAATAGCGCGCTATATTTCCCATTTACAAATAAGACAATGAAAAAGAAAATGAGGTTTACGATTTTTTTTATTAAAAACAAATACTACCAGCGTACTAGTAACAAGCGGTTCTCAGAAGTTTGAATTTTCTCTAAATTCTCTTTCTTTACCGAGAAATATTTTGAACGACGGTAAGTTTCCATATATCATTTAAATCTTCTTAAATATGAATGATATGCCCAGAACAGAAGGTTACACTAACATAAATGATCTATAACTTGAAGTAGAACTTTTAGTTTTAGGTTGCTTCGACTTTCGGAGAAAAATAATCAGAAGAGTTTTCGAACCATTACTCGCACTCTTCTCAAACACAATGAATGTAAAAACAACAACATAAATTATTGATTTAAATCTCTTTTTTGTTCTTTGAGGCTGAGTTCTCTAATTTCTTATTTTCTTTCTTCTAATTCCTACTTAGCATACTAGGTATTACGATACATCACAATCGGTATATTTATTGTACTTCTCATACACTAGAAAGTGAAACTTGGAACAACCTGTATCGTCACATTATCGTCCTTTCTTTCACGCAGCCAGATGTTTCTCATTCCCCGCTTCATTTACTTCCATCCCTTTTGCGTTCCCTTTCCCCCTCCACCCATTGTACGCCGACAGGGGCGCTTCCTCTAATTACGACCTCATCGCGCTTCCTAATGACTCATTACCTCTCCGCTAGGGGGCAGGCGCGACGATGCGATTGCCGCGCCCCTGGCGGACACCGCTTGAAGTCCCGGGCAAGTTTTTCCCCTCGGCTATCTCTACGGAAACGCAAGATAAACGAAGGGTTATTAGCGGCTGGGGGAAATGGAGGTAATCTGTGGGCTGACCTACGGATTTTTTTTTGTCGTGCAACCAAATGCGGTCCTACCTTATTGTTTCGTCGATAAAAAAAAGGTCTGAGGTAATCTACGCCATGCGATTCTTTTTTTTTTGTTGAAAATATTATGCTGCAATCAGCGCCGTATTGAAGCAGGGGATGATTCCGACCTTAACGTATTTTCGCGGCAGGTGAGCAAACCTTGCGGCTGAAAATTGAGCAGATTGTTCACCAGATTAGTCTCCCGCACATTTGCTCGTATGCATAAAAACGAAGCAAATGCTTGTACTCAGCGTAGTGGTAAAGTACGTTACGCTTATGCTCAGTAGAAACGGAGTAACTGATCTGAATCGGGTGCAAGTAATCTCTAAAGATAATGCATCAAAAAATCATTGCATGTTAAGACTCCTGCTACGATTCGTTGGAAGCAGAACCTTTCCGGGTTACTTTTCATGAATACGTTACTGCGCTTCACTTCGTTTCTGCTACACATTCTTTATTACAAAGTAAAGGAGAGTAGCACACACTGCATACACTTTTCATGCATATAAATCAAATGTGTACCAATGCGTTACGCCAAGCAGAGTTGAAGCATTTACATCGTTTTAATGCTTATGACCCGGTATCATCATTATTAATCGTTAAACGAGTAGAGTTTGTAAATAAAATAGAAATAAAATTGTTTTTGTGCTCCGCAGGGATTAATAATGTATTTACGTGTTCTCTCTTCGCATTAGCTCACGTACCATGAAAGTATATATATTTTTAACTCGTCTGTACATAAGGAGATTTAACTAAGATTAACTTAGCAGTATTTCTACTAAGATTTAGGAATTTTTTGTTACTGTTATTGTATTTATGATAATTAAGTGATACAACTTTCAATTTGTTAATTTATACAAAAATTTATATAAAATACAAAAACAAAAAAACAACAACACATAAAATGATTCGTCTAGATTCATATAGTTGTTGAGCATCACCGCCATCTTGAAAAATCCATCAGCATTGTCCATAGCAAATTAAAAGCATTGTAAAACTCGAAATAATTAGGAAGGGATTAAAATCCAAGCATTTTAAATCTGAAAACCTCTTTTCAAATCAAAATAATAAAATACGTTTCGTGTACGTACCTTGAAGATGCTATAGTAGAGGAAGACCATGATGATACACGGGATGTAGAANAAAATACGTTTCGTGTACGTACCTTGAAGATGCTATAGTAGAGGAAGACCATGATGATACACGGGATGTAGAAGGACGAAAGCGACGAATAGATGATGAAATCGCTGTCATAGAAGAGACACTGATCCGGTCGTCGGTCGGGCGTGTTGTTGAGTCCTAAGACTATGGGACTGCCTATCGCAGCGCTGATAGCCCACACTAATGCTATCGTCAACCACACGCGTCGATTGTTCTTGTGCTTGGCGTACTTGATTGGCTGCGTCACGGCGATATACCTGCGAACCAATCAAAGTCAAAACGTTCAGGTGAAGGAGGAATGTAATTAATTCACTTAGAGAACTTGTAAAGAAAACATGTGCGGGAGCGCAGTATTTTTATTAGTTTGTTAAGTAGTGGCAGTAAATTAGTTTGTCGTATTCACCTTGGTCGTAGGTAGTTTGTAATTTCTCTCGTGACAGTAATTTATTTGTTTATTTATTGACAGTCTAACTAACTTGATAATTGATACAGGGCTCGTATTCAATAGCAAACGCTGTTACTTCGCAATCCTCTATAAAGGTACAGATAGGGTCCGACTGTGGGCCGAAGCATTGGGAGCAGTTGTGGCGTCACAGAGATGAGAAGATAAAAGAAAGGAAGAGGAAAAGGTAGAGATAAGTAAACCAGATCAAAAACTCATCTTACCTGTTTAATTTATTTAAAAAAATATTGTGTTTATATGTTTAATACCTATGATCTCGTAAAATAAAAGGGTTAAAGACTTCGGGTTCTTTCCGTATCAAGCAGAAACATTAAACTTTAAATAAGTAATATATTAAAGACGCATTCATTATTCAACAAAGAAATGATTATATATGAAAGATATGTAAAAAACTCTCATCGAGATACCGCAATTGACGGACACACAAAAGAGTATGTGCCTTTTAAACATATCTACAACATAATTATAATCACCTTTAACCTGGAGCAATGTGGAATCATACATTTCGACAGCTTTACCCGCCATGATCGAAATTTCAAAAAAAGAAACACAACAAAAACACAATGTGTTTTGTATGCTTTAGAAAACTATCTCGATGTGACGTCAGATCGGCTCCCACTATTTCGTCCCGAATAAAGAAAGGTGCACAAAAAATACTTGAGCTGGGGTAGCTAATGTACTTGCTGCCAGCCGGACAGCTAACACCCGTCTGCTATGACGTGAATTTTCGTCCTTCTGTACCACAGCGTACAGCATTAGCTCTCACGGCTTAAGTAGCTAATATACAAGATAAGAAAAGAGAATCTATAGTACAGGATATTGCCAATCAGTAAGCATGTAATATTGATTCGACGTGAGTCGATTTGGGGTTGGCAACGTCGGGATGGCGTCGTTCAGTCGTTGTAATGAATAATTTTGTTGAAGTAAACAACTATTCATAGTTGGGAAAGCCATGACTCCGTAAAATAATTGCTCAGGATGCGCCGCCTCAATCATGAGTCAACGAATCGAACATATAGAAGGCAGTGCAACCTAGTGTCATTTAGCTGCAACTACGAACGAGATCAGCGGCGATGAACAAACAACAGTTCTTATAGCAGTCGGATTTTTGAGCGAGGCTGAGCTGTTGCGCGCAAAACTTAAAGCTACAGTTATTGGTGCAACATTCTTCCTCCCAGACAAAATAGCGTTAGTTTCCGAAGCAGTAGAAAATTGGTCTCGTTCAGACGAAAACGTACAGCATAAGCTGTGGCAGCTAATGGTGCTGTCTGTCCGCTAGACAGCCAACGCGTGAACTATCACAGCCAACTTTAGACTGAGCTACCTAACTTATTTTTTTCCGTGTGTGCCTTGCATTATGTTGGCAGTACTTTCGAAATCGATCGCCAACATCGGCCATATTTCAATTCACTTCTTCTAGTGGGGCTATTCTATTCCTTCTGCATAGAGCGTCCGAAACGACCGTTACCTTGTGTTACTTGTGTTATTAATTAATATTTTTACAGCAAATGGTCGCCTTTCTGACCACTATTAATATTTTTCGGATATTACTTAAATTATTAGAAGTTGATAATTCGTGTAACAACAATTTTGCATTATTTCTATTGAGTGACATTGAGTATAATTGCAACCGCCATTTTTTATCTCACTAGAACGTCTTAGCACACGGAAACCATAATTGTGATAAAGTAAAAAAATACTTTTAGAACATTTCGTAGGAAAAATGAAAGAATAAGTAATTTAGTAATTAAAGTATTGCATATTATGAGCAAAAGAGATGAAGCAGACATAATTTATATTGTTTTCTGCATCTTTTCATACTTTATACAGTTGTTTTGAGTGACTGTTAAAGTTCGTAATGAGCATCCCGAAAATCACGGTGAAAATATCAATACTCGAAATTAACTTGCAGAAAAAACTTCAAATTGTTGGAGCATAAATTAACGGTGATGTAACAAGCAAATTTTTATCTGATAAAAAATTATTCACAAGTTCTTTTAAAATTATTTTTTCCAGTTTATTCCCGCGAATATTAATTATTTCTCTTAGAAAAGTGTACAGTTATCATAAAATAAACCAAAGCGCTCCCAAAATATAAAAATATAAAAACACATAAAAAGTGAATATTATCTCTCGTTGTTTGAAAGGAAAAAGTTACAATTCCTAATCAGCACTTTCAAAAACCTTTAGGAGTACAAAATTAGAACTTTAATAAAATTTTATTTTTAAAACTGTTTTAGAGCACGAACTATTTGTATAATTATTTTTAAGCATAACAATCTAAATTTATCCCTTCAATAGAATAATTAAACTAAATTTTAATGATTAATAAATATTTTCCCAACAGGAACACGATCTTAATATAAGTGCTGCTTTATTTGACCTACCAAGTGAGGTCAAAATATGGCGGAAGCAAATACTCCTTTATTTAGCGCCTTACCATAAACAACGAAAGATCTTTTGAAAGGGAGGATCAATCTTACATTTATGTTTTATTTATTTTTGTAAAAAAAACCTTTTTCTTTTCATAAAATACTTTTATATAAGTTTATACTTCCATACGATATACTATGATATTTTCCGGTGATTAATATTATCTCATTCAATGGAACAAAAATTCGTTAAAATTTATTAGAAAATGATGTATTTTTCCTAGATTTCCGTTTCACCAGTTCGTGATAATTTCCCAGGAGATGAGAGTAATACTTTGCACCTCCCTTCCGCCGTCCATGCACGCACCAAATTACGAATTATTTTTTTTGAACTCACAACTTTCCAGTACTTTCAAGTTTCGAGTCCTGGGATTCAAACCCCGGACCTCCTGCTGTGGCCGCAGGTGTGCTGTCCACCACAATTATGTAGACGCCAAACCTGGCTGTAGATACCGCAAAATTTACCCCTCGAGTAGGTATTCAGAAGTTGTGAGTTGGGAATTGCATCCGACTCGTAGGTACGGGGAAACCTGGTAGAAGTGCTCCGCCTGTGTTGCACAAATTAACGTGTCTTTCACACATTATAACTATTAATAATATCATTTAATTCGTTGGAATAATTTTATCATTTTAACCGTCAAATAACCAAGCCGGAAGTACACACTTCAACTGATAATTCATGAACAAAAAATTCTATATATTAATGGTGAATTATTTTCAAAGTTATAGGAAGTGACAGAAGAAAATGTTATTAAATTTAATAAAGTAATTTCCGCTTTTGGATTTTCGAGACAATTTTCAAAATCTTAATTTCCTTTCTGAATTCCCGTTCATACAGCTCCAATGTTTTACTCGTTCGTGACAACGTTTAAGATCTTAAAGAATTGCGGCGTGTAGACCACAAAGATAATAAAACTATTTAGAGTAAATATTTAGTATATATTTAGAGATATAGTAGATATATTAGTATATATTTAGAGATTATATATATAGATAATTATATATATATATATATAATATATATAGTAGAAATATTAGTATATATTTATATTAGTATATAGTAGATATATTAGTATATATTTAGAGATATTTAGTATATATATATAGAGTAAATATTTAGAGATATATTTTCAAGATAATCGTGTATGAAGTCGTTAAGGACATCGTAATACGTCACGAGAGGAGATAATCCCAACACATGAACACCGAAGCTATCTTAAAACAGGGTTCGACTTAAGACGCCTTAAGCGCACCAAACCCCAGGATTTGATATTATGAGGATAATCGAATAAGTTAATATTATCTTTAACTTTGCAAATTTATTATCAAGTTTTCCTTATTCTGTGTAAATATATATAAAAAATAATAATATGAAAAAACTTTCTCTTCTTTAGAGTTGTATTTTTAATTAGCATTGACCTTGTGAACTATGTCATGTATATAATAATTAGACCTTGTATATTATTCAGAAACTACACTCTAGCATATGAAATAATGCGAGATAATAGAATCTCCGTTCCTTTATTCCTTGTCAAGTTTCTGAGGATGGTTCGAAAAAAGAGGGAGGCGGAACTGATGAGGGAGATTGACCAGAATGAACATATTTAATTTAAATCTGTTTAAATTATTATAATAAGTGATAGTTGTAGTAATATTGGTATTCTATTTTAGTCTGTTTTTATTGACTTAAAAATGTGTACATGTACGTATATATACGTAAATATAGGTTTCTATGAATTTTTTGTTCTGTTACAGGTTTCCAGTTACCAACCAGATTATTTTTACTTGGTAATTGTGGAGCTTTAGCAACATTATCGAAGAATGAAAAATTGAAAGGCATTTCTATGTTGCTCATTGTTTTATTTGTATAAAGCTTTTCGGCTGCGTAGCAGCCATCGTCAGTAACATACACTGAAAAATATAAATGTACATAAAATGACAATAATAAAAATAGAAACATAATATGAAAGTATACAATAATTGAGTGAAACAGTATCGAAAGAAGTGTAATTTTGGTTGTTGTTGAAATAAAGAAAGGAAAGAACAATAAAAAATGAATAAAAGAAAACAAATACAGAGTGAGCAAACCGACAAAATTACGTACCTGAGTATTGAGGAGTATTTTTGGCGAATGCGCAGAGTACGTCGAACGGAGGTCATTATACGGAAAGTGAAGGGGTGTTGCAGGGTGGGCGGGGGGAAAGGTGCTGTCGGAGTTTTCCAGGAACTGGCGGCAGAAGACGGAAAGAATTTCCAAGGGTTTTAACTGTTGGGAATGGGGTGCAGTGTCCTGGAGAGTTGGGGGTGAGAGGGAAGGAATTTGAAGGCTAGTTTCATGGGAGGGGAATGAAATTCAGGGATTTGTTCATTTAATAGAGAAATGTTGTTATTTTTTAGAATACTGTGGATATGTAAAATTTCTAATTTGATCCGGGGCCAAAATCTATTTTCTACTTCAAAAATATAAAAATCCTTTTCAATGTTAAATGTGTGTGTTTTTTTCGTTCTTTCTACGCTTAGCGCTCTTGTCCTAACCGTTGGTTTTTCGTGGTTCCCAACGGTGCTCAATGAACGAAACAGTCACTTAAGTAATATAACAATAGCTGAGATTAAAAATTAAAATTAATATTAAAAAAATAGCCGTGAGAGTAAAAAAANCGATGCCCTGAAAGTAACAACACGATGTATCCAGAAAACAACATTTATTTCGTTGAATTCCCCCTCGAGAACTGCTCACGTGATATTATATATTTTGTCATGAACAACTTTTTAAAAATAAATCGCCATGGATATAAAAAATAAAAACTGAATTTTGAAAAACAACAACATTGGGTGGTGCTCTCGGAACCCACCTTAGAGAAAAAAAAAGGCTAAATATTGCGATATTGTCCTTCTCGCCCCACGGCTGACGCACTCACAAAATGCGTAAAAGTCAAACAGAGGGGAAAAAACAGAAATTTTTAAAAATTCGTCCGGTGCTTCTCACAGAGCAGCCATGGTCAACACGAACGACCAATTTAGATCTGGGTATTGAAGATTCTGGGAGAAAAAAAGCTTCAAGGTTAAATCTCAATGTATCTAAATCAAATTTAAAAAAATATCGTTTGACTTCCTTGAGAACGCATGTGCCAAATTTCAAAGATCTAAGCCTTTCACGTATGATTTTTGCGCTCTGAGGCGGTGACTAAGAAATACTAGAAACTAAATTGAAAAATATAATTTCAACTACTACAAATCTCTAGGTGGTCATCTCAGACCCGTTTCGTTGAACGTTGGAAGGTCTTTATCTATTTTTGTGCCACGCGGCGAATACACAAGAGACACAACTTTTACGAATATATATGACTATACTACCTCAACATTTTAACATCTACTCCTCGCTTTGCACAGTCCTTTTTACGTACAGTTTCGAGCGATACACACCAGACAGGAGGCAGATTGTACGGAAAATTTTCAAGCATGTTCTATTTTTCAGTAGGACTCGTACAAATTGACTAGCGCACTCCTAGCGGCATCTCAGATTACTAGTCGTTATTCAGTGTTCTCTCGAGTTGATAGCGGGGTAAAAATTGTGTGTGCGGTTGTGATTTTTTTTCTACTGCTGTTCTTTGTGGTTAGTTGAAATTCATAATCAATCATAGTAAATAAAATACTGTATTAAATCAACTATTAATTTATCAATGAATTCTCAGTTTACACGTTTAGAGAATTGTAACCATTTGTCGTCCTATACCGTGCAAAGTTCTTACATCTGAACATCTATTTCCTGTACACGCAGATGACATCAAGCGTGACGTCATCCAATTCACATCAATTTTTCGTACAAAGCAAACTGTTTGTCAAATGGACCGCGAAAGGAAACAATGACGTACCTATCTATTGAGATGGCAACTAGATTGAAGATGGAAGAAGTGCTGCAGGTGACGTCCATAGCAATGTAGAAATCACACACCACATCTGGGAGACCCCACCAGCCACCATTCACCTGGAAATAAAATACAAAGATATAGTATTAACAAGAAATAATAGCATTCATTTACCAGTATAAATATTCATTTGAAGAAATCATTGCCGGTATTATAGGTTAAAATGGGGACGGACGTCGCAGAGATAGTTTTAGTTCAACTAGCCAAATTAACTAGTTCACTTCTTAATTCATAGTTTTGGCCAAACTTAAGAATATGGTCCCACAAGAGTTCGAAAACATAATTTATGTCATAATACTACAACTATTATTGCGGTTCCGAAAATATAAGCCATATTCTTCGCTTTTCATATTTACGATAGTTATAAAGAAATATTGTTCCGCACTATTTTCTTCTCTCCGCCACCGTTTATGTTAGTATGCTAGGGTATGATAATTATAAACAATTGTTCGGTCACAGTCGGCGATGTTAGGTTTGTTAGACCCGGCGATTCCGTATTAAGAAAATCTGTTGTAAGTGTGAAGATGGAGGCGATGGTGGAGGTAGCAGCACTCGCGGAAGGATATACGAAGAATGAGGTTAGGATAGGACGATAATGTTAAATTTGCCATCGAAAAAGAGATTTTTTTTTCACATAGAATGATTCAATATGTAATTTCCGAGAACAAACTCCCTTCCAGAATCATGGCAAAAAACGCCGTTTTTCGATATCTCATCTGGATATTTTTCTACGGCGTTGGACCATACACTTAAGT
Source organism: Laupala kohalensis (assembly GCA_002313205.1). Taxonomy (NCBI): domain Eukaryota; kingdom Metazoa; phylum Arthropoda; class Insecta; order Orthoptera; family Trigonidiidae; genus Laupala; species Laupala kohalensis. The sequence continues at coordinate 576,065 of NNCF01125957.1, forward strand.
TGGTCCATAGTTTTTTCTGAATTTCACAAAATTTATTTTTCACACCTAGGCATACTCAATTAGTGGTTAAAATTATTGTAGCATAGATTTCAGCATTGCAAACTGAGATTTCGTACGAAATTCGGTTATAACTCAAGGCTAGGTAGAAGAATGTTTAAAATTTACGCTTGCTTNAGGCATACTCAATTAGTGGTTAAAATTATTGTAGCATAGATTTCAGCATTGCAAACTGAGATTTCGTACGGAAACCGGTTATAACTCCAGGATAGGTACAAGAATATTTAAAATTTACGCTTGCTTTTTACCTGCGTCGTTCACACAGACCAAAATGGCGGTGGGCACCATTGATTTATAAATACCATATTCCTATTGGTTAGTTTCTATTACTAGTCTATTTCAATCGATGTGTGGCAGACCTTGACAACAAAAGTGTGATGTGTAAAAATGTGGTTTGGGAAAATGCTTTGCCGATTTCATTAACAAGATATTTAATTTTTACAAAGTTAAATTTCATTCCAAAGATTTTGAAATACTGAATAATGTTGTAATATTCTTATTTTATACACTCTTAAATATTGCAAAAATAGAAAACAGAAACTGCGGCATCTGTCTCCACGGTACCATATGTTTATTATTTAGTGTCGGTAATTTATCGCTATGAAGGTCAATAACAAGAGACTGAATAGTAGAAGAGAGAAGTTCAATACAGAGACTTTTCAGCAACTCTCCTCACTGACGTCTTTTCTAGAGGAGTACAACAGAAATTTTTGTGTTGTATATCTTTTCTAGAAATACAATAAGTCAACGGATCTGAAGAAAATTTACTATAAGATCTACAGGAATAATAAACAATTACGCCAATGTCATGTTTATATTTGTATCTGTTAGTTTTCCCCACGTAAGAGGATGTCCACTTGGGCTCTTCTCCTAAAATTGTTTTTAAAAAGTACTAATTTTTGTGTTGTGAGACTGTAATTTACAATATCCATGCAAACATTTTACGATCTTCTATGGAGCTCGTAAAATCCAGAAATTGTTATATTACACACATGAAAAAATTAAATAAGTTCTTTTCGCGACTCAAAATGTATATTTCTACGAATGAAATTCAGTAATGTAATATTTATCACCCCCATAATCACACCACTGAACCAAGAGAAGTTGCTATCCTTATATTTCGTTGCAACAAGGCAGTAAACGACATCGTTATGTACGGTTCCACTCATTGTAGCCCTTAGTACGCATTTTGGTTACAGGAAGGCTTCAACAAACTTTGTTTTGCAGTGGTTTGCACACGAAACTTTGAAACAGCTGATAAAATTTTAACTCTCGAACTTATCCTCTTTGGTGATCACTGTGTGTATTGTCTGGAATACCTGCGAAACGCAAGCAGCATTACGGTGAAGTCTGACAGAGCAACCTAACCGAATTAGGATGTAATGAACAAACAATGGGGTGCTTAAGAGTATTAGTATTAGTATTATTATTAGTATTATTATTATTAATTATTATTATTAATTATTATTAGTATTGTTATTAGTATTATTATTAATTATTATTAGTATTGTTATTAGTATTATTATTAATTATTATTATTAATTATTATTATTAATTATTATTGTTATATTATTATTAATTATTATTATTAATTAATAATAATAATAATAGGCTCTTTATTGACCACAAGAAGTACAGAAAATATATACAAAAAACAAAAAATACATTCTTAACATTCAACATTACATTATTCAAAATTACATTGTCTACATACAAAATTACAGTATAAACATCTACTGAAGTATTTTTTAAATTCATCTATAATATGTTATTAATAAACAATTTTTATATTCATTTGATCCTATACCATTTTTACACCGTATTATCCTAACACTATCTTATTAAACTTATTAAACTTCTTTAACATTTTAATTCTTTTTTTCTCTCCAAGTTCTTTCGAACTTGTCAGAGAGAGTAAAAATCACATACTTTTTATTCTTTCCTAACTACTACTGCATCATTCACTTTCCTTTAAACAATTCTTGACTCTTGTAATTAAATATTATCACTCTTTCAATATAAAACCCTTTCAATATACAACAATATCAAATTCCATCTTTTACCATTAAATACAAACAATACTACTCGTAAAATATACAATATCATTGTTCTACATTATTTTATTAACTCCTTCTCTCTTATTTTTTAAAACCTTTTTCTTTCTCAACTAACCACTCTTTCAATTTTCTTTTCAGCATAAATTTTGATTGAGTTTCAATTAAATCATCAGGTAACTCATTTAATAATTTAGAAACTATAAAATTTCTCTTTCTTTCTCCATATCTATTAAAAGTATTTGGAATCAAGAAATTATATTTCTTCCTCATTCCATAGTTATAATCACTCTCTTTCCTAAAACGTCTTTCAAAAAAAATTTTATATACCATTTGAAATTCATATAACTCTCGTACAGTCAGAATTTTTGTTTCTCTAAACCAAGTCTCTTTTCCACTTTTCAACAGATTTAATTTTTCCACAAGACATCTAACACTTTTATTTTGTATACTTTGCACTAAGTCTAAATGTGTTTTTACTTCTACACTCCAAACTCCTATTCCATATCTTACAATTGATTCCACCAGTGCAAAATAAATCATTCTAAAAGTTTCATAAGATACAAAAATTTTTATATTCATCATCTTCCATGTGCAACATCTAATTTTTTTACATACCTCAAGAATATGCTCCCTCCAATTCAAGTTTTTGTCTATCACTATACCCAAATATTTTAACTTATTAACCACTTTAGTTTTATTTTTGCATTTACATTTTAGAATTTTTTGATGGATACAACTTCTCTCATGAAAAGTTATGTGCTCCCTTGTTGTGTGCGATGTTGTTATATGTATCCCTTTAGTTTTCTTTTCATTAATAATTAACCCTCTATCATGACACCATTTCTGAAAAGTACCAAAATCATTTCTTAAGTTTTGTTCTGCTATTTTTTGATCCCTATTAACTGAAACAATCATTTTATCATCTGCATATATAAAGTAGTCACAATGTTTAAAACATATTTTTATATCATTCACATATATCAAGTACAAAATTGGTCCTAAATAGCTACCCTTTGGAATACCCATGTTTAAAAATTTTCTTTCACTTACTTTATTGTTTATTTTTATTCTAAAAGAACTTCCTTTCAAGTAATTTTGAAAAAATTTCAAACTATGACCTCTTATCCCTATCCTTTCTAATGCTTCTAATAATTTTTCATGATTTACCACATCATATGCTTTAGAGAGATCAACACTTAGCACCAATACATGATTTCCTTTGTGCAGCTGTTCATTCATTAACTCTATCAGATCTTCTAATAAATCACCCGTACTTCTATTTTTCTGATATGCATATTGTTTATTGTCAAAGATTTTAAATTTTTCCAAGAAACTCAATAGCTTTTGCGCAACATATTTTTCAAATAATTTACCTATTGAGTTCATAATGAAAATTATACTATAATTTTCATACCTTTTTGTATCTTCACCTTTATATATTGGTCTAATTACTGATTCTTTCAAACCTTCCGGGAAATTAGCTTCTTTTATACCATTATTTATTATCATCTGAATTATAGGCGCCAAAACATCTATATTAACCTTTATATTTTTCATTGAAATCCTATCAAAACCTACAACCTTATTACTCTCCATGTTTAAAATTAGAGCCTTTGTTTCATCTAACATTATCTCAGGTAAATAAAAAGAATTTTCCTGATTATTATTATTATTATTATTATTATTTACATCCATTATCCCCATATTACAATTATGTGTTATTTCTTCAGGTTGTTTCTTAAAGGTTTTTGCAAAATTATCTAGTACCAAGTCTATTTCAATATCTTTCAAGTTTTTGTTTATTACCTCATCCACTGATTTCTTTTCCGGAATTGATAACAAAGAATTTATTACTTTCCATGTTCTTTCCATGTCATTCTTGCTTTCTACTAATAAATTTTGACAATATAACTTCTTTTGTTTGTTTATTTCAAAAATTATTTTATTTCTTAAAAGCTTATATTCTTTTCTCAATTTATCTTTTTTTTCTCTTGTATATTTCAGAAGTTTTCTTCCATGTT
>NNCF01125958.1:0-24492 GCA_002313205.1 Laupala kohalensis
AGACTGCTCTCCCTCTTGGAGAGTGCCGTATTTCTGCTAGTGGTCGCCCTGCTTCTCCCGCCACTCCCGTGCTTTTTCTCTCTTGCTGCCCCTCCGCGCGCAGGCTGCCTCTTCTAATGTACCCTTTTATAGTTGTCTTGTGAACAACAACGTGCATTAAGATAGTTATAAAATAAAAAAAATGAGGATACGGTACTTCTGATGTGATTACCACAATTTATTCTGAAAATTACTTGGCATAAAAATATACAGAACATGTACAAGAACACACAACTCTGCTACCCACACAATACAATATAAAAAGAAAAATCCCTTGCAATTGATTGCGCAATATTNCTGCAATCGATTGCGCAATATTACATTTGGCTCATTCTATGGGTCCGTGCATTTACATTGATCACTTATACAATAAATTATGGTCAAGAAAAATATCAAAACAGACACGAAATGAGCAATATTTTATTCCTTTTTCCAGAAATTAATTTAATAGTTCTTTTAACACCTTTTCATCTCTTCTTTCTTCTTGAAAAACCCAAATTTTACAATAACTGCGACAGACTCAATTTCAATGAGACTTTCTCTTTTGCAAGATACTAGCTTCTCACTGAATTACAGAAATATGCAAATCCCTAATTAGTGTAATTACTTCGCTTAAATGTCCGCCTCACAGAGACGTATACTCACAACCAGCATATTTTCTTCGAAATCGTGTCCAACAACCACGGCCAAATACACCCGTTTTCTCAGACAGGCTGCTACTGCTGCTACCAGGCTCTTACAGTGACCTTGACTCGACGACTGCTTACAACGTGGCTTTCCAAGCGCTCCTTCGTTCTCAATAGGCTTTGCGGCAAATTCTTTCAGTCACCGACGTGCGACCGTTTTCGTATTCGTCTGATTCGTAATTCGAAAAACTTTTCCAATGCATAACTGGCTTCACTTGGAGCCCTCGACAAAATATTTCTTACGCGTTCAACTTCCGTTTTACTCGGCCGTTCATTAATAAATTTGACTGTAATAAATACCACAAAATTTGAATCTTGTAAACTGCGTTTTTACGCCCTCTCGAAATTATCGAACTCAAAATCAACGTTATGGTGATTTACATGAAATTCGGACCGACTCGTCCCCTCTCGATAATTCGCGTACGATTGAGACTGGATTCTCACCGCCGATGATCCGCGTAAGACTCAAAGTCAACTGTCTCTTCCGATTAACCCGCGTAATAATGAGACTGGATCATCCGTCTCTTCCGATGACTCGCGTAATAATGAGACAGATACCTGTCGTGTTTCCACCTTCTCAGTACTAATCCCCACTCTTCGTAAAATTCATGCACGGTGCATTCCGCCAATCAAGCGTCTCGCCGCCGGTTTTGCGTCGCTAACTTCATAAGGTGTATTCACATTTTCTTAGTTCTTACAATCATATTTCAAAAGTTTTTCGTCTGTGTTTTATAACTCTCAGAACGCGCTTTCCTTGGCACTCATTCAAATCAGTATTATTTGGTTTTTTGTTTCTATTTAAGCCATTATTACTCGCACATATTTCTAAATAAAACCATAATATCCTCTAACGAATCCGGGTCGTCAGAATATATATATATATCTAAGCCAATTTTAGTCAACAGCTTTTTGTTATTATTTTATTTTTCGCTCCGATTGGTAGCTAATTGTTTCAAATAGGTACAGATCTTTGTAATAGCAAGATCAGTTCTTTGTATTTAATTTGTACGTAAATCATTTCAATACCTTTTTGTGCTCAAAAAATGTGCACTTTAAGTCTCACCGTATTCTCACACCCTAGAGAGTGATGCTTTCGCAGAGCCTTTCTTTCCTTTTGCCCGGTTTATCTCTCTCACGCTTCAAGGATACTTCCGAGTATAGCCGCTGGAGGGCAGCAGTCTCGCATCGTTTCGTCAGTCTCCTGTGAGCCGGGTGGATCCTATATTCAGCGAGACGATTCGCTTAGATTTTCACTTCCCAATTACATTTCATGGAAACGGAAAGTACTTGAACGATGGAAAAATCTTCAGATCTTTATGAATCGGACCACGAGAATAGAAATCGAAGTTTCGCGATTTTGTCGTTTCTTTGTACGTGTGCTACCAACTTGCTCGAGAACAACTTTTATTCATCACAACATAATTTATGAATTGTATATGTCATCTAGTCATTTTTTTGGAGAGCTACTGGAGGTCACCCATTACACCTTTTCGGTGTTCAAATGTACGTTTTTTAAGGAATGACTAATTACACTGGAAATTGAATATACTTTACCCACATAATTAATCAATAATTCAAAATTAATTCAACAAATATCGAATGATAAATGAGGTAACACTTGTAATTTTAATTTCATATTTTAACTATATTTTGTATCAAAGGTATTGTAATCAGTGAGGCGAGTAAGGCAAGCTTTAGATTTTATTTGTATGTCACTTTTGGAACAGATGACATCAATGGACATCATCACTTCAGAAAATCATACATTTCATCCCCTCCATTCCCTGAAAGTGGAGTGAATCTTCGTCCTCATATTTATCCGCAAGGAGAATATTAGTGTCACGTTATTTCGGGATGAAGATTTATGTCGTCAATAATTAAAAAAATATAACTTGTTTTTTAATTGCGACAGGTTCGAATTGCGCATCGGTTTTGTTTCTTCACTTCAAATGATTTCTAGTTTCGGTTCAGTTTCCAAGTTTAATATGAAACCCAGAATGAAAAAGAAATTTTTAACTCGTGATGGTATTATGATTTTTTAAAGTGAACCATTACATGTATCACAGCCATGAGACACGTTTCTAAGAAACGTTTATGGGGTTAATTCAGTGAATGGAAGGGAAGTGCGGTTGGTAAAATTTAAATTGTTCCTTTTTTAGGAATTTATGCGCTGGCGCGTGTAAATACTAACTTCTTAAAAGATTATACGTCAATGACACATTGAGAGTAAGGATTCAATGAGGCATTAACATTGTGAAGATGTATATTTGAAATTGTTGGCACGTGCTTTTGCTAATGAAACGTTGTTTGTACCAAGTTGTTGTCTTTCTCATCTTTTGTTGTTGTAAAAAATGTGAAGAATCAGCGATAGTGGAACCAGTATCATAGTTGTGTTTCACGGGGAGGCAAGTGCTATGAGTATGTGTACAGCAGAGTAATGTTCTCTCCTCTGTTTTGTTTCTATTGGTAACTAAATATCCCATTTGATGCCAAATAACACGACTTTTATTCCATCACGAGCCGACCCTGACCGAATTTGCACGGGAGTTTTTGTTGGTGTGACACGGTTTCCCTTCGTAATAATTTAGTGCAGACAAAATAGCACGTCTACTTACAATAACCATAGTGATATCGTTATAAGTTCATGATATTTAATGAAAAGTTGAATAACACATTTCACAGAAATAGAGATATTTCCAATAGTTCATAAAATATAGCTAAAGTAGTATACCATGTCGTTAGCGCTAATAACTAATACCTGAAAATATTTCTACTCCTTTGCGCCCCTTTAACAAATAAATATCGAAAAATCCCAAAATCTGTTTTAGGTATATAAATTAGCAATGTTTACGTTAAGTATTAGATGATAATGGCGAGAATGAAGAGACACCAGTGCACATTTTGTGGGATTGTGTGATCTTTGGGACAGAACGTGCACATTATATGAAAAAGTATGGACAGAAAGATATTTTGAATTTAATGGATTTTCGACAACCGATAAACGAGGAATGGAAATACAACATACTGGAAGAGTATATCACATCCATTGGGGTTATGCGAATGGTTTTGCAGTGGTATTAAAATTAAAAATAACAAGACATCGAAGATATGCACGTCTCTTCGTGACGGGGACGGTACATGCGCTATGCGGTCCATTTGCGTTGTGTATCACTTAACAAGTAAAAGGAAAACAGGACCCTGTAATGCGATTGCTAAAGAAGCAGGATGACTTAATGGTCAGGAAATAAAACGAAAAAAATATATATCTCAATTTGTTTGCAATATATAAGTTAAAATCGAGAAATCTCACATCGTTCTAATCTAAGCCTTTGAAATCGGAATTCACAAAAACCCTTTCCCATTCCGCCAGGGCAACGTACCAAATATGATTATCCCTTTTCCCCCATTTGAAAGTTAAAGAACTATACTTCGAGAAGTTGGTTTTTAGACATTTGATTTAACATCTACATACCAAAACTGTGAGAGTATCTCAATTAGCTCACGAGATTTAGCGAACAAACGATAAAAACATGAAATAATTTCTACCCCTTTGCACCCATTAGAAAGTCAAATAATGAAAAACTAAAAAAAATCGTTTTTAGCTATTTAAAATAACAACGTTTAAGAACGGAAATCAATATGATATCTCAATCGGCAAAACTTAATAAAAATAGCAAAAATTGAAAATAAAACTCGCAGTTGACCTATTTCAACCTTTTAAATTTGAAAGTTTGAAGAGTCCTTGCGCTAAAAAAGGACTTATTGTCCAAGTTTTATGTTTCTAGCTTCAGTGGCTTAGACTCTTCGTCGATGAATGTGTCAGTCAGTTCTCACGTCAGTGCCGCGTTTGTATAAAGATTTGTAAATAAAACTAAAACAAATACAATTACTCGTTAAAAGAAAAAAAAATTGGTATGAACTGCATGTTATTCATCCGCGACACACAACGATGGTTTTTCTCTCCTGTCAAATGTCCTTTATGACACTACCTCCTTTTCATTGTCAGCATCTCAAATATTAAAGTGCGAGTATTATTGATGTGGGAATAACAGAGGAAATTGGTTGTTTGATGAATGAATGTGGTTATCATAGAAAGAGATTTGATACTCCAATGGGTTCACAAATTACAGTTATTCGGGTGCATGTGTCCCATATGTCATAGAAATATTTATTGCTAAAATGTTATGTGCTTATTTTTCATGTCTTATTTTATATCTACAAGTACAACTAATGATTTATTTTAATGTTAAGAGTTTCTGTAAGTTTTGTTATAAAATGTTGATATATTTGTGTCTCATTTCATGTGTTTCATCCAGAAATTAATGTTTCAAGACTTCGTATATTGCCTGACGTTTCGTATGAAAGAGGAATAGTGCAAAAATAAGACTAATAATCAATTACCTCACCAACATAGAAATATTTTATGTAATAGCTGGAGGGTTTATGGATACTTTTATTTTAATTTTTTATGCTCTGACACAAATCTATGCTCATTTGCAAATTAATAATAATAATTATTAACATTATTATTACTATCATCATTGTCATCACATTGCTCTCTTGGCTTTCACGAACAGTCATCCGCACTGAGGAGACAGAGATGTTCCTTTTATTGTCGTCCGTACTTGGCTTTTCGAGTTATCACTTCAACTTACTAACAGTAACCCGATTGTTGTTTACTCTGTTGAAATTAAGTAAAAACCGTCTCGATCGGACCAAGAGACGTGTGGGCAGTTGTTTATTCGTTCCAAATAACCATTTGACCAAATTCGGTGTAAACATCTGCATTTTCCGAGCAATAAAGTAAGCCGAACAGCTTAATTAACAAGGTAACATGGAATATGTAAGGAAGGTCAGAATCACGGCAAGGGGGTGGGTATGTGGCGCGTGTGGCCAAGATCAGCTTCTTGACATCCTTTTCCCTTAAACGCCGTGCTTCACCAAATACGGTAATTTGTCATATATTCTCGGATCATTTAGCCATGAATAAGGAGAAATTGTTATATCTTCAAATTCTTCTTTGAACAGAATTCTTATTCAAGATATTTTCATAGTTATACTTTAAAATATGAAAAAATAGGTAATCACTGGTTGAATTAATAAAAGTAGTTATTCTTACGAAAAAAAAAAAGATATTCATTTATTTTGTAGTTTTAACCGTTGAAAAGGGTAGTCTTTATTAAGACTATTATAAACATACAAAGAAAAAATATATCTTAAAAATTTATCTACAGAATGAAGAATAGACTACAGTTAATGAGAAAACGAAAATTTGCAAATTATGACAAATGTGGCAAATTACTTGCCATGGTCATCCCATTCAACTTGCTTAAGAAGTTTCATTTGCTGTAGAACAGCGGCAAAGTGGAATGATTGATAGAAATATTTTCCTGTCTATGTGGAGAGGTAGAATCGAATAAGACAGATGAACAGTTTGGTCGATCCGGCACCTGAGTTCACCTCGTAGTCTTCGACGACGCCCCGTCTTTGTGGGACCACTGGTTTCTCTCCCCATCCCCATCCTTTCACGTGCGGACACGCTCCATGGCGCGTTCAGAACTCCAATAGAGGGGGGAGGGAGCGCGAGGATATCGACCTGCAATTCTTATCCCAGTTTACGGTCGCGCTCTTTTCGTCCCACACCCCCGACCCTCGACCCCCGCCCCCACTTCGGTCTCACTTCACAAGTCACCCACGAGCGGCTGCTATGCTCTCGATCCTCGACGCGAAGGTTGAGAAAAGTCAGCAAGGGTGGTTTCGATATAATTGCTAATCAATTCTAAAGCATCTTCTCATACCGATGTCGAAAATTTCTTGGCTAGAACCAAACAAAAATATTATGCATTGTGTCTGTGTGAGTAATTAATAAATTTAAATTCAACCAAAATAAGTAGACAAAAATATTTCACGGAATAGTTAGGAAACGTCGTGTGATATTGTATTTTTATTTTTTTCAAAATTCGTCAGTTAAATTGACATTTTGTGAAGGATTTTTTTCTGTTTATTTTAGTGGAATTTAAATTTTTTAACCAAAATATCCCTAAAAATTTGTCAATGTTTACAATTGTTACACGCATAACCGTTTGAAAAAGTAAATGTCACGCATAACCGCCAGAAAAAGTAAATATTACCGCTACAAAAACAATTTTCTTTCAGTGGAAATGTAGTAACATCAGCTGGATGAAAATGTTGCTCCCGGAATCTTTTTGTTCTCCTTGGATGAAGGAGGGAGATGTTGCATTTTATTTGCTACACTCAAGTGTTACAGTCTATCAGGATAATATTCGAAGGGGATAACAATGGATTAAACAATGATCGTGGTAATTTTATCTTGATCTTCACTACAAGAGTCAGAATGGCTGCTTTAAATACGACCTATTTGGAGAAACCTCTTACCAAATCTATATCTTTGCTATATAGTGTAAGAAAAATTAAAGTCATCAAAAAAGTATTAATATAAAATTTCGACGCCACTTTAAATATTAGAGAACTTTTTCACTGTCCTATCCGATGTCGTATGAGTGATTCCGTATTTTCGTCATCTCAAGAGAACGCTTTTGTTGAGGTACGATGTTTCAGAATCATAATGGTTCACAATTGTAAGAGGATTAAAGGCTTCTGTATAATGAACTCGGGCACAGTAATACTTTTAAAATATGACAACGTACAACAATGTTTGAAGAAAAACTAGCTTAAAATTCCCTAACATGAGAGACTAGGAAACTCACTAAGGAGTTTTCAAGTTCATTGACCTCATTTTCGAAGTTTTACTGTCAAATTTAAATGACCTGATACTGACAGTTAAAAAAATTCTTTGATGTGCGTAAGAGATCGAGAGTTTTACAAGGCTAATATGAAGTCAGCACCCAATGCAAAGTGGGCAAACTGCTATCCAAGCAAAAGGAACCCTTCTAAAACGCACAACGTATTGAATATCCCCAGAAGAGTTTCTTGGTTAATAAAATTTCTTGGTTGAAGCATGATAAATTAAATGGCGTTTCTATGTTGCTCATTGTTTTATTGGTAACCAATAAAACAATGAGCAACATAGAAACGCCATTTAATTTATCATGCTTTGATAATGTTGCTAAAGCTCCACAATTACCAAGTTCTTGGTTGAAATTGAATTTTTTATAGCAATGTACGAATTGTTTTTATAATAGACATACAGCATCATTCTGTTCATTCAAAATAAATATTGCGTTTAATTATGAATCAGCTAGTTTACTATTTGTGGAATATTCGAGAAATTATTTCCATCATCGGCTTTAACACAGATTAAGTTCCTCAAAGATTCATATAAAACCGAATATGATGAACAGTTTCGTATAATTGCTCAGCAAAAATTTCAGAGCACTTTCGCATATTTTTGAAGAAGTAAAAGAAAGAATATTTAAAAAATAGGATACTATTAATTTTTCTGTCTTTCACGTAAGACTCGTTCCATAAATATCGTACACATACTCTCTGGCCTAATATCAATGCTTTGGGTAGTGACGGTGTACGAAATTTCAATGCGTTGAAGTAGTTAACAATGTATGTTGCCGTTAGTTTTTTATTTTGTCCACACTGAGGAAGAACTCAACCTGGTGTGATGATGGTACCTCCCTTGGAGCCGCCTTTTGTTACTTTTCGAACGCACTTCGAAGATTTTGCTTCGATTTGGCTTATCCACGCGACAGCGGGGCGGAAACAAGGAGGGTAAGAACGGGAGTGCTGCGAACAAGGGGTGAAACGGAACAAAAGATTAAGACAGCGGAGGAGGGGTGGAGCAAGGATGCGTTGCTACTGACGGAGAAGAGAACGAGTATGCAAACTTCATGTAGTGAAAGCGTGAAATTAAATTTTACACGATCGTCGGGAGAATTGATTTCAATACAGTGGGGAGAGAAGTTTCAAACTTCGGGAACAATTATATCTTCAGTAGTTGTTTAACAATGAATATCACTTTCAAAAGGGAAACTTGTGTTGAGTTGCTCTCAGAATTAAAGTAATTATTTGAAAATTTACATCGTAGGATTTTATTTCAGCAATTTATGTGGATTATTACAAAGAATATTCGATACGTAGTACGTCCGCAAGAAACTAATCGTAACATAAGTCTTCTTCTATTCTGTGACCCAACTTGATTTCCTAAGGGGTTTTCGTGGAAACAAGGTACCTTGGTAGTTTTCCTTTGCCTCCCAGGAGAAAAATAGTTGGTGCAATTATCCACACTAAGAACCATATCATTCGACTTCGCGGGAGACCTGTCTTTTTAATTAGGCTCCAGGTCGACAATATATTCATTCCGCGTTGAACTGTTAAAACGTTTTTATCCCCTTTGTAGCCCACGTCCTGTAATTTTTGTATTGCAATGGATATTTGATTTTAATTTTTGTATTCGAAAAACCAATCCATTATGCGATTTTAGTTTTCGTAATCCAGGAACGGTGGGAATATCATCACATTCACATCGTATGGAAGTTTCAAATCAAACGATGCTTATCTCGATTCATAATTAAATTGCCTTTGTACTCCTCCATTTTGTTTCAAATACAGATTAAAGTACCGGGAGTGCTTTCATTCAGAGAAGTTCCCGGCGATGTGATATTTCAAATGCATCTATCCAAACATTCAGTAACTAAACTGCATTGGATCAGATTTCAAAATAGTGCATCATTCAATATTATGATATGATACATTAAAATATCGTTTGCATTTCGAACTCTATACTGAATCATATCAGCAGGTTCGGGAATATACATGAAATCCTCTAGGAAATGAAAGTCTGAATCCCGAATAATTCTTTTATTTTCTATCTGTGAATGCATAAGTTAGTGTACGCAATAGTATATTTCTGAATCAAAACATATAACTATATGTCTATACGACAAATTATAAGACATTGTCAAAAACTTTCCACTGCCCCTAGTCCGCATAATACCACTGCCTACTAAAATATTAATATAGTAAAGTTTGGCAATACTGATGGTTGCAATATTTCCGAAAAAGATTTTTTTAAATTAAAACTTAGGAAAAAAACATCTTTTATAATTAGTCGTATTCTGATTTTTTATCAAAACGTCACCATTACGCAGTATAAGCTGTCAATATAAGTGATTGACTGTTGAACATGGAAGCGTTCTCCCCAGAAGCCGAATGTTTTGGAAGCGAGTCCAGGGAAAGAAATGCCTGTTTCCTTAATGTATTGTCCCATGGAAATCCAATTTGTCCATTTCCTTATATATTAACACATTTTACAAAGAGAAAATTACGGCGCATTGCAGCTGACCATTAGAATGACGTTTATCAACTACGTTCCCTCGAAAACATCTCAAACATGGCACGCAGGTATAAGAGTAGTATAGTCAGTAAAAAAGTGTTTAAAATATTAATCTGATATATATGTTACGAACTATGAGTCTGTATTCAGAAGATTTTCAATTATTTTATGGAAAACAATTGGTTAAGGAATTTATTTTATAAATTTATAACGATATTTTGAATTAATTATTTTCCAAGTCAGTAACGTGAGTTTATATGAAGCGTAGGTAACGTGCAAAGCAATTAGCAATTCACTTTCGAATCATTTGTTGAATAATTTTAATTGGGAAAGGAACGAAGGAACGCTCGGTGGTATTCGATGAATTGTGAAAAGGTATGTTAAATTTCATGCTTTGCTAATGAAATACTGAAATTTATTTTACTTTCATTAATATTAATAAAAAAATACCATCTATTATTAATAAGTTATGATTATATTTATCATCCTTGTTTGGGAATTGTGTTTAATTTATTTGTTCATTGCTATGTGTTTCAGAAAATTATTTGTATTTTATGTTCAATTTACATGAATTTTCAAATTTCATTGTTCTATTTACAGGTTTTATGACTAATTTGTGAAGCGCGATTTCCGAAACTTTATGGTTCTTAAATCTGCTCTGCATTTATATTGGATCTCTTCAGTTCCTACAAAACAAGTTTAGTTGTTACAAATTAAATAAATATAACTATCAAAATCATAACTTATTTTTCCATTTTTAGTTTTGTTATTTTGAAATAATTCCTGTATCTCTCCTGTTGTTACTACCCAGGGTTATTCATTATGCACTGTATCGTTATGTCGTATCATTTCATTACTTTCATAAACAAGATTTTTGTTTTGTTTGCATTCGATCCTGTTTTTCATTTGCAATCGCCATCCTCTGTTTTTCTGTCATATTGAGTGCATTTGAACTACAGCATCATTATCATCGTAATGCGTTTGACTTTCTGCTACAGAGAGAAATGTGAGAAAGCGACCTTCTCCTCAGAGATAGTTGGTTATGAACGCCATCATTTTGTAGAACAGAACGCTCGTATGCAAGAGGGCTTTTACGGCTGCAGAGTGCTTCCTCGTTCCAGTTGTTGTTAACAGAAGTTTGTTGTCACTCTCCCTCCCCGCACGGACAACCTAAAACATCATCCATCACGTTTGGAATTTTCGTTGGGCTCGCGATGTCTCTCACGTGGGGAGCTGAACTTGACCCTCGACTCATCCTTCAGAGCGCAAATGAAGTCATCGCTCCTTCATGTAAATGCGAATGGCCATGTCTAGAAACTTCTGAAAAAGTACGTCCTCCCCAGAGGCTACTTCACGCTCCCGACACCACAGCTCTGTCTTGGAAAATGGTTCGCTGTGAAACAATTCCGCGAAAAGTGCCACATGCACACGATATTGAGGGGTCAAAATTTTCCTACGACTAAATAGTTATTCGATGAAACAATCCAAATATACCCTTGTTGCGTTTCCATTGATATTCAATGTATTATATAGTATGATTTTTATCCTCATTTTCGGTAAGATATTATACACACGAAATATCCTTGTTCATCCCGGGGTAGGCAATTGCTCCAAAAATGTATCAATTCCAGATCAATTATTTGTAAATTCTAAATTTGTAATTTATCACTGAATTACACATTACATTTATCTACTGCGTTTCAGTACTATAATTAATTATGTAATTATAATTACACTGTAATTACGGATTACGTTATATTTGAAGTAAAAAAGTGGTTGTGAATACCGAAAGTATTTATTATATAATGTCAAAGCGGCTTTCAAAAGCTTGTTTTAATCTTCAGTGACCCACAATAAATTGTACAGAAACAAAATATATGAAAAGAAAAAATAAAAGAATTGAATTATGACGCTAATTTATACAGAAATATTTTAATAATAAAAAAGCGGAGTACACATAATAATTTTTTAAATTGAATGAATAAATAATAATAAAATATTTAAAATATTGTTAATAATGAAAATAAATTGATAAAATAGGAAGCTGGAAAGGTGAGCTGAGAAGTCTCAAGAATATTGACGAACCGAATATATATTTGAAATAACATTTGCTGATAAAAGTGAAAATACCATCATAAATAGCATTACACACTAAATTCAATGGCAAGAATTTTTAATAATTAGTCGCGTGATTGGCAAGGGGGAGAGTAAAAAATATTCAATTCTTAAAAAAAATACTGTAAACAAATTTTACATATATCTATGACTTTGATATTTATTTTATAATTTTTCTTTTTGTACCTTACTACTTACATAACTAACTTTGTATACCTTCTCCCCTTAAGAAAATGAAATCGGAATAACTTAACCCCTCACGAATTGGAGAATTAACAGATGAACGTAGACTGGAGTAATATTTATCAAAAGCCTCACTTACCCTTGACTAGCTATTTGAACTCCTTATATTTGTACTCTGGTCCATCACAAAACATTCGAATACGATATCAACGTGGTAAGGTTATTGTCGATGAATAATATAAAATTATTAACATTATGGTGTTTTATAGTAACTTAATATTCAAGTTAATAGTTAATATTACTTAAAATGAAATATTAATTAATTACGTACGAAGTCGAAGAACACAGGTTTACGTACTTAAATACAGATTACCAATGACACTGAGCATGTATTTTTCAAATATTTTTAAAAATAAATATCATTTCTTGCATTATTTAATTATTTATGGTTAAGATAGTGTCCAGTCCTGGTTTTCCCGTGTTTCCGTTTCAATAAAAAAAACATTATGCCATAGGTCTGGTATTGTTTTTCGCGGACTTGGAATGACTTAAGGACCACCCACACGAAAATTTAACGACAGTTGATCAATTCAATACACTTCATGAAAGTAATTGACAAAGGGAAGTTTGGCCTTTGATATTTCATGGAACATAAGCGACACACATACTTTTCGTGACCCTGCCATTCATGACCCATGAAGTCTTTGACAACCGACAGGATCTCGTTTGTCAGAAGAAATAAAATGTTTCAACTCAAAGCTGATCTTTAACGTACAAGAATCCGGGGAAGATCGAAATTTAACTGTTTTCATAACGAAATGTAATTATTATTAAATATAATATGTAATCGCGGATAAGTTATTTTATTATATCGGGTCAAGGTTACCCTTGATAAAAATGATAAAATTATTGGTTTTAATTTCTACACTCATCGGTTTTTACATTGAAATATACATTAAAATAAAAATAATTTTATTTTAATGACGGTGATGTTAGGTTACCTAAGCAAAATTAGTCAAGACTCACGGTTGTTCCACATGGAAATTCGAATATTTGAGAGAAAGAACAATGCGCAACAGAGAAGCGCACTATTTTCTGCGGTAGAGTGCGGTAGTGGTTGTCTTTCTGTATCTCTGAATCTTCCGTACGATCTCTGCTCACTAGTTTCGCTACCTTCCGTGGTGCGAGTCGTTCTTTCCTCCAAATATTCCAAATTTAAAGTGCGGCAACTGAGTCGACTGACTTTGCATCGACAACCTAATATCACCGTGTATGCAATAAAATCATATTTTAATATACATTAAATGTGAAAACAGATAAGTGTAAAAATAAAAAAGATAATTTCATTAATTTAATTAACGGTAGCCTTGACCTGATATAATCCGCGATTTGCTTCTTTACATATTACGTTTATTAAAAAGACATTTCGTTAGGAAAACATGCTTGAAGGTCGATCTTATTCGGATTCTTAGATTAAAAAGGGTTATTAAAGAAATAGATAATAGGACCAAAATCTTTCTAACTCCTACAAAAATCACGCTGGTACTTTAGTAACGACATGGACATGAACAGGGCTTTTGTAAACGACGTGGTTTTCATAGAGTTTGGGGTAGCGTGTCTTACCAAAGTGGAAGTCCCCTTCCACTTGGGGATGGAGAACTCAGCATAAGAAAGTCCGCACAATTTTCATTCAGTTGAAATTGATTGCATTCGAATCCGAGTGTGCCGTCCCCGGACGTTCCTTTCGTCTCCATCTTGTTGCCTGCAATAAAGTTAATGCAGACCCAAAGCAACGGGGAATATGCAAGTCACTGTCGAAGGTACGTTGATTTGGAAACCCTTCGACGGAGCGCTGGGATTCGATATTTGATGATGCAACGTCCGTTCAGAGTTGAAGATATTGAGATTAATACCTT
This sequence comes from Laupala kohalensis, assembly GCA_002313205.1. Taxonomy (NCBI): domain Eukaryota; kingdom Metazoa; phylum Arthropoda; class Insecta; order Orthoptera; family Trigonidiidae; genus Laupala; species Laupala kohalensis. The sequence continues at coordinate 14,205 of NNCF01125958.1, forward strand.
TGTCAGTTCAATATTTTCTATTAAGAGGAGGATTGATCTGACAAATTTTGTCTCAACCGTTGTAGTCGCAGTTTTTGTTACTGAATGAATTTGCACATAACTTGCCGTCCTTGCCGTCTTCCGAAGTGTTAAGTTGCTCACTAACTTCTGCGAGTTTGGCGGTTTACTGCTTTTGTAGGAAATTAATAGTTCGAAGCGTAATAATTGATATTGTTTCAATCTCCATTCAGTAGAAATATTTCCGTAAATATGATGAGTAGTTATTGATCCCAATATTGAACAAAGTAGATGAATTAATGAGTTAAGGGCATTAGAATAAATCTGTTTTTATGACCTTAACTCATTAATTCATATACTATGTTTCTGTATGTATGTGAATGAAGTGCTTTAATTTCTAAACATTTATTAAAAATGTTTGTATTTGACAAATTATCTGATGAGCCTGCTACAGATTTTGCCAAAATATAGGAAAGAAATTTGTGAGAGATCAAAAAAATATCAAACTTCGGATTCCAGCACTTTTTGAATTTCATCAAAATAAGTAGTCAAAAACATTTAAAACTGCCTATGTCCGCTTGGGGGAGCAATATACTAATTTACTCTTAGGAAGTAAGGAAGGGACCAACCATTCATTTCCAATCAACGTCCAAAGGACAGTTCAGCTTTATTATTTCTGCGCCCCAAGGCAAAATTATGACATACGCCGCCTTAAAGCAGCTAATTTAGTTAGTTGCTTGTTATAATATTTACATAATATTAAAAATTGTTATTTGAATTGAATATAAAAAAGGTTTTCACAACTATTTTCTGTCAATTTTTAAATTCATTAATAAATCGTAACTATTAAAATCACTTACTATTCAAAATCAATAATAACAATAATGTTAATGACACAACATCCTCTAGGTCCGAACCTAACTGAAAATAACCTTATCTGTATCTCAGAAATAATTTGTATACTTACTAATATTTGTCATTTCCATTATGTAAGATACGTTTTCGTAGCAACATGGCTAATACGAGTTTATGATACACCCGTATCTCCCTCAACCTTGCTTTGAAGCTGGGATAAATATTTTGCCCGGGACTGTAAATACAAACACGGCAGCGTAGCATGTTTGGAATTTACACTTCGGGGTAGAGAGGGGTCATGCTTCTGTTTAGGTTCACGAGAGAAAATCTATTTCATCAAGTACAGCCAAACTTGAGCTAACAATAAATGTATTAAATATTGAAAACCGAATAGTAAGTCAGTGAGCATGAATCTATCATTTTAAGGATTCGCAACTGTATCTATTAATTATTTGTTTTACCGACAAATAAATCAATTTGCACTCAATTGAAAACTTACAAATAATGATTATTTAAAAAAATTTAAATTCGCATTTCACCTTACGTTAAATTAATTTTGGTTTCATTTTATTTTTTGTTCATTTCCCACACAAAATCAACACATAATCCAGATAGTTGCCGTTATTAACCTATGCCTGAATAAAATATGATAATGCATTGCACAATATAATAAAGAAGTTTCGGTGATTAATTCGTATTTGTACACTAAGTAAAAAAATAAATTTGAGCAAGAAATGAATTTTAAGTATATTTTCTACGATTTTGTATTGTATGAATTAATTCAGAGGATTTCACTAAAGAGGTGGTAGAACAACGCACGATATTCATTGATCATTCACACCGTCTCTCATAAATTATAATATTTGGAAGATACGAGAAAAGTAAACGTCAAAAAGCAATTATATCTTTTCTATTGAGTTAAATTAGGGTTTTTGTTGCATTTTTCTGAAGAAATTTAGGTGTTTACTACAATGAAAAATTTATGTTCCTTCTTAGCAAAAATTGGTATAATAAACGACTTAAACATATTGATGTTATATGTATTATTTTGTATTGTGAATATGACTATGGTTATCAACAGAGACAATTTTTGTATCGGGAAAATTTATAATTTTATTTTGTGTTTGAACATGTTGATATTTCTACGAAAATTAATAGTCAATAAACCATTAATTTTTATGATAAGTTCATGCAAAGTATAGGAAGTATTGCCTATCTTTTTATTTACTACTTAAACAGATTTTTTTCCATCGTCGTAGTCGGTATCAGCGTTAGGCTAAAATTGTGAAAAAGTACGAAAGAAGAAAAATATTGAAACACAGAGATTAGAGATAATAAACTATTGATCAGATTAGAAAAGATAGGGTAGTAATATTAATCGTAATAATAATGAATATAAAAATTATACCAAATTTTCCCGCAATTGATAAACCGGCGTGGACCGTGATGGAGACACATATAGCCAATAATGATAATAATAATAAACTTGCCTTCAAACTATATATAAAATCAACTCATCCTGCTTCACAAGGTGCGTAAGTGAACGTCTCCAGCTCAATAACACCTTAACAGAAGAACAAAAAGGATGTAGACGAGGTATGAAAGGATGCAAAGAACAACTTATAATGGACATGATCATCCACGAGCAGAGTTACAAGAAAAATAGAAATTTGTCGTGCTGCTTCATTGATTACCAGAAAACCTTTGACTCGGTACCGCACTCTTGAATCCTCGAGGTTTTGAACATCTGGAGAAAGTTATGATGGGTTGGAACATCTGTATCCTAATGCCTGACAAGGGAGACCAAAATATCAGAATTCCCATAAAGCGAGGTATCTTTCAGGGAGATTCTTTAAGTGCCCTGTGGTTCTGTGTTGCTTTGAATCCTCTTTCACACATTCTCCAACGAGCCCAGAATGTGTGAAAGAGGATTCAAAGCAACAGTGTCTCAACTTATCCCAGAAACAATCTCTGACAGACGATCAGGAGGATCTGATAGCAAGCCACGTCACTGAATGGAAAAGCATGGGCCTCCTCGGTAAACACTCTTAAGAACTCTGGTTTCCACATGTTGACAAAGAAGCGTCTAATGCATGGCTTAAGAAGGATGATCTTTACCCTGAAACGGAGGAATTCGTGTTGGCTATTCAAGATCAGGTCATCCGTACAAAAAATTATGTAAAACACATAATAAAAGACGGATCAGTGGAGGACGATCACTGTCGCCGACGCTTTCTGAAGTCAAAGACTATCCAGCATGTTGTTAGTGGATGCGAGGCACTGACCAGAACAGATTATTCGCCACGTCACGAGCAAATTTCCAAGATTGTACATCAGGAGCTAGTTCTGATGTGTGGGTTTCTAGAAGCGGAGACTCCGCACTTCAAGTTCAATCCTAGTCCTGTCCTGGAAAATGTAGAGTTCTACCTGCTATTTAACAGAACAATATTGACGGACAGGACGGTGGAACATAATAGACCTGATTTGGTGTTCAATAAGATAAAAGAGTTACTTTCATAATAGATGTAACCATACCGAACACCAATGGTATGCTGACAAAGACTGCAGAGAAAGTTAACAGATATTCCAAATGAAAAGAAGAAATTGAAAGCATGTCGAAGACTGACAGAGTTGACATAATTCCAGTCATTATCTCAGCAACGGGCATTATCCCCACAGACCTGTTCAGAAATCTAGGAAAATTGAACCTCCCTCGACACATTTTCCAATCTATGCAAAAAGCTGTCATCCTAGACACATGTCGAACTGTACAGAAGTTCTTGTAAATACTAAATCAAATCATAGAAGGGAATGCTTGGCATGTCCCGTATCCATTCTTACCCAGCTTTGAGCTGAGAATTAATGAATATTGAAAATAAAAATAATAATAAGCAATGAAACGAAATAAAAGAAACCTGATGAATAGAGTTGGGATGTTGTGAAATATGGTAGAGATCATCGTTTAAGGGAATGCGATATTCTTTTCATTATGTTACTATCCTATTCTTGTATTACGTTCAATTATTTTTATCTTTAGACCTATATCAGCACAGCTTTTGTAATTATCCTTCGTATTTACTAATTTTTTACTCGCTTTATTTATGTTTATTGATTTAGTTTTTTGTAATGTTTTATCTTGCTTTACACTGATAATGCTCGCTACGACATTTTTACTTCACTAATAAATACAAACATTGGTGTTTCTACATCTTGTTTCAATTTCTTGAATAATAATTCGTAAAGTTTTTCAAGCATTCAAAATATATTTCATGGGGTGTTCTGTATGTCACGAAGTCAAGTTCTAGAAACCTCATCCCCAATGTATCGGAAATTGGAGTGATCTCGCTACCTATTTCATGCGTTATGTGATTTAGTGTCTTTACAGATATCGAGATAACGTAGCTACGAGTCTGGATAAATAGCGGATCGATACAATAAAACAACCCCTGACAGGCAATGCAGCTGCATCTCATGTGGTCGGTTGCCAAAGATCGAAAATACTCTCTTCAACACACAATGAGTTATACGTCAGCAAGAAATCAGTTCTCCGCCGCCCTACAAGAGAACGCTCTCCGCAGACACGCCACAACCTTGTTCCATGGCGACCACTTAAGTCGCGGAAGAAATATTAACTCAAAGGGAAAGCCGCTCCCTGCCCCTGCTCACCGCTCGCACGTCTGCGTCAAACGAGGAGCAATCTTGCTTCTCCACGTTCTGAGAACAATATCCCTGGTTGTTTTGCTACGTGAATGCGGAAACGCCGTATTGTGGGATCACATAAAGTTTGTCGTGTGCTGAAAATCAACTCGAATCTCCCTAGATGCGTTATCTTGCAATGTGTGATCATAGGAATATGTTAAAACGAAAGACGACGTAGGTTATAATTCGGATAATTGTCAAATGCTGTAAGAGAAATAGGAATGCTGATTCCAATTAAACATGAATAATATTACTGCCGCCCTGTCGAGGTCATTCTAACTCGCAGATATGCTGATACGAAAAAGCCGAGAAAGATATGTCAAAATTTCACCCATAGAAAACATATAAGCGCAAAAGATGGAAGAATGTTCGCCAGTGAACGAAATGTGACAAAAAACATATGAACAAAACATAATCCCACACAAATGTTTTCTAAACATGACCGAAATAACTGACTGGTAAATCGAAAAATGCTCTCATGGATATTAGGAGCAATTTACAAAACGAATAATGCCAATGCTTCCTCATTTCCATTTCCTTCTTTATTTATTTTTCGGGTATTTTTTCCAGCCACAAATCCAGTTCTTTCTCGATCGGAGACCACAGCGTTTATGTGAGACAGATACAGGAGCAAAATTGTGGTAAACAAATTTTATGTATTGTTGTATTTGTAAATGGGAAATTTAGCGTGCTATTGAAGCTTAACTACATGGAGCGATAGGAGATAGGTGGTAGGTCATTGTTAGTAGGTGGGCCGCTTAGCTGGGTTTACTAACTTGGCCCACATGGAGGGGTTAGTAGAAGTGGTTAGTTATTGATACTAGGAGGAGCTGGATAGAGGAAGGAAGGATGGCTTTTCGGAAGTCACAGCTATATGAACTGGGACATTAATGTGAAAAGCTACAAATTTTCTGTCCCCATCGGGAATCGAACCCGGGATGACTTGGTGAGAAGCGACAACACTACCACCGGTGGGGCATAATGGTAAACAAATGTTTGGTATGTCACTCTCAAAGCGGCTGTAGAAATTCTCTAGCATGAGGACAAGTCACCCAAGACACCATTGTGTCCATGGTTATCAAGTTCTTCTTGTGTTCAGGTGACCTAACAGGAAAATTGTATGTGAGAGGAAGTGAATCAAGACAATGTGTTCTTTGATTGTGAAGCTACTTTTGCATTTACTTGGGTGGAACGAGAAAGTAACGGAAACGTACGCGTAGAGTAACCGGAATACAATCAAATTGAATAGTGTGGAAAATCTACCCCACTTGTGCCCCGCGGATTCCAAAGATAGCGTGGGGCTCAGACAACTCTCTCAAAATTTTAATGTGTGAAAGTTTCTCCATTTGGTGTACAGATAAACCTCTTCACTATCTCCGAGATAATTCTTAGTCAAAATTCTATGCATTCAGAATAAATTACGATTTTTCTCGAATATTAGGAACTGCTTTCAGAAAAACCAAAGAAAAATTTTCTAGAACAGATGTAACCATTTTTACACGAGAATGAATATAACTTCTTACTTATTGTAATTTCGTGGTGTAATTTTTTAATTTATCAGTTAGAAAAAATGAAAAAATAAGTTAAGGATTTTTCCATTTTAGTATTCCAGTAATTAGTATCAATACAAATGTTCAGATGGATTAAACAGAGTGAAGATTATAGACAATCAAAACTTCGAAGTTCACACAGCACATCATTTATTCAATACTTGTTGAAGTAACGGTCAACGTTTCGAGGTCTAAGTATGATCTCATCTTCTGGACCTCTGAACAGCACTGAAGAGTATTACATTAAGTGAAAACTTATTTTCACACGTCAAACCTTGTTAAGATACTTCTACTAATTTTCAAATTACTCATGAAATCCTCGTTGTAAGACCCCTACTAGACCGGACATTATAATAGTACTAATAATATCATTCAAGGGTCTTACATACATGACAACTAATGTTGTCATTACCATGTATTGACTCGGTTTAACATTTACATGGTTTTGACGGAGTGACTCGACAATGGTGACAAATGATGACAAACGTTTAATCCTGGCGGAATCATTTATACTCAGGTGGCACTATCAGACCATGTCATGAACAAGTGGATTGTCGTAGAACAATGAAGAGTCCTATAAGCGAACCGGGAGGCTATGTGTTCTACACACTATTCACTATATAATCGCGAATCATTCATATTGTACAGACGTTCACGCAATTTGGGATGTCGAGAAAAAAGAGTAAACAGTGAATAAAGTGAAATTGAAAGCAAAAACATTATTTAACACTTTCAATGTAAGTTGCATTATTACTTTAATTCTTTAACAGTTCTTTTGCAAAAAATTGGAGGCATGAAAATCAGTACCAAATTTTGCACATTTTAGAAAATTCGAATCTTTTATTTTATTTATATTAAAAACCGCGTACCTTTTTGTCTAAGAGATTTACTTGTGGAACCCTTTAAAATATTTAAAGGTGCTGATTTAAAAAAAGGTTTTAAAATTGAAGTTTAAAATTTATTGCTATAGTAATCCGTGCGAATATTCACGTAACCAGTATTGCATGTGAGTTCTGCAGAGTTAATGCCTCAGTAAAACTATCCCCGAATTAAAAAAACATTTATGTTCCTCCATCACAAAAAATGTTTCTTCCCCAACGATGAGTTTCCGATGAAACAATAAAAGAACAATATTCGTTGTTTTGCATTGATGTTTCATTTATTGCTCGAAACTTCATTTGAGAACTCAAAGAATTCCGTGTTCATCTCCATGGACACGAGTTTTCCATGCAATCTGGAATAAGTGTCCTTCACTGTCACCCACCACCTGTCTTTTATCCTTGAGTTACGAATCATCCTTTCCTCTCATATTTATTCTTCACTAATTCAGTTTCTTCTCCGCTTCTCGTTTGTACTAATAAATCCTCACTCTCTGTCCACCTATTATCCACATACATATTGTTCTTTTGCAATTAATTCATGTGATGCAGAATGTGCATTTTAGAATATTTTAGGATTCATCCCCAACTACATATCATCGTTGTTCTAACTTTACTCAAGGGCGATGATGCATCAATGAGAAGGAAGATGAAGGAATGCGCACCTTGACTGATAAAGCGTAATCTTACACAGACCCATGCGTTACTCAACACCATTCATGTTTGGTGAGGTCACTCTCTTCACATTCCAGTTCCCCTCTCTCAAATATCCGTTGCGTCCATGAATCGCCTTGGTCTTCGCTCTCCAAGCCGTGCCGAGTATTGCGATTCAGTCCCTTCCGTAAGAGGTATTCGGCCCCAGCGACGCTCGCCACGCGTTCCACAATCGCCCAATGTGCGGGAGGGAGGAGCTGGCGGCTGGAGGTGGAGGTCGAAACGGACCGCTCTCGTTGACAAATGGAACGGCACGCTGTGCAATTGAAACAAAATCTGCTCATGGCGGCGCGGAATTTACAACCGATGAGTTTCTGGTCGCAGTTGTGGGCGGAAGCGTGCGGAAGCGGACGAAAAGGTGGGATACGAGGGAAGGGAAGAGGGGGAAGTGCGAATACGGGGAGGTGTGAAGAGGACATAGATATTTTGTGTGCCAGAAGAGGTGTATCTGAAAGTGTGGGGCTAAAAGCGCCGGCTGTGTCCAGATGGCGGAAGTACGGATTACAGCATCGCGAGGATGGACCGAGGACGACTCGCAATGGGAAGGCTGTCAGAATGAGCGCGCGCTTGTCATATCACCGCTACCGCAGGGATGCAAAAGAAGCGAATGGATGCAATCTGACACCGGAAGTGATTACCTTCTTTCGGAGTCATCGGCAGCGGGGGGATGAACGAGGAAATACGAATGGAAACAGGATGACAACACAATGAAGGGGTGAGGGTGCTCGCACCGGCCGGGACGTATGACAGCGCCGCGAGCGATCTATTATTCAAGGCGGCGAGGAATTTACGAGTGCGCGCCCGCAGCTGTAAATCAAGGACGGTGCGTAGGCGAGGAAGGGCGGGGCGGGAAGAGGGTGAGGAATGCGAGTGCAAAGGAATGGAGGAGTGCGGGTGCGAAGGTGAAATGGAGGACATTTCACAATATGTAGAGAAAGTATTGAGTACGGACGGAGATGGAGGCACTGCGCAGTACACTCCATTTGTCTTGTTGGTGAAATATAATTACTTTGTCACATTTATTTCATATTAACCATTTTTCCAAGTGAATCATTTGTAGAAAAGATCAGAATTTAAGGTTTATTGCGATTTATTTTATTATGAATTTGTGTTAATCGATTCCATTGAAAACTTATAAGATTTTTAAAAAATCGATCATTTTCTGTTTTATTCTTTGTATTAACTTGTTCACCTTAAAGGACCGAATGTAAGTTTAACTTCGATGATTGTTTTTATTAGTATATGTTTTCAAATGTTAAAGAACCTCTTTATTTTAAAACATTCGTATTTATTGCGGTTTTTTATTATCATTTCTAATAAGATATAGACAAATTCTGACGATAGTCGAAAGTTACGTTAAAGTGGCAAGAGATAATATAGAAAAACAATGAAGCATCATAAAAAGTTTCATTACTCGTGTGCGATGTTGTAAATAATTAACGGAGTCTATAATTTCGTTGCAAAGCAAACGTTTTATCCCACAATATGTGCCTGTGTCCCACAGTGAATGCGAGGGACTACAGTGTCGCACCATTCCACTATTACAGGAGGCAGATACAGGCCATAGCTCACCGGCGACCGCTGCTGACGTTGCAACTCCCTCCACCCCAAACCACCATCCCGACATCGCATCCGCCCATCAACCCTACTCCTGGACCTCCCAGGGCGCGTGGAAGAAGATTAGAAGAAACACTTCAACCCGGTAGCATTTAGCGCGTCTCGAAATTTCGTGACGTCATTGCAGATCTGAAATCTTTATTTGGTATCTGGAAACTTCTTATACAAGTTAATTTCATTATGTAGCAACCTTTCGAATTTTCGGTGAAACTCAATAATACGCTCAACTTATTATTTGTTATTGTATTTTGATATATATATATATATATATATATATATATATATATCTGTCTCTTATACANACTGATATCACAAAACTCTTCCTTCTAATATTTAAAAGAAACAATAGTCATGGAGACTTAAAGACTGAGAGGGGAAAGGGTAGGGTGAAGCCTTTTCCTGAAAAGAACTAGTTGAGGGAGGAAAATTTGAAAAGAAAGTATTTATTAAAATCGGAGTTGTACTTTAAATGTTTTTGAGATGTAAAAATTGAGAAAATTAGTATAAACAAATAAATTATTGAAATAAATTTCGTTTTGTATGTTCAGTAAAGGATCCCAGTGTTACTGTCTTACGTCTTATGAATTGTATCTGCTGAATATACGAAGTTATTAAATGATGAATGTCATAGAGAAAGAGATCATACTAGCAAAAAACGTATCTTCTTTCTGTTGGAAGAAGTTAATAGTTGTGGGGCCACAAACATTCGCTGTTCTTCTGTTTCTGAGGACCGAAACATCTATTCATATACCGGAATGAATATTTTTTGTTTCACCAAATCCATGAAAATTCCTCAGTAACACGATATAGTTCAATCTAATCTCTATTAATGAGGGTTAATCTCTCACAAACCATCGACATAAATCCTTAATATATTCTGCGATGCAGAGGTTTGTATGGCATGCCATACGTTTTCACAGCACAACCTCATTCGCCAGTAACAGAGCCAAGAATTCGCGAAGGTATTCCTCTGTCTCT
>NNCF01125958.1:24692-186958 GCA_002313205.1 Laupala kohalensis
AAAAAAAAAAAAAAACTAATTATGTATGATCTCTTTATCACTTTATACTAATATTTCCTAAAGGCAGCCGTTTCTAATCATCTCTTCTACTCCAGTCATACATAACTAATTACCACAAATAAGGTATTATAAAATAGATAATTGGGTAAGTCGGGGTAAAGGTTTGCATTTTTGACACTCTGATTTTTCACTTCTTTTAATCGCACATAAAAATGGCTTGTGTTGTAGCTCAATATCTCCTCTACCTCTGGTAAAAATGCGAATTTTTAATAAATACATTGAGATTTTAAATTTTTGATTTAAAAAATATGTGTTTGCAAACCATTGCCCCGCGGTACGGGGTAAAGATTCGCACTGCGAACTTATCTCTTTTTCTTGCAAATATAAAATATGGAGATACAAAGTTTCCAATGGCACTCACAGCACAGTTTTCCATGTTTTGCGGACTCAGACTTGCCAACCTCCTTTTTTCCAGTTGGAGCAATGAGCCTTGGAATTTTATTGGGAACCGTTTGAACCCCTGTTTCGTCCATGTTAAATATTCTATGTGGTGGAATCTTTAAGGAGTGCTTGTTGCAAATTGTCAAAGTATTGGTTGTGTTGGAATCCGTTATCCTATGGTCCGAGCCAAACTCGCTTTTTAAGTGGTCCTTAGAGATAATCTGTTCATTTTCATGAAAGTTTTGGGAAAATCGTCCCTAGCCATCTCAGTAGATTCTGAGATGGATATTTAATGTTGTTTTCCTTGGTGTAAGAGTAAAGTAGAAATCTCAAGGATTTCTAAATGTTGAACCAACTCCTTTTCTTGATCCTCGTTCAAGTCTCCCATGAATTACCGAATACTTAGTACTTACTTTTATCACATCAGTAATCCATGAATTGTACACAAAAGAGAAAAGGAAAGGAAGAAAAGTTTTACTTTAAAACAGAGTCAAAGGTTTGAAGGTGTAGGGCAAAGGTTTGCGGATAGGCACCTGGAAACCTTTGCCCCAAGATACTTGCAAACTTTTGCCCCTTTTCGAACAGTTTTGTTTGCATGGAATTTCTTCCTCATTGAACAGGAAAACCCGAAATCTAAAGGTGGCATTTCAAAGCTTATTATACATACTAAATAGATAAAAAGTGGTTGAAACCTTTGATAATTATGTTGAGTATCTAATGTTACGTAAATGTTGCGGAAAAATAACATTGAAAATGAGAAAAATGATTTCACCTCATTTTCTTCAGTGTGCAGTACACGGAGTCGACGGGTTCCACAAGGCGACTAACGGGAGGTAGACGAATGTGCTACGCACCGGATTTACGCGGAAAATCTCCTCCCACCAGTTCAAACTTCAATACAAACGTTTGCCCCGTGTAAACCTTTATCCCGGCTTACCCTATACAAGAATTTCTTACATTTAATGACGAACTATTTTTCATGTCTTTTTTTAAATTCTAATTATATTTGAAATGTCGTAAGTTCTGTAGCGAACTTCCAGGCATCGTAGATCATGTCTCTGTCACAAGACAACAATCGCCTTAACCATAAATTTTTAATATTCAACTCCATTAGGTTTGTGTGAAGACTGCCCTTTGAAAATAAAATTAGGTTTCATAGTTGTCATCGAAGAGACAATCGATATATAACATGTAAATGTCTAAGAACAATGTAAAGGGTATTTAATCGTTGTGAGAAGTTATTTTTAAGAATTGTTCTGCAAATCTGAAGTGAAAAGAAATGTTAACTAGTGATTTGATACGCTGAAACTCTTAAAATAATCCTTCTTTAACTATATATGTGAATTATTCAATCGTGGTCAACTATTCATCGCTAAAATTTATCTGACATGAATGGTGAAGAAATTCTCCAAAAAGCCAGAGAATTCTTCAAAAACGAATATTCAAATTTGTAACTCACGGAAAATTTTTGTTTGTGGGTTAATTTTGAAGAAGAACGTTCCATTTAATGCTGTTGAAGTATCCCTATAATTTTAAAACTACTTTTTATTTTAAAATATTCAATTGATCCTAAGAAAATGTAGATGGAGGAAACATAGTATACTTAATACTTGCGGCACGTTTCCTTACAATCACCAATTCTGATTCCATCTAGTCCCATTCGGTAAAAATGCGCATTTCATATTTTTTGTACGTTCTTGACGATTCAGAAGATAAATAATACGATGGTTTAGCTCTCATACAACATTGGAACTTCTGACGGAGATATAACATCCGGTAGTTGGAATTGATAATATTTACTATATTTTACTGCAAATTGAATATACTCTTAAAAATAAAATGTGTCATGAAATATTTTTAAATACTAATTCGTAAAATAATTATTTGTGGATTTTGAAATATTTTCTTAACACTTTTTCTATTGTATAGTTAGTATTAATGTGTTTGAAGTAATGATTTAACTTGTATACATTGTAAAATTTCTTAATACTTCATTAATTGTAATATTTGTAAGATTCATTTTGAATTACCAGCTTCTAAAACAAATTTTGCAAAAAGAATTATTTTCGAGTCTTTTGACAAAGGATATTACAAAAGTTTATAGCTCTTCATTATAATGCAACAACTTTAATACTTCGGGTCCTTTAAATATCGTAATCAGAAAGAAACATTCACCACGCATCCTCACAAATGAGAAAAGAACAAGAAGTTATTTAAAAACCGTCCTAAGACCCTCACTTTCTCACAGATTACCTACGGAATTCAAGGTGACTGTAGTCTTGAAAGAGAAGGCTAGAGCATGGAAAATTACCATCTAGGAAAGCAATGTGTGGCAGATTACTTTACGTGACATAGTCGACGACTGGAGCATTCAGTAGAAACACAAAATCTAGGAAAAGCGGAAGATGCGATGGCAGCAGAGAAAGAGAAAACGAAATGGGGATAAGGAGAAAGAGCATCTTCGCAGATAGAGCGATAACGGTTGGTGTTATGACATTACCATGATGGCAAGCACCTGACCATTGCCAATTGTCTGTAGTTGGTGGGATCCTACTTAGGCGGTGGAAGGGGAGGGGCTCGAAAAGCAGGACAACGCGTTGAGGGGGGCGGGAATCATCTCGATAGTGCGGACGAGCCCACTCACGAAGCAGGGACCATGCGCCTAACTCGGTTTTAAGTTGGACGGGCCACTTCTTGCCGCCGCTGGCAATTAACGAACTGGCGCGGGGTGGCCGCATGCGTGGCACGTACTGCCAACAGAGTGGGGTGGGGCTGCTGGCAGGAGCGGGGTGCGGACTCCACGCGGGACTTGTTTGCACGGCCCGCGGCGCACAGTGCTTCCCCCTCGGGACTTCTCCCTCCTGCCACAACCAACGGTGCTCCCCAGCATGTCCCAAACCCTAATTTCATAGAAGCACGAAATCACGTTTGCGCGTCGCTGCGATTCAGATGGGGATACTCCTCCAATAAAAGTAGATAACAGGGCGCGCACAGCACGAGTCGTTTCGGCTTCTTATCTCTTGTGGTCTGGGAAGTTATGACCTACATATGAAGTTGAAAACGGAAAATGGGACTTTTTGAATCTAAGAAAACTGTCTTCCTTATGTACCCATATATCCTCCTATAGGAAAGTTAGAGCTGACTTCCCATTACTAGCGATACTATTAACTAGCCTAAAATTGAGTGAACGATTAAATTCTCTTGAAATGATAAATTATTAATAAAATAATGTTTCTGAGGTATCCGGAAAGAAATATATCAGCCCAATATTTCAAAATAATATCCTTAACGTACATTTCGGTTTGAAGTTTAAGCGGATTCGAACAGTACTTTTAGTAGATTAGAACGCAACCCGTCAAACAAAAGTAAACACTATTAAAACCTTAAAAAACTTAAACATTTACTTCAGTAAATAATAAGGTTTGTTATTAATGAAGGAAAATATAACGTATGGAAAATATGGATTGGAAAAGTCAAGTAAGTGATGAAAAGAAGAGAATGTGTCTAAAATTATTTTGTTTAACCAATTCGATCAAACTAAAGTTGAATCATAAAAATTAAGACACTATTATTTAATACCAATGTACGTATCATGCGAAGATAACAAAATATCTACAAACACATAGCTAAACTGCTCACAAACACTAATGGACATATACAAAGTTGACAGTGACCTTCATTGATTCACGTGTACTTGGGATTCTCTTGTGGAGTTCAACGAGTGAGCATTAGAACTTTCTGGGTGACATTTGGCGAAATGATTGCTGACTCATACTAAGATGTAAACCCATTCATTCCCAAAAATAAAAAAAGTAATTACTGTAATTCGAAAACTATTAATATTAACGTAAGCGTTCTTGATTACTTCCTTCAAGTATTTCCTTCACACAAATCACATTTAAATATAGGAATTGTAACAAAGGTTTCAGAAAATACAGAAAATCAAAAATGTAGTAAAATTCGTGCGTTGTATGTAAAATTCTATTTTGAGGTCACCTAAATTCATCTACATATGATATTCATTAACATGCTTCCTCAATTTATATTTTTGTAAAAAAGACTTCGTTTTAAAGGCATATTTCTAAATTCGAATATTGAAGCCTTTTCGTATTTTATTGATTTTTCTTAGAACGTAAACAAGTCGGTGCTTTTCAAGAAATAATGTACTTTTTAATGAAAGTCTCGTTTGATTTTACTGGAAATATTATTGTATTTTTGGACTCTTCCGGAGAAAATCCAAATGAACCTACGAAGCATGCAATCAGACTGCACGGAAATTTAATGTCATTTGCTTGGAATTGAATTATAGTAATTGGAGAAAAGACTTGTCTTAAATTGCAGCTCAACACACTACGTTGCAAATCACTCTGGGAAACATTAGTATATAACAATGTCATGGGACGCTCATTAATATTTTCTGCCACTCTCTTCCGAGAGAAATGCAATCCCAAATCGAAAAATTACTAATTGCGCGAAAACTACATCAATAACATTAATAACAAGTGCAGCTATTCATCCCACATTTAAACCATTAGAGTTCGAGTAAGAACAGTTCGTTTATAAATAGTTATTTTAGCCCACCAATACAATCCGAGTCCTTCTAAACAATCCTTTTATTTTGCGTTAAATTTGAAACGAAACGTTTTCCAAAAAAAGAAAATTAAAAACCCTCATAAAATGTTATAAATATGTTGTTACATGATGTTTCATTGTGATATATTTTCAATTTCAGCGCATGTTTTGATAGAATAAACTTCTTATTCCCAAGAATTAGGAACTTGCAAATCCTAAAGAATGGATTTTCAAATCTTCAATACATAAGTGTCTTAAAATACAAGAAGGAAAAAGAAAACTAAAAAGTGGTTTGTTTACTTTTGTACATGTGACATCGGCGAAATTTTCTACATATCGTTCCTTACTGACTGAGGTGACGTCAGTGTCGTATTCTCAGGAAGATAATCCAGGCAACAATTAGATCCGTTTCAGTGTGGGGAGAAGCTATTGGCGTATTTTGTGGTTGAGTGGGACAAAAGAGAATCTAGTTCGAGCACTCTTCATGTGATTATGGACAGAAGTGTCTCGGAATCAAGGAGGAAGGGAAACAGACGAAGGCTGCATTAAGAGGCGAGGAAGGGGAGAGGGTGGGCAACGCTGCCAACCCGTTTCGACCACGAAGCAACTGCACACCGCAAAGCTATCCAAGTAATGTGCAATTAAACCAATTCAGCGGCTAATTACATGCAAATTAATTGGCAACGGGGGCCATCCGCCAACATCTTGATTACCGGCGTCTCGTGGGGCTCAACGATGCTAACTGCTGACGCACTCTGCTGCGGTCACCTCCCCTCCCATTGCCTACTCACCCCTCCCCCAGACATCCCGTGATCGCGGTGTGTTCAAGTGCTAATAGAAGCGAACGAGACTTGGAGGGCGAGGGGAGGAAGGGAAAGGAGAAAAGGAATAGAGAAAAAGAGAAGAGAGAAAGAAAGAGAGAAAGAAAGAGAGAGAAAGAAAGAAAGAGAGAAAGAAAGAGGGAAAGAAAGAATGAAAGAAAGACGAGAGAGATATTTAGTGGGGTGGGTGAAACAAATTTGGGCTGTGCAGGGGGAGTGAAAAGGGGGAGGTAGAGCCACAGAATGCGGCTTGAAGTTGACGTGAGCGTGGCGGGAAGTGCAGGCGGAGAACCAAGGCGAGAAGAAGGATGACAGCTATTTGCGTGGCGAATTGCACGAGGAACACGAGAGGGGCAGAGGATGGTCTAGGAAACGCGAAGAGACAGAGGAAATCTCAAAGAAAGAATTGGTGACAGGAAGGGTCTGAATGCGTGGGGAATATGGGGGTGTTGGTACTGGTCCTCAAGGTGGCGTTTGAACCTGAAGGTGGGGGAGTGCGCAACTGCTGATGCAGGGATCTCAGTTGCTGCGATGGGAAGCAGGAAGAACTGCGGGGAAAGTGATGTGGAGCGCCAAGAGGTGAGGAAGGAGGCGCAGAAGATGAATTGAAGAGACTCAGAAGAGGCGAAGGCACTACGCAACAAAGGACCTTCAACGTGACACTTAGGACGGCGGCCAGCGTAATTTCTCGACAAAGAAAGCTAAATTGCTCATTAAGCTATCACTTCGACGCTGCTCTCAGCGCCCCGGAGGAACCGTGGAAACGTGACAGCCGTTCACCACCAATTACCCATTGAGAAGGGGAAAGGTTGACAGTCGTAGACACAATGGTGGGGATGGACATGTCTGGAATTCCAAGGAAAGTAGCGTCACTTGTTTCAGTTGAAAAATGACATTTCCTAAAAGCTCAACCAGCTCAGCTTTCCTCCAAATACGTTCCATTTATCACATGCCTCTTTCTGTCAATAAAGTTCTTTCTGGTTTCTTAGGTTTCTCTCGGAAGATATTTAATAAAAACGTTTTTGAAACAACAATTTTTGAATTTCTCAAATACGCGCAATTCTTGCAAATATTTCGTAACGTTGTTAACTTGGAAAATAATTATTCCATTAACGAAGTACAGCTAAGAAGGATCAAGGTTATCAATTCTTTTCTTCATATTGAAAATGTCTGAATGGGAAAAATGAAAAGACACAAACTAAAATCTTCCCAGTAAATAATTCATCTCCAAGGCATCGTCTATCGTACTACATCACATCGATTATAAATAGATCCTCCATTACGTTATAGAATTCGTTTTAGTAAATCGGTAGTGTTTTGCCAAGACTGAGAGTCATTTAAGCATCTATTGCAAGAGTGTCCTCTCCATTATTACAGCTCAGTGTTGCTGTTGTCCCTGTACTCCAGAAACGTCATGCCTGGTCCCACATTGCGCTGACCTCGCACTCTCCAGACAGACGTCCACTTCGTCTCATTCATTGAGCACCACTACTCTGTCCAGCAGGACATGCGCGCACTCTATCCA
Source organism: Laupala kohalensis (assembly GCA_002313205.1). NCBI lineage: Eukaryota > Metazoa > Arthropoda > Insecta > Orthoptera > Trigonidiidae > Laupala > Laupala kohalensis. The sequence goes on from NNCF01125958.1 coordinate 32,052, forward strand.
AAACTGCGTCAGACCACACTAGCTCTTCTCTACGAATCTTGTTTTGAAGTCGTTCGAGTGGAAAGTTCAAACACATGTTAAAACAATTGCTGCAATTTTTCTGACTGTGTGTGCTGTTGCGAAAGACAATGATATGCCTTTCAATGTTCGACTGCTCATATTTACGTAATTCCACGCTGGTCGTAACAGAGTGCCTCTAAAACCGGGAAGGTGAGTGTCGAAACTTTGCAACGTTTTCAGAGTGTTTGAGCTCAACCAAAGTGGGCTTGCATGTTCCTGATAAGTAGCACCGTCACGTTACTGATACTGGTGCCATTAAGCATCATTGGTAAAGCTCACCTGGGACGACAATCACGCTAAGACATTCAAGGAATTGCTTTTCATTCTAACGTTATTCACGTCGCGGAATGTTCGTTCCCCAAACCCAGCGACATCGACTTCATTCATCTGTCTAACAAATTTACTGTGGTTTACAAGTTCATTTTCTTACGATTTCAAAGCTAAAGGGGCATTTCTTACGAGAAAGGTTATGCGTCAAATTTGTGGTAATATATTATTGTTAATTTTTATAACAAGTGAAAGAGGAAATATAATATACTCTGGTGTTCGTATTTTAAATTCACTTACAATACTTGCAAACACCGCACGAGAAACGAGCAGCGTAGAGAAGCCTGTGCTAAAGGGTTTGCTCTTCCTCAGATATTAAAGCTGACCGCTTCGAAAAGCCGCCTCCAAAGGGGAGATCAACGTTCATTGAAATATGTATAAATCTCTTGTTTCGGTAGCTCAGCACTCCCGTCTTTTTCGACGCGTTCGCAGAGGCGCTGAAAGTGGCGCACGTTGTGCGGACTTCAAGCGATTATTAGCGCTTCAGCCCGCGTTTCGCCGCCGCGTGGCACTCATCCACGCGTTCCCGCCACCCCCTTTCTTCGTTTACCCCTCGCGCTATCAGCTGTCACGCGCGTCGGAATGTCGGAAGTGGCGCGTGTGCCACCCGGGTGTATCACGCTTGTTTTCGGCGTTTGCCGAACTTCACGGGAAATTCCCCGCATCAGCGCTCCGCCGGCGCCTCCCGCCATTCATCCCACGCTTCCCCTTCCTCTTCTACTCCGCTTTTTACCCTCATTCCTCACTCCTGTCCTCCCCCTTTCTCTCTCTCGTTCGATACTGCACGGCCAAGGATCGCAAAACCCCACCGAAAATGTGATTTCCAAAAATCTGCCAACAGCATTAAAACCAGACTCTAGTGGCTCTATAATATGTAAAGCGCAAAGATCTGAAAGAACTTTTGCCGTCCAATCATTTTTTAATCTTTCACCAGAGCGTGAGAAACTCCTCCAGCAATTTACAGCCTTAGTGTATTTTTAAATTACTTCTTTGACAGATTCCATGCAATGTTATTTCTGACTATGAAACTACAGATAATTAGAAATGGCTACTGATTATCGATTATTGATGAATAAAAAGACAAAAAATATCATTCGATTACTCGGTAGTATCAATCGATTAATTATTATTTAAAGGATGTAAGTAAATATGAGCCTACGAGTTTAAATTATATATGATGTTATTTAATTATGAATAACTATTAAATTAATTAAGAAATTTGATTGAAATTAATTTAATTTCAGAACTCACGAGTATAAATGAAATGTAGTAGATATTTGATTATTGGCATATCGATTATCGGTGGAGCGGATTATCGTCGGTAATCCATCTATGCGCCGTATACAAATCAATCTAAACTCTTTTACACATTCGAACTCGTAGACTATTTAAAAAACTTAAAGACATTTTATTGAATAATTACAGAAGCAGCCTAAAGGGTTAGCACAGCAGTAGGTGCATTAAAGCTTAGCACAGTGGGAGATATTCTGTACAAGTCTTAATAAAACTATCACAGGACAGCAATGTTTGTTTACTTGACACAATTTGATGGAAATCTGCAGATGAGTCGTACATTACATGTTTCCAGAAAAATTTACCATCGTAAGATATAAAATATTTCTTTGTAAAGGAACATAATTTGTTACTTTCGTGCAAGCTGTGACTCATGTCTTGGAGATTATCAACAATTTTGAATATCGGCGACCGGCAAAGCGATAAATATCGTCGTAAATCGAAAGTCTATTGTATGTGAAAATCTGATTGTAATAAACATTTACTAAAACATGTATCTACAAAGTTATCACATTGTAAACAAGACGAATGAAAACATAACCCGACGTCAGTCAACCGAATTCTTCTCAAACTGATCTTTAAAACTTACGTAACTTAAATTTTTATGAATTTATTTCGTCAAATTTTAAGATTTAAATAACAAAAAACTTTTTGTTCTAATAAATTACTGAAAAAAATTGATTGATTGACACAGATAATAATCGTTTGGTTAACTACATCGATGTACGAAAATAATCGATTAATTAGTAACTTGAATAAATTATTTCCATCTCTGTTGTTCATTACAACAGAGACGAAGAAGAGAAATGTAAATACACACTCAGACAATGGTACATGTTCTTTATCTCATAATGGTATGGGTAGTCTTAAACATTTAAATATGTGTTGTCGAGTACTTTAGACTTCCCTGAATTTGATGGTGTAATAACAAATGATATACGGTCACGAGAGAACAGTAACACTTGTAATAAACCTCTTAAGTCGTAAATATAATAATCGAAGATATTGTTCGTACTTAGAAAACCCCGCATTTCAATCTTTCGTATCTGAATGTTTTAAAATGAAACACATGTCGAGAGACATGTAATGCTCGGTTTAAAGTTCAAAATGTATCTGAAATATTCTAAAATTGCAGGATGTTTGAGTTCGATGCTATTGTTGTGAGGAAGGGGGGATTTTTTGGGACACTAGCTAATTGACCCTCCTCAGACTTCGTCGATGGGTTGGTCCCTGTCCGTGGAGCTGATCCCTAGTTTGGTTGGCTTGGTTTTGATGAGAGGGAGCAATTTAATTAGGGATTGTCCAGTGGCGACACAGCAGTGTATTATAACGCTCACACAACTTACGTAGGTTCTCCTGAGCGGCGCCCACAAGTTCCTGCTCGCATTGCGCTTCGCGCTGGCGACTCGGCAAAGGACTCCATCCTGACGGAGTACCGATCCACAACCATTGATTCTGCGACAAGAGACGGGCGCGTCGGCGTCCAGTGGACAGGAGAGTTAGTCGGGCCGCGAAATCAGGCCGAACTAACCGGGGGTGGAGCTCCGGATGAGACGCGAGGTCTCAGTTGGACGGAATGGGTTGTTCTTGGGACCGTGAAGTCTATGCCAAGTACAAAAGTTTGGATTAGCACTCAGGAACTTTAGATCTAGCCAAGTATAAAGGATAGGAGTTGTACTCAGGACCTTCAGGTCTAAGCCAAGTTCAAGGGTCTAGGTTCGTATTAAGGACCACGAGGTCTAAGCCAAGTACGGAGGGTTGGATTTGCACTCAGGACCTTTAGGTCTAGTCAAGTACAAAGGATAGGAGTTGTACTCAGGACCTTTAGATCTAAGTCAAGTACAAGGGTCTGCGTTCGCATTGAGGACCGTGAGGTCTAAGCCAAGTATGGAGGATTGGAAGAACGGACGCGCTCATCTGTCGCACGAGTGGCAGCCCTTTCCCCATGAACGCTACGAGCGGCGGCTTATATAGCCATAAAACGCTGAGTCGTCAGTTTGAATGTGGCGCGTCACTGCTTGGCAACGCGGGTGTTGATACCCGCATCCACGCGACACCATGATATTTAATGACACTCAACCGGGGGAAGTTTTTTCTCAAGCTTACCTTTCATTTGGATATCGTAATGAAGTGAATGAGCTCTATATGGATTCAGTCTAAAAGGAGCCGTTGTCGTCGGGGAACAAAAATATTGCTCTTCCACCCCCACCCCCACTTGTTACCAGTAGTTTCCAATTTTTACAAATGTACATTTCACAATTATGACCGTGTAGATTAAATATTGGTAATGACACCGCCAATAGTTTCATTAACACGGCTACCTATTTCTTATCAGAAAAACGTTTCTCCCCATCCCATCCCCACACATACAGATTATTAGTACCACTTAAAAAGACATTTGACAACCGTCTGAGTGTTACCTTCCATATAAAAATTTTAATCGCTTCGTTCTTTTACCAGACGAAAAATTTGGAGAGTGCGCCTTCTCCTCTCCGTAACTCTCCTCGAATAGAATATTTATAAAGCATATTCAATAGCTCATTTACATGAAAAAGGAAATCATCTTTCGACTTTTAGTTTACAGATTACAGTGTGTTTTATAAGCCAATGAAGTTGCGTGTAGTGTTTATAGAACTCCAATATCCTGCTTTTAATCATTTTAGTTTAATATTTCTCGAAAACCTACTTTAATTGGATATTAGGCACGTAAGGATAAAACCACAGTTAAGTATAGCATCTCGGAATTTGGACCCTGACCGAGTGCAATCGGGAGCACTCGGTCAGGGTCCAATAGTTTGATTGCACTTCAAATCTTTTCGACTAAATATATATTACGAACTAAAAAAGTGGTATCCAATCCATGGGTTGTACTCAGAGGTTCGCTACTTACTTTCTACAAAGGTGAATATTAAGGTTAAACCTACTATGGTCTTTTAATTTAAATCTGATAATTTCGTTCGTTATTACAATACAATTTAATTGCGTGATAATTCGAATAGTGACACAGAAATCAACACCCATGTTTCAGATCCTTTTTGATAGCATGTCTCCTACTCCCTTCTAAAGAGTCATCTCCTTTCCCCCAATCCCCACATGTTTGATTTTGCAATACTGGTTCTTGCATCATTTCTAAAATCCAAACACAGGACCTATGGTAGTCGCTAAGTTTCACATCGGAAGATAAAAATGTTATTTAATTACAAATATCTAAACTGAAGTTTAAAGAACAATCAATGAAAGTTATTGTACATAGTATTTTCAAAAACTTCTTCTTGACCTGGTGGCAAATGCAGTAGACGGTTATGTACCAGAATGGTGTCCATTTAAATGAGAAGTGTTGAAAAGTTTAATAAAGAAATTCAGGGAAACAAAATTGGAAGTTATCTTGGTTGCCCACATTAAACACAACTGGTCATCTAATTTCTAGCACATCTATCCACCTAGATCACCACGTTTAATGAAAGTTAAGAAAATAGCGGTGATAATTATATTAAGCGTATAGGCACAAATTCCTCGTGTTGCATTTGGTGACATTCTTGCCAATAGTTTCCTGAAACCTTCTCTTCTTGAACGTTATCTGGAAAATAAACAATGTACCTACATGAAAAGGTGTCATATTTTTTCTCGGGAAGCTGACGAGTGGCTAGCATAAAGTTACTGAACATGTTACTTGGAATTAATTAAAATGCACGTGAAATGTTTCTATATTTTTGTAATTTACAGGTTCTTACAAGTCGGATCTCTGGAAGTGGAGTTCACGAATTAAAACTGTTTTGGAAATGATCTAAACCATTTTTGTGGAATCATCATCCGATCAGCTCTTAAATCATAAAGTAATTTATGACACTGACAGTAAAGTACAAGAAAATATGCAGAATCCACGTATGTGTTATGGATGAAGGCCGGAAATCTTTGGTGCCCAGCTGCATAGCAACACGTAGAAAGTTCCCTTTTTCGTGCCAATCTTATCAATATTTTCGATCTTGTACGGGTAAAACGCGAAATAACTTGCTCTATTTGAAATTCTTGAAGATGATAGTTGAATATTAGTATTGCATCTCAATCTTATAATTTTATCATTACAATCTGAGAAATATATTTGGATGCAATTATTCAATAGAGAATTGTGAGACAAGAAATCAATAAATCTTGAATCGAATACAAGAAAATGTGTGTGGGAACTACACAACAAATAAGAATAACGAGACACTTTTCTGGTACTGGTCGGTAGGATATAGTGGTCGGTTGGACATACGTGACGTTACGAAAAGCGCCGTTTTTGCATCTCATTACCGTCGCTCAATTTTTTCTCTCGTGTGGTAACCGGAGTGTAGTCTCCGCCTCGTTCCGCGCAGCCTCCAAGAGCTACCTGTGCGACCCACTGCTACCCATGACCAAAGCCCCCCAGCTGTGGTGGTGAATAGGGGGGGGAGATGGAAGGGGTGTCACGTCAGAAACCTGCGGTGGTCGGTGCGGTTGCGCGGGTACTGGCGGTCGCTGGCACTCCGAATGACAAGGCTCTTTTGTGTGTCAATCGCAGTTTTGACATCTTTGCTATCGACATTTGCGTGGTGACACAATGGGAGCGGTTTCCCGCGGGCGAAACAGATAAAAGCGCGCTCTACCTCCCCAGTGTCGTCCCCCATCCCTCACCCCACCCGCAATGTAACTGTCCCAGCGTCGCCTTTGGCAAACGTCGCGATATACGCGAACGTCAGAGTCAAGATGACGCTTTCTAACGAACGGACACACGTCGACCTGGAATGCAAACGTCCGTTTCGAAATTCAATTTAGAAAACAACAAAATTTGCTTTTGCCAAACCCTAACGGATAGGTTTCCGAGTATATTGATGAAATATTTCGCTGAAGTTCAATCGAATGGTTAACCTCGCTTTTCTCTGTTCGAGAGATTGTCTGATCGAGTCTCGATCAGGGTGGATTTTCCAGCCTCACTGAAACGACGGAGGAAAACGACTTCAAAGCAGGTTTCCTTCAATTCATTTCATCCAATGCCGCAGTAGCTCCCTCACGATGGGTCCCGGATGGCGAGTAGTTCCACCCTTCCTTCTGCACACATTTCCATTGCCACCGACGTGCAATGGATTGCAGATCACGTCACTCGAGACAGTAAACATCAAAAGGTCATCACTTTGCGAGTTGCGACAAACCATATACGATAAGGCTTAATAAATACTATAATTATTCTACTACTTTGCTCATTTCGTCGTGAATTTTTTGTTAATGCAGGTTTAATAATACAGGACAGTTCATTAATGCAGGTCTACCAGTCAGAAAAGTTCATGATCCTCTTAGCAGGTTTTTCGTTTTCGTTTCCGGCGTGTTATTCGAGATAAAAGGGAATATGAATTTAAATATTTTGCGTTTATTGTTCTGTAAAGCATCTTTCTGCGTTGTTATATAATTCAATAGACTATTTCTCCAAAACTATAGTTCAACGTGACCCCGTTTCTTGGGAACTATAATGTGTTCTTGAGTACTGTATCGAGTGTCTTATCATCATTCTGGGCAGAAAAGCTTGATACATTAATCGTCAATTAACGAAATTAGCATTTCAATTTCATTTAACATTTAACCCTTTAAATTAATTTATAAAAAAATTACTTATTTAACTCGCGTTACACTTATCTTCCATTAATTTACATCCGTTTTTAATATTTTTACTCTCGATCCGAGAGTGGGTGGCGCAATTTAGAAAGTACATTTCAAATGAAAATAAGACATTTTTCATTCAAAAAGATACAATTTAGAAAGTACGTAATTATTTAAATAGAAACGCACTAAAAGAATAAGTTAATTCAAATTACTGTTTCAAGAATGCAGTAAACATTTACATAGATCTACTTGAACCAATTGCATTGATCTGTCACAAATAAGCGTGCATTATCCACTGCAAAAGGAATGAAAAGTCGTGACAAATAAATAAGGTTTTTTAGTAATAGAAAACGCAAATGATACAATAAAAGAAATTTAGAATACCTGCTTCAAGTGCGAAAACTTCTCCAACTTCTTCTACTAGTTATTTATTTGGAGCGAATTTTTTATTATAGTTTTTACAAATGGGAAATGTAGCGTGTTATTGAAGCTTATCTACAGGGAACGACAGGAGGTAGGAGTTGGGTGGTAGGCTATTGTTAGTAGGTGGACCGGTTAGCTGGGTTTACCGACAACTTGGCCCATGAGGAGTGCTTAGTAATAGTCAGAATTATTGATACTAGGAGCAGTAGGAGGTGGATAGAAGATGGGTTCGCTTTTCAGTAGTCACAGCGATATGGACTGGAACAGTAAAGTGAAAAAGCTACACATTTTTTCTGGCCCCGTCTGGGATTGAACTCTGGAAGACTCGATGATGAGCATGCACGCTATCGCCTTAACCACGGGAGGGGCTGGAGCGAATTGGTCGGGTACTGTTACTCCAACTCGTAAGCAATTCTCGGTGCAAACAAGTACTTTAACAATAAATTATGTCAACCAAATCTGCGATGCATACAGTACACATCCGCTCGTACTAAATGCTGACTCAGCAGGAACAGTTGATACTGGCATAGCAAATATATTTCTAGCAACTACAGGTAAGCTGTATGTGGCATACTATTGCCCTTCAACCATTGCAAGATCTCTAAATAAAGGTCGCGAGCGATACACTTTTCTTCGTAACGATCAATGCGAGGCACTGATGATAAGAGCTACTTATAAATCAATGTATTGGTCGTCCGTTGCAGACGCTCTGCTCGTACCCGCTGTTTGTCCTTTACTCGCTACCAGAGCGCGCCATTCTCTGCTGCATATATATCGACTTACTTCTGCTGCTGTTGCTCATTTACTTTGCGTAGAGTGCAAATGAATGCACAGAGAACTTCACCATTGATAATGTTGACAAACGGTAATAAATCGCAGTTGCAATAGTCAATCCCTTTTTTTTCATGGGAAGATCATAATCGAAGACAGAATAACATTAATTCATTAGTTCATTCATTCATTCATTCATTCATTCATTCATTCATTCATTCTTCGAATGAAAGAAAATGTACTAATAACATTATTTCATTGGTCCAGATGCAAAATCGTATCAGATTTTGAAAATTTGACCAGAATTTTTTTAGACCTGAAATCATGGGAATTAGCTCTGACCCCCTCAGAATATTCCTTTCGTAAAAAACATGCTGTTGTCTGATAATAAATATCTGGAGAGTCTATATTGTCAGTTCGACAACGTTCAGGACGTTGAACTTCAATACATTCAATTCATTCATTATGTTACAACATACAGTTCCTACACTTACGCCAAGTTTTGTCTTGAAATTAACCAGTTTCGAAGAGATTCATTCCTTTCCTACTTTTTCAGGTTTTTGTAGATGATTTATAAATAAAGAAAGACAATTTTGCCATTATAATAATTATTCAAATAATTATAGTATAAATTTAATTAATTTATCCGTGAGCAATTCCTGTAAAATGTAAGTACAGTATAACATAACATTAGTCCCTGCGTTAAGTTAAACAATACTTGCAAGTGTTCCATCGTCTGCTCATATAAATACTATATTTTTTGCGGGCACTCGGCAGCTCGCGACGCGAGGCCGAGTTGGCCGTAGGAAACGCAAGGTTATTGCAAGTGAATGCCTGCGACGTATGTCAGGAAATGGCGTTATTAAATTTTTTTTTTGGGTGGGGGGCTTTAGGGCTCGTCAACATCAAGATCATTAGAGCACTCGTTATTAATAGTCGTGACTAAAATTAATTGGGAAATACCCAGGCTTGAATTGAAAGGAACATAGGAAAAATTATTCATATTCTTGGAATATACTCACTTTCTGTCTTACCACATCAGATGCGAATGAAGGAACGCATAATATTATTACCCAAACTTGCAATAAACTCGTAATGCAAATGTAGGTACATCGACCAAGAAATCTGTGTCGAAAAAAGCGTAATTTTAATAAAGTATTCTTAAAGTATTCTTATTATAAACATAGTGTTCTTCTATATCTCACGGTATTTCTAAAAGTATATTTCAAAATACGAATTATTTTGTCCTTTGAGAAGTACAATTTTAAGAATGTGACAATGGCTTTCGAACGTTGCATATAACCTTTCTGAACTCATAATCTTCATTTCTAAATAGCGTTTGAATCAATAGTTTTATCGTTATTAACAAAAAAGCCAAGAAATAATTACGGATAATTTTAGCAGAATATGTGATCCAATGAATGTTGCAAATTTTTATCAATGAAATAATAGTTCTCAAAATAAAAAATAAAAGAAACGAAGCACGTAGACAGGATGTTACGTTCTAGCTCGATGTACATGTTTATTTAGTATTATATCAGATGTTAGTTTACATTATAAGATATATTAAAAATAATTTTCTGTTAAAATTTATATATAATATTCCTGAGGTAGTATTTAAATAAATCGAATTGTGAACATGTTACAAATGTGGAACGATACAGAAAAAAATTAAGTGCACTGTACAAAGGGTTCAAAATGATATTAATATATTTCTACATCTCTTTATTGCAGAAATAATGCAATTTCAGTGATGACAAAGTGAGTGATGCCAGATCAGATCAGCTCTCTTCTATTGTGTTGTTTTGATCTGCTGATACATTCATTCGTTGTTAAAGGAAAGAAATTACCCATTCATTTTTGTACATGCACACATACGACATCATGACGAAACTTTGAAGTTACAATAAATCTGATATATTACGACTTATCTCGAAACTTGTTTTAGATAATTCGTATGTACACCACAATGCAAAGTAGGAAAATAACGTAAATTTGAAAATGTCTGAGCGGTGAATTTCAAAATAACTATTGCGTTTGAAACATATCAAAATCAACCGAAATCAATATAAACTAAAACTTATCAGCGAGAGTACGTTGTTGCTGGTTTCTTCATTGGAAATAATCTGAATTCCTTTCCTTGTAATTGGATTGGGAATTTACAATGTTCATTGAGAGTTAGGAAAACTTAGGAGAAATTGCATTACAAAACCTCTAACTGTATTTGCTGTCTTTCTATAGATTCCGAGGAAGTAGTAAACTTAACTAGGAGAATGAACAAGACTTGCAAATAAAATCAATGCTATTCGAGTTCACAGGAATAAATCTTCATTTGAAAAACAATTTTTAACCAGGAAGTAAAAAAAGAGAAATGTTACAAAATGTTAATGTTGTGTTTTGCTGGAACATTGTGTCCTGCTGCAATAAATTATTCTATTTCAGTGGAACGTTCGTGTACATCCATTGTATGAAACTGTTCGTACGAGCCCTGTTGCTTTCGTCTTGCTGCTCATCTTCCATCCAAATGTTCGCGAATAGAAATACGTTTGTTCATTTAGCGTATGGAATATTTTGGTAGATAACAATAATTTAATATTATATTATATGAGTAAACCACTCTGAGAAGATTTATTTATAATATTACTGAAGACTTACCCGCATATTCATTGTATATTTAGTTGGTAAAACTACTTTCGTATTTTAGCGAGAAAAATGCAGTCTTTATGTTTTGCAGCCAAATTTCTTACATTTGTCCATATTATTGAAAACTAATTTTGAAATATGAAAATATGAAAACTGTATGGGATTCATTGTTTTGGGATTGATGAGACTTTTAAACTACCTGTGCCGTTAAGTTTAAGTTGATCTCACATAGGGGCACGGTACCCTTAGAGCTGGAAGTGAGAAGGACATGGGAGACGCGAAAATAACTTAAAAAGACCGATATTAGGGTCGAGTCCATGGTTTTTATGTATTCTGACATGACTCATCAGATTACCTTTCAGACCACATGGGGTGGACGACACCCCTGGAGGTGGGGATTGGGAAGAGCGTGTTACGAAATATAATTGAAAGTGTCTACTGAGAAAGGAGTCCATGAAAATTCACTCTCCAGGGAGTGAAATGGGAAATCGGCGTTATCTAAAAACTTTTACTCAATTACATCAGTGAAAATAATGAAACACCAGTACTATCAAACCTCCAACATTATTGGACAACATTCTCACTGGATAGCAATGGGAATGTGAGAAAGAATATATTACAAAATTTACGTGAGCAAAGCCACGGGAACACAGATAATATATCATAAATTCCCAAAGCTCCTACAATATAAGTTCCCTTGCGTTTACATTTTTTAGCTCTATGCGAATTTTTCCGGGACTGCATGTCTATTTTGACTCGGCTATGACTGTTTCTGTATGGTTAAAAGAGGATGATGAGATATGGATCTTATAGAAAATTGTGGAAATGTCCAGGAATCGTTCTCAGGACGTCTCTTTGATACATAGATAATCAAACTTCAGTACCAATTATTTGCGCATCTAGCCCTATATAAAAGAAATATTTTCACAAAAATCAGGTACATTTTCTCTAAAGGGACAAATGAACGTGGAAGCAATCGACTCTCATGCACTCTGAAACCAACATTTCGTGTATTTGTAAGAGATTTTGGAAAAATTCAAACGACCCTATTGACCGATTCATTGGAAGTGTACGATTGTTATCTACCAAATACCATTTATCCTTGTCAATTATTTACCTCCTCTCGGATTTGCTTGTTCAGTATTGCTTTAGGGTGAGTCATTTACGTTGCATGATTCCTGTCTTTCAGTTGAAACAAGTTATTCAAAGACGCTTTCAGATTTCACTTTAGAGCTAGAATTAATGCTGTGCAGAATAACCTGGTCCTCCGCTATTTTCAGTTAGTTGGAGTCATCTGATTGTACCAACCATTGAACAAGCTTTTTTTGAAAATTAATCCGCTCTCACAACTCTATGTCTAGTGTTCTTTTTTGTTATTATTGTTTTTGCGTGGAGTATGATTCAAAATGGATCATATAGACCTTTGCGTATATGACATCAAGGTGGACGTGACCGCAACAGCATTTTGCTCTTCCTCTAGTGACGATGATTGACAACCGCGAGATTGACTGATGTCCTCACATGCTGGCGGAAAGCGGATGCTGCTTCGTATCGGCTTCGAAAAAGGAGCGACATGGTGGCGCATGTGGCTTAAGAGATCCTTAGATACAGTCACAAAGCGGCAAATTGTTTGAGAAGAGAGTTTTTCTTCAATATATCGCAGCATATACAAAGAAGCAACACGATGCAGGGGCGTACCTAGACGAGGGGGTACGGGGAATCTGCCCTCCCCCCATGAATTAAAAGACAAATGTCTTCTTTTGTATTTCTTAAAATAATATTGTGTATTCTCAAAACCATGTATGTATAAAAAGTAAACACATTCGTATAGATGTGTATGTTTATATGCTGTATGTACATATGTGGATGTTGGTACATATACATGTTTATGCGTATATACTGATCGTATATAATATGTAATATATGTGGATTGTTATTCCCCCACACACACACACACACACACACACATAAAATCCTAGATATTTCCCTGACATGAAGAATTCCCTTAAGCTCCCAATATGTGACTAACACCTCTAACATACCGAGTTTAAAGACAGCGTAAATTAATGCTAAAATGTATTCTGTAAATAGAATCCTACTTTTTAAGATAGCGATACTTTTCGCACTTGTAGATTTCATTTCAACATATCACGCAATCTTAAAAGGAATGTGAATGGGGATACGAAAACCGCTCTAAAAAGTAGAACTCAAAAGTTATAGAAAAAAAATCACACATTTTCAGTATTTTATTTTAATTGTTACATTGTGTTTAAGCTGTCTGTGAATATGTAACAACTTTTCATACCTTAGATAAAATTGTTTATTTTGTCGTCTAATATTGTTAATAAATTCAAGTCATAAGATGCAGTTACAAAATAAAGTAATAAGATAAATTCGAGCCATGCGTAATTCTGAGGTAGCGTGTGTCACTTTACTTGTATTTACTCATAAAGTAGAATTAAAACACTTCAGTGCTCCCAGACCTCTGTAATTTTCATCTAGTTCTGTTTCACAAAATCTGATCAATTTGTTTTGTTTTTAATGCCTTTACGTAAACAGATATGAAAGAACTAATTTACCCCGGTTGTAATCGAATGTCGAAAAATAAAATTGCGGTTCCGAGAGATGTTTCCCAGAATTCGTATTTCGGCGTCAATGCACGTGTTAAGCTGCGTTTACACTATGTAACAATCTACTGTACAGCAAATGTTATGTAACATTTTGCTACACAATTTCATGAGTTTGCAACATGAAGCATTTTGCTACATGTAACATTTGCTTTATGTGGCATTTCCTCTAAAGAAACTTCTTTTGTATAGCAAAATGCTACATGTAGCTAAAATTTTTGCTATATAGCAATGTTACACGTTTCCCACTTGGAGTCAGAAGAGATCAAAAGGATTTATGTAGAAAGTTTCACCGTCATCCCTGCAGCCGTGTCTTGCGGAACTGATTAGAGAGGAAAGAGTATCGGCCAATCATAGGTCAACCAAAGTGGGTGTACTCTGTCGCGGAGTATTAATTTTAAATGTTTTTTTTAAATTATGCAACTACCCGAACAAGGATCCTCACATCAACATCGACATCGACATCGACATTTTTTGTAATATTTTAATAGTCTAAAAATCTAATAGTATGTATTCTTTTCAATAAATTATTTTTTGACAGATAACAAATTTAATTGTTTATAACAGTTTCAATAGTTTTAATTATAAAAATTATAATTGTTTATAACTATGTTTATATTTATACAAATTATAGTTGTTCATAACAATTTAATTATACCATTTATAATTGTTTCATAACGATTTAATTATAGCATTATTAATTTTAAAAAATTATAGCATTAATAATTGTTTATAATGATTCTATTGTTTCAATAATTTTAATTATTTATTGTAATTTAAATTATTTATAGCAATTTTAGTTGATTATTATAATTGTTTATAGCAATTTTAGTTGATTATTATAATTGTTTATAGCAATTAAAATTTACTCATAGATTTATTCATAAATTTGTAAAGAAAATGTAATTGTTAAAAAATTAAAATTGTTCAAAATATATTATTTGTAAACGATTGAAAATTCTTTAATTAAGTAGTAAACAATTTAAGTGGTATACCAATTTTAATAGGTATATTAATAGGAGCGTCGATTTATTCAGTTCGATTTTCCATGTCGGGAATGGGAAACTGAGAAACGGTAGCAATTACAAAATGCCCATTGCATCTGAAATTTTAAAAAAGTAAACCATTTGTGATTATTGGTTTAAAATAAATTTTTAAAATATTCAAGGAATTGTAAGCAACGCGAATCATATAAACTGAAAACATATACCGAAACAAACTCTTTGTTAACACATTTATAAAAAATAAGCTGGTTGCTGCCAGGAATTATCCTTTAACGACCTAGTGAGAACTGCCTCGAATTGTCTAAAATTTGCTCCGTGTAGCAAAGTGCTATATAAAATTTGCTTTATGTAGTAAATGTTACATAGCAAATGCTACATATAACAAATGTTATACAACACTTTGCTTCATTGTGTAAACGCACCCTTACAAGCATAAAGATAATGCTTTATAGCATTAAAGAAATGCTCTTCTGATTTCTCACTTGAAAAAATGAACTCGTATCATTGTAATACGGAGTCAATAAGCAGAATAATTTTTAATCTCTAAAAGAAATAAACATAATAATTTATATTCTAGTTAACGAATTAATATCGGAAAAGATAATGATACATTGATAGAATAGATTTGGATGTGACATCCAAATTCCGAGGGAAAAAGGATTTCTCAAAACTTTTGGATGTGATATTTGAATGTTTGGATGTGACTTCCTAATCTTATAGTATTCGACCTACAAGTTGAGATGTCATATCCATAGGTTGGTTGATATATAACCTTGTTCATTAGTCATTAATGTTATTCAAACCTTACTCTTCACTTTCACTTTTAAAAATTACGTATCTTCCAACAGTAATTGGCATTAAACACTAAATATTTAAAAAATGATTAGAGGCATAGCTCTGTCTTGTAGATCACAAAACATTTTTGGTTTGAGATAAATAACTTGAATATTTGAAATTGAAACGTTTATTAAGTTTTTTTTGTAGCATTTGTGACAGGAACATTCTGAGTTCCATTCCAAGCTTTGAAAATGAATTTTCCGCGCTTTCTATGTAATTATTGAGGCCACAAAGATGATGAGAGTTCTTTAGAAGAATGGAAAACAAGAAAATTGATATAGATAATCTTGCCTTAGGGAACATTTGTGACAATTGCTGGAGATACTAAAATAAAAAAAAATTAATCGGTAAACATTTCAGAAAACCGTTTCAGAAATGATGGCAATGCTTTTCTGATACTTTACAAGTAGTAAGAAGGTGGAATAAATGAATGACTGAGAAATAAAAAGTGTCATTTTCAACTTAGGGTTCTACTAAAACGGCAACGTTTTTTAGAATCACCCTAGTTTAATTTATTTATCAGATTAACTTTTTCGTAAAAAATAATTTAAGAATTATAATGCATTTGAGATAAAAGAACAAAAACAAAATTGGAGACAGTGGTTAAGGAAAAGTGCTGCGTTAACGTTCATTGTTGCCGTTGAGGAGCCCTAAATCCCCACAAAAAAACACGTTCATTGTAATGCACGATCTTCAGACCAACAAAGCAGTTCCTTTGCATCAGTTTGGAGATGCTGCTCAGAGCTCGCTGACATTAGTTATCTGACGTAACTGATACGGCGAATCTAATGCACCCCGACTGTTGTGACACACTGCAAGGAAATAAAAATCAGATTACATACGCAACTGAGGCAAAGACTATTGTGCGCTGTACTGATAAATGCTGTCCTGTCTGTTGTAACACCTGTCTTTGCGCCTTAGTTTTGACATGCATCAATTTCTCCCGTGCAACTGTTTCAAAGAAACTAGGTTGCTTTGTGCCATCACCCGGTGAGACATTATTGCAATATGAGGTGTTTGATACCTTGTTTCAGAGAAACAATGACGCTTACGTATGGACTCGGAGAAAATCTGTGTCCGGTGCTTAGTTAAGGCATAATGACGGAAATGTGTCATTGTCCTTAAAATTCATTGCATCAAAATATTTTTTTTACATTATGCATATTTGAATCAGTTTAAGTTCTTAATATATTTAAAAACTTATTTTAAATACAAATAATTAAACAGTACGTAGTTAAAGATCGTAGTTTACTCTTTTTCATCAGTTACCTCACCCAAATCAAGGAATAATTTTGAGGGGAACGGGGAACAATGAAGTGACTGAACACAGGGTTGAAATTAGGAAGAAAGAAAGAAAGAAAGAAGGAAAGAANGAAAGAAAGAAAGAAAGAAAGAAAGAAAGAAAGAAAGAAAGAAAGAAAGAAAGAAAGAAAGAAAGAAAGAAAGAAAGAAAGAAAGAAAGAAAGAAAGAAAGAAAGAAAGAAAGAAAGAAAGAAAGAAAGAAAGAAAGAAAGAAAGAAAGAAAGAAAGAAAGAAAGAAAGAAAGAAAGAAAGAAAGAAAGAAAGAAAGAAAGAAAGAAAGAAAGAAAGAAAGAAAGAAAGAAAGAAAGAAAGAAAGAAAGAAAGAAAGAAAGAAAGAAAGAAAGAAAGAAAGAAAGAAAGAAAGAAAGAAAGAAAGAAAGAAAGAAAGAAAGAAAGAAAGAAAGAAAGAAAGAAAGAAAGAAAGAAAGAAAGAAAGAAAGAAAGAAAGAAAGAAAGAAAGAAAGAAAGAAAGAAAGAAAGAAAGAAAGAAAGAAAGAAAGAAAGAAAGAAAGAAAGAAAGAAAGAAAGAAAGAAAGAAAGAAAGAAAGAAAGAAAGAAAGAAAGAAAGAAAGAAAGAAAGAAAGAAAGAAAGAAAGAAAGAAAGAAAGAAAGAAAGAAAGAAAGAAAGAAAGAAAGAAAGAAAGAAAGAAAGAAAGAAAGAAAGAAAGAAAGAAAGAAAGAAAGAAAGAAAGAAAGAAAGAAAGAAAGAAAGAAAGAAAGAAAGAAAGAAAGAAAGAAAGAAAGAAAGAAAGAAAGAAAGAAAGAAAGAAAGAAAGAAAGAAAGAAAGAAAGAAAGAAAGAAAGAAAGAAAGAAAGAAAGAAAGAAAGAAAGAAAGAACTATGAGGAAGTCATTACGCCCTCACACGCGGCGTACCTTCAACGAAGGATCGCGAATAAGAATGGAGAAATAGTCACTGTATAAACTGTGCAATGAAGAATCGAAACATAAAAGAAGATGTTGAACAAAAAGAGCCTCGTATTGACTCTGATTCTAGACGAGGCGGTCGTGTCGGCCGTGACCACAGAAACGGAACGGAGTAATGACAGAGAAAATAAATTGCATATGTATATAACTTATTTATGATATGTGGCTAAAATAAATTGAAAAACAAATTAATTGATAAACTGTATATCTTCTATAAAGTTCAAGTGGGAGATTATGTATGCCTTGGTTTTAAAGTCATTCTTCTTCACATTCTGGGAAGAAGAATGCCTTTGTAAGTATGGTATTACAGAATTTAAAGCAAAATTCTCTCTAGAACTGGGAATTAAAATATTCCAATGTTTCTATCTTTTTCTTTTCTCTGAAAGAAAATGTGACGAAGCACATTATTTAAAAGTCTATTGTATTATTCTCTGACTAATAAAGCATTAGTACGGTTGGTTAGTAACATAATTCTATGGCGAAGGAGACGCACTTCTAGAATTCCAGTCACCATTTAAAGAAAAGTCACATAGGGGTTCTGTCAGAATTTTCCTGAAAGTTACGTTATCTAGTTATTTTTCGTATTTGTGTGTTATTTTTAACATAATTTTTTTTCCAATGTAATTAACATAAATATTTTTAAAAATGATTAGATTATGAATACTGTCAATAGGAGTCAAAGGATAGAGGCCATGTTACCAGCTAACCCCTCTGACAATTACGCCCTGAGGAGAAACTTCTTGGTTGCCGTCTTCGAAGGAAAGCCCCTCCCCTTCCTGGTGGTTCACCCTCCTTTCCAGACGGCCAACTTTGGTAATAACGACTCCCATTATTAATGTATGACAATTAGTTCAATTATATGAGTAATCGAGAACGCTGCAAAGATGTGGCTTCGCTTTGAAGCAGACACTATTGTGGATGGGAGAAGTTCAGAGAGGGAATCTGAATAAAAATTTGTGAAGAAGATCTGATGAACTTACAGGAATTCAAGAGGAGATGGTGTTTTACTGAGCGAGAATCGAGATGAGGTTATGAAAGAGAGAAAGATGCTAACCGAGAAAGGAAAACTAGAGAGGAGTGAAATGCGAATAGTTGCTATTTCCAAGCATTGTTTACCAGTTCAAAATGATTTCGTCTTGTTAATTGGGGATTATAAAATGCTGTATATTTTACTGTCTAGGGTATGGCCCAGCCCGAAAACAATGTGATTCGCATATTACGATGAAGATGAAGAAGGTTGAGGATTGAAAGTTGATAATATGAATAGAAAGAGATTCAATTAATCTAAGTGATCCATATATTCATTTCATGGTAATGACTATCAATTAATGAATTACGAAATATGTTGCTATCGTGTTAACTAAAAAAAAAGTATTGAAGTTACTTAGGAAATATCTTTGTTCCACGATATACCGAGGTGAAAAGAGTATTTTTAGGCGAACGGGTGGGGTTAGCGGATATTCCCTCGCAAACGGTACCAAAAGTCCTGGGTACGACTCCCGATAATGACATGGTTTGTCAGAAGAAGAAGAAGGTAACATATTTCAAAATTTAGTATTTCTGCAGCTCTCGACGAAAGAGGTGAGCCTATTTTTTATTTTTAACACTTTGAATTTTTGGCACTTTTGAACACATCTAGCCAGATAGTCAGCAAAACTATGGAATTACTTTCAATATGTATGTTTTACGTTGTGGAATTTAGCTGGCGTAAGATAAAGGAGATTTTACATGGAAGTTCTCTCCCCAATATCTACGCGAGTTTCTGGGATATTATTTTCATGTAAGAAATATGAATTGAGTTATAAAAAAATAGAAGCTTTCCCTTCAGTGATAAAATTAAATAACAGAAAGTTGAAATTCAAATTTCCCTTCACTTTCTTCCTTCAGTAACCAAACGAAAAGTAAATTGAAATCAAGAAAATGTTATATTCAATGATGCATTTAAAATCTAAATTTTATAAATACAAGCTTTATGAAGGAATATCCTCTTAAATATACTATTCTATTATCTCATTTGGGTCATTTTTTTAAGTTACTGAATTGGAATCCGTATAATCTCTCTCGCCCTCCCGCTGTTACCTTTCGCTTTTCAAGCTGCACAGGCATTAGAACCGGACCACTTTTCCTTACATGGAGTTTTCTACCTTCAAGTTAATGTGATTAGTGGATGTGTAATGACAATATTGTCTGCGATGAGCAACGCTAACGGAGGCTTTCAGACCAACAAACAAATTCGGGATTATTACATGTCTCGAATTGAATTTCCAATTTGCCGAAACGCAAGTGCCCCTAGATTCCTATTCTACGCAACCTATTTCATGGGTTAATTGGTGGATATTTTGATGTTCGATTGCAAAGCATGGACGTTTCCCATCGCAAAGGGAAGAACAGTTATAACAGGGAGAACACACAATCGAACCTCATTCCTCTGCCTGTACACCTCATCCGCAAGGCGAATGAGATATCCAGAGCGAAATGTTTCGTGGGTACTGAACTTGGATAGATAATGACACGGAAGATCAACTACTTTATTAAATTAAAGTATTTTTGCAACATTACGTAATGGCACCGCGAAAGTCCTTAGTGAGAATCGGGAGGATGGGGGCCAGCAGACACCGCTCATGGCATACTCATGGGCTACAAACATTGAAATGGATGGTAACCAATGTCTTCAAATGAGTGCACTCTCTGATCGATAAATCATTATCACCGGATATTCACTTGGTACTCCACGCCACACCAAATCCGATCCTGTAAGCGATAGTTTGTAAATTCACTCGCAGTTTCATATTTCACCCCAAAGAGCAAGGTAAACGAATCAGTCACGTAAATAGTAAACCTTTATTTCCAAATTCCTTTCACATTTCCCAAATTAGGCCCGGAATAATAGCTAGGATCAATTACGGTATTTTTTTTAGAACTTGCTTCACGTTGTTAAGAAGACATGGTTTTATTTATGAATGTTGTATTACTCACATTCTTTGGTTATCAGTGGGTTAAGTTTTTCTCTCTTATTCGCAGATCCCTATTCAAACCACACACACAGTTTTTACACAGAATTTGCAAGCGAAATTAGACTATATATCTTGAAGAAAAAAAGTGCGATCAAAACTAATAAATCAAAATTTATTTATTAAAGTATAGCATTCATATCTAACGGTATTTGAAATAATAATCCGGTATAGGGGGAATTGTTCACTTATGTTCAGATACTAGCATCCGTGATAAACAAACTCGTTTTGTCATACTTATATTTTCATATCAGGTTTCCAGGAATTGTTATATGAAGAACATGTGACTAGAGTTAATTTTTTTTGTAATGTAGTAAAAATCTGTAGTGAAAAGACTGGAAAGAAACGGGTACGAAAATTTGGAAATACGGAGGTGTAAGTAAATGTATTTTGTACCCGGCTTGGTGAAAGGGAATGTACAGTATTAAATAACTATCTAATATGAGCTCTCCTATAATTTGTATCCCCCATCTGTGTGACAAACTGGAATGTGCGGACCGAAGTGTTCCACGAAGATTGAGTTATTTAACATACACCAACTGGTGCTTAATGTAATTGAAATACGGAATATGCTGAAAGAAGATAACGCTTGATGGAAGTAGCTTCAATAAGTGGAATCAACGTTGGATCAACAACAAAGAGGAATAGCATTTATCGATGTATTTTGTAAAACTCGAATCATCAATTTTATGGAAGGAATTCGTCGTGTCCATGCGAGGGACAGCGTCTTCGGAAGGACGTATCACGTAACCTCAGAGGCTCAGCATCGTTCACTCACTGTCCGCGGAGGCGACGTCCCTTGTTCATCGGACTGGACAGAACACTCTACATATGCATGGATAATGGGCATGTCGAAGCATGTAAATGTCCATTGCCTTCATTTAGGTTTCACGTGCGATGTCTCTCCAGATCAGATTCACCATGCAAATTTCTCTCTCTGCTACTAATGCGGTATGATCCTTTGGTATCCATCCGTTCTAAACTGTTTTATTTTTACGGGCAAAGAACAAAGTGAAAAAATACTTTCAGTTTCGAGTCAATGAATTGCAATTTTAAAACATTGGTTATTGAAAATCCAAATCACCAATTGCTAACAGTGATACAAAGATTAAAAGAAACAAGGTTCTTGGCTTTGAATTTCAAGCACCGTTTCTCCACTTTAACGTCTTATCGCATTTACGTATCAGCCGTGAGATGCAATTCAAAACACAAGGAATTCTGTGAAACTACTGGAATCTTTTACAGTAGTTTATAAAGGATGCGGAAAAGTTTCTGTTTAAAAAATATAAAATTTGTTGGAAACATGCTTCTCAGAGTAATAGTGAACATTGGTTCATGAAAGATTCGATAACTGTAATGAGTAATTGTTACCGAGAAAATTATCACTAACATAGTTTTCGTTCCGATAAGAGAAAAATATCATTTTCCAAAGAAAAAAAATCACCACAGAATAATATAAAACAATGTCACAAATTTATTAGGAACAAATTATCATCTCTGTTTTTTATGAGCGACACCTCGCGATACTTCGTATGTTGGTGCATTGTTCTTTTTAACTTGAGGTAAAAGGGTATATAACCGTCCACACTAGTAATTATTTCCAGTTAATGGGCGAACAAAAAATGGTCTCTACCATTCTTCATACCGAAATACTATTTTTAACTTTCCGCTAAAGTTATATAAGTATTGTGATTTGATTACAATCTTCATGTTATACAATCTCGATCCGTTTTGAGATTTTCTGCTACATGCGACGTGCGCTTTAACCTTATCATGGGATGGACCTTTGACAACTTTAAAGGCCGTAGTTGCTTGTCATTCTATACTACGTCATACAGTTTTGGTTGACATTATGTTCACAATATATTCGATACCTGATATTTTCCGAATGAAATCCGATTGGCTGGTAAATGTAATAAAGGAATCTTAGCTCTATGGATGTCTCCATGAATGGCATTTTATCTGGTAGTGGTTGAACATTTGCGGATACTGAATTCAGTCTTTCCCTGTAATGACCATGAACCCTTGCAAAAACACCCGATTCAGAAATGAAAGCGTGTCATGGTTTGGAAACAGCGGTAACCTCAACAATATTTTAAATTTCCTACTTTGACTTCCAAAAAGAAAATAATGGCACTACAAACGCCTGTGAGAGTGGTAAATTTGAGTACCTGCTCAGTAGAAAATAAATAGATTTCAATAATTCTCCCGTCATAAAAAATATTTCTCCAACTTGGACTTCTTGAACAAGTTCATAATTTTGGAAAAGTCGAAGTCTTCGTGGAAGCATCAATAAAAATGAGGTACTCAAGGTGAGAGGGAGCTGCAGACTTCTGTCGCTGCAAACCCACTGACGCGGTGGCTGCTGCACACGAGTGTCCAATGTCTACAGAGCTGAACCCACCGCCATCACTCCATTGCTCCTTGCAATGCCTCTATTGTGCCCTGCGGAGCGCGAGGTGGGCGCGCGTGCTCGACTGCATGGAGACCCTCACCAAGGGTGCAGACAGGAGGTTGTGAAGAAGAGGGGGGAAATCCTTTGATGATCGAACCATTGTCCCACACTCTTCGTGCCCCTCTCTTTCGTAACGTGTTATCGACCGACACTCCTCACCGCGGGTGAAGTGGTAGATGAATTGTTATTGTGTCGTCGCAATGAAACGTCTCTGAATCACGTGTGCAGAAGTGAATTGATACGTGAAGTGTTACGACTTCGGTTACACATTTGCTCTCGTTCTTTATAGTATCAACGAGTTCGGAATTATGAAAACGAAATGAGAGGTGTATCATTAATTAGAATTGTGAGAAGCAGTTTCTAATTCACTGTGAATATTTTCTGAAAGAAATTTAAAGATTTAAAGACTTATAACAGGCGTATCGTGCAAGAGAGGTGGAACAAACTATGTCCCTAACATGGCATCAGATATTTTTATCTTAATGAAAAAGAACGAAATTTACATCATTTAGCGTACTAAAAACCTGTCAATTTCTTTTCTCCATCCTCGACTTGTAAGAACATTTAATATAATAAATATTTATCACTCGCTTTAACGTATGCCTTCAGCTTCTCCAAACTCCCATTTCTTCGTGATTTTTTAAGACCAGACCGAAAGTACGGCGAGACACACCTCACAACCGTGCCTGAAAGTATAACTTCAGCGACGAAGCGGAGAACTTCTTTAGTCCCAAGTTGGCGAGTCTGCTGCTCCATTATTAACTGCCGCCCGAGGCATCTCGCGCTGCCGAGGGCCCAGCTCCGTGTCTCTCGGACGTTCCCTCCTCTCGGCAAAGGGCGTCTGCGACCAAGGGAGGAGAAACGGAAGTGAGCTGAGATGAGGACTAAAGGCTGATTAATAGAGTCGTTACCGGATCCATACTTAGCAGACATTTTCTTTTTGGGAAAATCGACACAATTGTTTGCTCCTTCTCCTACCCTCTCCGGGGTTCTGATCTTTGAGGAGCGTGTCAACACTGCCAATACTAGCCAATAGATCATTCAGGTGAGGATGCTTCTTTTAACTCTGTAGTAATCGCGCTTGCGAATACATCGCAAGACGTCGCTCGGATGACACCGCTCATCTACATTATAAGTACGAAATTTTAATGACATTTTTTGAAACAATATTTTATATTTTGAGCATCTAAAAAGTTTCTCTAATTGAATATTTCACACATATGTTGCTCGTTAAATAATTGGCAATGATATAAAGTACTCCCAAAAATAGTTACTTCCTCATGGAGCCTTAGAGGTTGTGTAGATGACATTTGTCGTCCATTTTTAAAGCGCTTATTGTAATTTATATGATAAATTAAGTTTTTTTTATGTATAACCACCGAAAATACTCTTTCTTATACCTCAAAAAACATTTTTTTATACTCTTAGGGTTCATGAAATACACTTTGCAACAATGTTAAAGTATTTGCAGATGACGAGTGTCTTACAACACGCATTGTTGCAGAAATCTGAGAATACAGAACGGGATAGGGGCTAGATAATCTTTGAGGAGATGCAACACATATTTACATTTATTCATCTGAACGCACGCCATGTTGTCATGACCAGCCGTGTTGCCATGACTACGTTGAGAAAAAAATGACGAATACTTCACTTGGATGACTATTACCATCCGCGCGACCACTGCAGGGTTAAACTGAACATTGCCGATCGATTATTCATTATCGTGGTTTGTTGTATTCCATTCATCTCGTTCCAAATATGTTTTCAGTCAAAAATTTCTCCGATTACTGTTTTCTTAGTTTTGACATAACTCTTTGATATGTGGATCATTGCAATTTATATAAAACTGCAACCGTTAACAAGACTTGGAATAGGGCATGTTCGTGGCTGTGGAAGTTTAATGAAGAAGAAAACTTCGAAAAATGGAAATTTTAAATTAATAAGTGTTTTGGTACTTGGTACACCTTGAAAAAAAAAACTACCGAGCCGTTTTACAACTTCTCATAGTGACGCTAATGTTTTATCGCTTCCCGAAGCGTCAATGACTCGGAATTTAGTCCATATTATTTCACTGGTCGATAATCGATTATATATATATATAAATATATATATTTGTTGAATTTTGCAAAATCTGATCCATTTGCTAACAATTTGTGAAAGGACGATTTTTCACATGGGTCAGAAAATTTGAAACTGAATATGACCGCAAATTGCGCTTTAATGAGAGAAGGAAATGATTACAGTAACGTATTAATTTTTAACGTCAAGTTCATGAATGGCAATTATTATCCAGATCTTAAGAAGTGTATCTAACTTTATAAGTCTCAACTTACATTATTGCGAGATAAGTAGTTCCTTTAATTCGCTGGGTTCATTTCTCACTTGGTGCCCATCTTTTCCAAGCTTGACAAATGATATTCTGAGAGTTACGTTTAGGATGTTTGAGTTTTCTTATGTATTTATGTATTTGTAATGTTTTTGTGGAATGGTTAACTTTGTGTGTACGTTAACTAGGTTTTCATTTCAATAATATTTGAGTTCCCTTGCATATCAATATTTATTTTAAAATAGACTTAGTAAAATTGTAAGTAATTAATGTAAAAAAATTGTACATTGTAAAACAATTTTTTGCTTCGCGTGCTTAGTTATTTCCTGATACACTGAATTTGCATCTTAAATGTTTTCGCAACCATCATGTCTCAAATTGTTTTATTTTTATCGTGCCTCCTGAAAGAACGTTGTTTATGTTCCACCTTTCCTATTCGTGAGATGGGTCTGGCGACTTGCGGCGACTTGCAGACCGAATATGCTGCGAGCGTGAGAATGAGGAAGACGGGAAGGAAGAGGGTGAATGGAAGGTGAGAAGGAGGGGTGCGTGTAGGAAGAGGAGCCAACGGACGACACATATTACGGTGAAGCACCGGAAAAGGGGATTGCAGTGAGTGACAATGAAGTGGAGGAAGAGAATGTGGAATCTGCTAGGAGACATAGAAACAAAATGTGAGTGATGGAGAGGTCTTTCAGGACACAGCTGTGGAGAAGTGTTGTGCGCGAGGAGAATGCCCAAGGGCTGCTCTGCATCTGTGGTCAAGGCGGAAGAGAAGACCTCATTGGTTGTGGAAATGAGGAAACGAGGACAGGCTCCTCAAGGTGCGGGTGAAGGGCGGGGATTACGATGCGTTGGACGAATCTCAATTGTTCGCTGGAGGGACGGAAGCGAAGACAGGCTTACGTTGAGGAGTGCGTTGAGGAGAGTTGTTGGGAGGCGCTCTCCCGTCGAAGGTGAAGAACTGAAAGAAAAAAAAAACATGTATCGAACAAGGGTTCCGGGAGTGATTTGGACAGTGAACAAGATATTTGAAAATAATTGTGGGCACAATGACGAAAGATTCTCAAGAGTTTGAGCGTGTTGGAAAGGGTAAGGGTTGGGGAGGACAAATTCGTGGCCAGAATTAGTCTACAGGGAGAGAAATGTGGAGTAAAACATTTATTTTAATATGATAGCATTATACATAGTATTGAACTTTAGGACTGGTAAGTGTAGTGTGTGGAATATCGTGAAGTCGTAGAGCAGTCTCCAGAAAATACTGTCTCCAGAAGTTCCAATGTAACGCGAAAAAACAATGGTCTATGAACTCAATCCTTCATAATGTGTCTAATATAAATAAGACGTTTGGTTTTGAACAATGTTGACATTAGTTTCAACAATCCTCAGGTTTTTTGAGTAGATTAAACTGTGTGTAACCTATGAATAATAAGATAATAAGTTTGGGGACTTCGTGTCCTTTAAACACCCTTACTTTATTTACCCGGTACTTCAACACTGAATCTTGGGCTACGGTGGATAACGCAGCCTCTCCCAACTCAACCCCTGTCTTGGTAATTGGAGAAAACATTAACGGTAGTGATAGTAGTGAATAGTGATATGGGAGGACATATGTGCATAGAGGAGAGTGAATGGCCTGAAAGAGAGGCAGGACATTACCCAGTGAGGTCTGTGAGGGGATGGACAGCGAGATGGTGGGAGGTGGAGGGGGCAGATGGCGTAGCAGCACGTTGCGTGAAGTGCACACTGTTCTCTCACCTGCTCCCTCGCCATAAATTCAGGCGACGTGTGCAGCACCACTCGTTGGGGGTTCGAACCCCTACCCTCCGTCCTCCCTGTCCGCTCTCCTCCCCCCTTTCCTCGTACGACCACATTTCGTGTACGTCACCACGCCCAAACGCGCGTTTAGGAGCGTTTACAGGGCAGCACTGCCGTGGGCGATCGTTTTGTAAATGACAT
The DNA here is from genome assembly GCA_002313205.1 of Laupala kohalensis. NCBI lineage: Eukaryota > Metazoa > Arthropoda > Insecta > Orthoptera > Trigonidiidae > Laupala > Laupala kohalensis. The sequence goes on from NNCF01125958.1 coordinate 59,632, forward strand.
AGCACGTACAGCTGGCTGACAGAGAAGGGATTTCGCTACATTGGTTGGAAAGCAAATCGCTAAAAAACTACGTCAGTTAACGTTGCATCCTTGCAAATATGAGTTTACTTGCCACACACGTCATCAAAATACGATTGCTAGGAAATATGACATCAGTGGAACAAGTTATAAATAAAAACGCTCACTAGAGCTTTCATTGTCGGATTCCTCTTCGATATAACATTTGGCAATCTGCACCAACGAATTCGTAAGAATATACTCCACATAAATGAAGTACGTGACATAATTATGAAACAAACTCTTTGAAATGAAACTCGAAAATGAGAGAATGTTTATGAATTTGATCGGATGTATAAAGCACACTGGACTAGGTAGATGTAATAGATAAAAGATGTTGCAAGAAATCAGATAACTCATACTTCAAATACATTTTCTCTAACGATTTCTGTATAATATTGTTTTCATTTTAAAACACTTTTCTTAAAGTAAAAGATTAACTGACTTCCCTTAATGACACCATCCCGATCCTGTAAAGTGAATGACATATAAATAGTTAAATCGTGCTCTTGACAAGTAGAAATTCGAATCATAAATGTATGAAGCGAGTGGTTCGACGCATCATTTTACTTTTGCCTTAATCACCGCTCGTCGCTTCAAACAGCAGCAGTGATCAGGAGAAACCTATTACAGAGCACTCAACCGTCGCAAACGCAGGCCTTGATTTAAATTCGCGGTTGGGTTATTGGCAATTAGATCAAACACGAGCGCGGCGTATGTCCAAGGCGGGGAGCGGCTGGTCGACATCTCGCATGTCGCCGCTGGAATCGCTGAGTTCCGCAATACAACGCAGGTTCCTCGCGGTTTCATACCAGAGACAGATCACATTGCCCCAGTGGTTAGTGAGAAAGAAGTAACTTCCCATCAGCGTTCATACACACTCCTTTCAGACTTTTGAAAAGAAAATCAAGACACGATTAGCGTTTAGCGTCTTGAGTAGCGAACAAATTAGAATTTTAAATCTATTGTAGCTGGCAATCAGGTAAATGGAGACGGATGAAGGAAAAAAATGTAGACTCTTGGCGTGTTGATGAAATATCTAAAACGTAAAATTTTGTTGAATTACGTTAAAGATTTCTTGAGGAATGATTTTGTAAAAAATAAACTTCTCTTCAAAACCAAAATGAATGTGTAACTTCAAAAGAATATAACCCACTTTTAAAACCTCGAAAATATCCTCCAAATTCAGCACGTTTTATCTTAAAACATGGTTCTCGAGATGAACATTTAAACCGACCTTAGCAACAAATAAACTGAACGCTGTGCGACCTCCGATTCGTTTTGTAATCCGTAGACATTCAATAAAAATTAAGAAATATTGTTTTTTAATAAGTATGCATTATTCCAAAAGGGGCATTTTCTTAGTGATGAACAAAATGCTGTGTCTGATATATGAATTTCTTTTCTATTCTCTACCACGTGTCTCGAAAGGTATTTACTGAACTTGATATTTTCGTTTCTACACTAAAAACATTGTTTGGCCTCTTAGCTAATAAGAAACAACAAAATATTCGACGTACTTATCGACGCAAAATCTTTTACACCCTTCTATGCAAGGTTTAGACCTCAAGGTAATTAAAACACGAAATACATTGCGTCTATACCTGACTGGATTAATAATACGATAGCTGTCAACGGATTCACCCATATTTCATGGTCCTTTTTTTTCAAGTCCGTTCATGATTTGAAATGACCCGACTCAAAAAAATATCACGAGTCAAACGTTTGTAACAAGATCATGGCACTCCATATATCTGACCCTAACGTTTCATTAAATATGAGGAGTAGATCAATCGGTCGGGGAATCAGAGTAATCATTTTAAATTTATGCACATTGCAGTCAAGCAAATTTTCAAACAGAATACACAAATACCTTCGCATCCTGGAGTAACTCCGAATTTGGTAAATTGAAGTCCATTGAATTGGATACCCTTCATGTTTTGCATCAGGAAATGGTCTAATTTATATCCAGGTTTTCGCCATATTGCTTTTGAAAAATGGTGTTTTATTGACAGATTCATTAATTACATTTCATCCTTTATGAGAATTTTGCCAGATTTCTGATAAAAGAGAAAATAAAGTGATTTGTCCTGTGTATTTCCAATGTTAATCTGATGTGAAAGGTGATAGCATTGATTGCTACACAAGTACAACGATAAGGTACTGTGAAAACTGTTTTGACCATATTCCATATGACAGAGAAAAATATTCCATGCATAATCAAAGGAAACATTGAATGGATGGCGCTGATAAATTATACATACCATCCAATACGTTTCCATCTATTTTCAAACTACGTCGGTGTAAAATAAACGGATGAAGACATCACAGATTCGTAAAAGCAACTCTTAAAATGAAAGAAGGCTTGAAAAGAGCCTTTTTCAATGAGATCTGAATTTTATTTCTACCATTTTAAATATTATAAAAAAATTCAAATATTCATAAATTAACTTATAAAAATATGTTCGGAATAGATTAGGATTTATCGGCTATCATCATCGTCCTAAAAACTCAGAAATATACGATAGCTTTTAAAAATAAAAGAACAATTACTAATGATTCATGTTGACAAATGAAGTAGCTTATCCCTAATGATCAAGTTGTCTGGTTTACTCTGTATCATGCGGAGATTGTGAAGAAACATTTATATTGCGGAGGCAGGTTTTATACAAGACTAATCAACATACTACATTTTACATACAACAATTTGTACATTGAACAGTAAAGAAAAACATTCCTAATTGTGCATTAGTTCAGCAAGCAAAGAGCATACGTCATGAATTTAAATTTGAGATAATGGTTGTCATTGATAAAGACAAAATATTTTTGAAACAAGATTGAAGAAATGAAACATATTTCTAATAATTTTACGTGTAATACAAAAGACTGATCTTGAGAAACTTAACTCAATATATTGCAGTAAAATTGTATGTAAATAATTATATAAAATAATGAATGTAATTGTAACAAAATGATTCTGTTGCAATGCTATCATGAATGTTACATAATTTCATTAAATGGAATCAGTTTCAGATATCGTTAAGAAGTAACATTAAGGGGAATGGTGTACGTTCAGTACAGTATATTAACATGTATTCTGCTTCATTATTTTGCCTTGGGGTGAAGAAACGTTTCATTCAGTATTGGGGCCCCTGATCCTTATTAATGAGATGGTCTCTTACCAGGGACGTACTTAAGAGGGACCGGAAGCTCCCCGAAAAATGTCACCCTATTTTCTCTATAAGAAAACATCGCAGTATTGTGTCATGTAACACGCTACAATAAGTTGTCACGCTCTTGTCCTTCCATCAGGGTGCCATTGTTTAACGTGAACGGTGTAATACACCCCACGCATATGTTCTCGCCACAAAATATTTTGAGAGAAAACCTGTGTTGCCAGTAGTAGCACTTCAGCGCAATTTTAGTGTTTTTACGACAGTGGTGGCGCCGAAAAAAAAAATTGACCCACTGTTTCAATTACTTGGAATATTGTCCCAAATATGGATGTTATTGTTTCCTTTATTAATTAACGATTATTTTTATTTAGCATCATGTGCTTCCAAATTATGATACTCGTATTATCTAGTGTTTAACTCCAGGAGGTGTTAACCAGTGACTCACATACAAAAAGATAGTGAATAGACAATGAAAAAAGAAGTGCAGTAACACGGGAAGAAAAGAGAGTTGGGATGACGTTATAGATTTCCGGTTGTTTCTTTCACATTACATCGAGACGTTCAAGTTTGAGACAACAGTAAGTTTCATTTAGTACTCTAATATTTGAAGTCTTGTCTCTTTCATTCTCTGAAACCATGCCTGTTTCCTCAGAAAGGAAGCATTATGACTGACAACATGTGAAGTGAAGTTTGTAGCGACGTATCGAAGCAAAACTTTTATTTTGAATTCGTAAGATCAGTGTATTTAGATAATAGTTGAACGTTTAAGCAACATGGCTTTGTAATCTGTTTACTAGGTCAAAGTCATCACCCAGAGGCGGTGTTATATGTAATGCGAAGAAAGAGTTGACACGTTAATTTAGTACCACACATGTGAAGAACTGCGTAGGAGTTGTATGTGAATATTATCTAAAATATTTTATTTAAATTTTTCTGGTAAATACTGGTGCTGTGAATCTTTAAATTGAAAATTGTGACAATGTAAACAATTCATTTGAATTCTTGTTTGCCAAAACCACGTTTCTCCAAGCGAAGAGTTTTCTGATCACATTTTTCAATACTTTGAACGTAGCGCTGTCGTTTGTTTTGCAAATCAAGTTTTGGTTTATAGTTCTGTAATATGAACTTGTGTATTTAAATTAATAAGGAAATGAAAATATAATTTTCTTAGCAACTGATTGATCTGAACCCCCCGGGAAATTAATTTCTAAATACGCACTTATACCTTGCTTGCTTCCGGAGTGTAAATAAGTTTATTGTCCTTCGCGTGCTTTTTGACAATAAATGTGTTATTATTGTGGTTTTAACCGGTTGAATTCTATTATGTTCTATAGGAGTAAGCTGTGAATAAATAAGTGAATATATATAGGTCGGTATTATTCATTTGTTTGTAGTTATTTTACTGAATGTGTGTTTTTTGTATATTTGCTGAGCAGTTTAACTGAGTCTCTTTTCTGACAAAAGTGTTTTGTTCGCATTTTCAGTTCAAGAGAAGAAAGCGCATGAAATATTTTCAATATCACATTATCAAGTTCATCAGTCTTGTTTTTCCCTCTTTTTGTGTTTCAATAGGACATACCTGCCTGAGATGAGTTTTAACACTTTCAGAAGTTCCGATTAATTTAAGCGTAAAATTTTACTTTAAGCTGTGCGTAGCATCTACAATAAATGGAAGAGTTTCATAAAGAGATCTTCAAGAAATAACATTTCAAATGAAGAATGTGGTTTTGGAACGAATTCTCTTCATTAACCGAGATTTTATAATGTAAAGGAAAAAGTTATTCCTCTCTTCTACTTCGAGAGAACAGTCTGCAATCGTTTTAAAGATCTCAGCACCATCTATCGGACGCGGCGTGAAGCACTGTGTGATTGGAGTCATCTACAAGACCTAATGTGTCACGATTTTGAACCAAACCAAAATATTCTTGAGAATCTGTGAAAATTTCATTATAAATTTCTTTACATTCGGAATATATGAGAATTCTTATTTGCTTTGAAATAATTCGAAAATAATGTTTGAAATTTTAACTTCAATTTTTAAAAAGTGTATTAAAATTAGCGGAAAGTACTGTGCCACAAGCAAACGCAAATAATGCTTCATTCCGAGGCATAATTGGATCAATTGTTTCGAATCCACAATTGGACCAATATCTTGTGTTATCAGGTAAAATGCATCAATAATTTGTACGCACACAAATTATTAACTAATTCATTTGTTCATTCGCCCGAACGTACATACATAATGTACAAACACATACAAACAAACATACATAAATACAAATAAACACGACCCATAAAATCGTCCCGAAGCAATTTAAAGATTTAGTTTTTACTGAAATAATTGGTTGGATAGTCACAATTTCCCCCCTACATTGAATGTTTAATAATATGAACATAAAAAAAACGAAACAAAAATATTACTTATTGCATGTTGAATATTCCTCGTCAAATATTTTTCTTCCACATCACATTATTGATTTAAATCAGTTAGACATTTCTTCCTTGCAATTATATTTTAAAGTTTATGATATACAAATCTCTGTGGAAATAAATGGATAATTATAGCTTGAACTATTTTGGATCTAATATAATTTCATATAATAACATTGTTCACGACCTACTATCAATCCAGCTAATATGTTATCAAACTACCTTTTGAAATTCTGGGAAATTGCAAGTTTCTGCTGACTGAATTGAATATATTTTCCAAATCAATAATTATACATTAATGCTTCTACTAATTAAATGGTACACACTTTCATACCTTGCAGTTTTAATGACTCGGAAAATAAATATCCGTTATTATAACTTGTGCACAAAATATTGCATGGTGAGCTTTCGTGCGCATTCTGGGTGCAAATGAATAACGTATTTCTGTCTTTTTTCACTGAATGCGATAAAGAACTCATTAAACGCGAGTATTTTTGCAGCATCTCACAACTGCACTATGTTTAAGACCCGCTCAGTGCAAACAAGAACCGGAGGGTGCCCCTCTTAATCTTTCTATTGTACTTCTGAAATATAGGAAGATTATGGTAAATAATTATGATGAAACCTACACTGAGGTTAAATCCATGAAATATTGTGGTTTAAAACCATCCAAGAAATATTATCGTAAACGTATTTTCATATCTGATTGTGAGTTATCGAATGAGCATAACCGTTCACATATTCATATTATAACGGGCGACATGGAAAAATTTTACGAATAGGCTCTCCTAGAACAAATTCGATAAGATCTGAAGAAATCTCATAATAATTTTTGTCGATTTCTGTACTTTCCGATTACTTCACTTGTACAACTCGATAATGGAAATTTAAAATTCAAATCTGGAGTGGGTGTAACTGAACTAGCGAATTGTAAAGATGAAGATCAGGAAACCTAACGAAATATATCAAGTTGTCAGTTTACGTCGAAGATAAGTTTCTCTATCACATCCGATTATTGGTTTTTCTAAAAGGTCAGTGATGTTTTTTCAACAATTTTAACAAAAACATAATACAATACATATAAAACTTTACTATCTTTACTTATTGTATGAGTACATTATTAGAGTGACAATGTCACACTAAAAGTGAATGATAACGCCATAGAGTGCCCAGAAATAGCTCAATTCCAAGAGCTGTCAAATAAGTACCTTATGATTAATTTTGTATCGAGACGGTGTTCATTGAGAGAACAACTTACGACATTGCAATCATGTAAAGTGGTTTGAACACTTGCTATTATCACTGCCAAGGCCATAGATAAACAAGATTCTGACAAATTTTGTAGAGCGTTTTGCCGACAGTGATGAGCGTTGATAGGACCCGATTGCTATCGCGTGACTTAGAGGGTCCTCCCATTTCTAATCATATTAATTCGACATTTCGTTCACCCGTTGGAACGAATCGTTCTTCGTTCATTCCTTCATTGTCAAATGACTAAGAGCACCAACATGGCCGCCACAGTCAGAACCTTATGATTGTATGCCCTTAAACACTGCTTCACAATGCCTTTTTTCATTCAATATCCATATCACAGACGATACCTCACCAATCCAAGAATATTCAACCTATGACTAATTTTTTCTAATCCAATATGCTCAGATCTGTGATCACGGATTATTTTATTTCCAAAAGGAAACTTTTTGTTTATATTTCTCTTTCCCTTTATACTTAATCAATGGCCAAAAAAGAAGTACCATTGAAAAGATTATTTTCAGGACTTTGGAAGGAAATATTGCGGAAAGCTCCTTCTTTCCAGGTGTCACTACTGACAGGTCTGTGAGTCGATGAATAATGTAGGTAACATACTCTGTCTCCCATACGACTGTACTCACTGTTCGATAAACTTCGATTAAACCTAAGTCATTAAAATTGCCATTGTTGTTGCGCCAAAGAATGTAAATTACTATCACATCGGCCTACAAGTACATTTACAATCGGGAAGTAAAAAATGTGGATTTTAAAAAATATGTTAAACGTTTGTCATCATTATCAATACAAACATTTATATTATGCAATAAAAACATAAGGAACCGAATGAAACCAAATAGAATAAATTTCATACTATTACAAAATTCTTATATTTTTTCTATCTCGGTTAAAATAATTAAATACACTATTCCAATGTTTTGAAGGAAATGTTGATGTGACTGCATTCTACCTCTTGAGAAACTCGGTTCAGACAAAGTGTTCGAGTATCTAAATTGAATCAAAATAAAATATATAACATTGTAGCAGAAATCGTGAAGACAGCTGACAGAAGTTCTCCCCGAACGGAAATATTGAAGCGTTATTCTGCTACGAGAGTTCCAAAACATCCATCAAAGGAAACCAGGTTTGTTTCACAGAAACAATTTACTGGGATCTAATTTTGCTTTCGGCGAAACAACCATTCGACGCAATTCACAAAACAGTGTTTATCCGCGTTTTCATAATGGCTATCTTAAATATGAAGATTTTATGTAGTTGCACAACCTCTCGCTGAATTGAGTCAGAGGTCCTCGAAATGATGCTCCTCCAGCTCGTCGCCTCGAAATGGGAAGGTCACCAATAAAGCAACGTAGCGTCAGCTCTTCAGCCACCCGCGCCTCCATAGCCCGGCCAACATCTCTCACGGCCGTCGCTCTCCGTCGAATATTAAACTGTGTTTAGTGACGAAACGCGAATGAGGGGGAGGAGAAATAAATGGCGTGGAGTGGGGAAGCGTCAATTGAGTTTCTCTTCTGGCAGAGACCTCGGCAGGACGACGAATCTTGAAGGCAAAAGTTGGGGAGGCGAGAGGAAATGCGAAAGGGAGGAGCTGGGAACGAAGGCGTACTATTGGAAATACAGACAGATGAGACCATCTCTTGCCAGATGTAGAAATACGTAACAAGGAAAAGTGTGAATGGGGTGAAGAATGAGAGTGGAGGGAAGTGCGTGTGTGTGGTCAGAGGGGATGGAGGGGGAAATGTCCGATATGGTGAATTTTGTTAAGGGAAAGATGCAAGGGATTTTTGACATGCGAATCACAAGAAGTGAATTGTACAACCAAGCTCGCAGTTCAGTTGGATGAGACAGCAAAATTATTGGTACCCATACCTTTTGTTTTGAGATTTACACAATGAGTTTTCTCCTCGGGAGATTATGGGAAATCCGATAGATCTGAACACTGCAATGTCTCTTATTAGAATTCTTCATTTGAAAAGCCGTTCAGTCACGAAACAGTCTGAAGCGACTAATTTGAGAAGAAGGAAAGTGGTAGATGGAGGATGCTGAAAATATATGAATCTGAAAGGACACTTAAAGAACAAGCAAGATGAGTAGGAGTGAAAGTGAACGATAGGAGGGAAGAAACAGGCATGAAATTGGAGAATAGAGTTAGATGATTGAAAAGAAGGAGCGACTGTAGGGATCCAACACAAAAGTGGCAAAGAGAGGAAATGATGGAGAAAGTTGAATCGAGGATTTCGAAACAGAATGTTAAAGGGAATGTAAATGTAGTACGGAAACCAAATTTGAAAAGAAGGAACGCTTAATGAGACATAGTTTTACATAATGAATTTAAAAGTGAATGGATATAGAATAGACGTGCGTGTTAAGACATATCATAGTGAAGAGGTCTGGAAGTGTTTGAAACATTCACTGTACATCAAGGAATAGTGAAACGAGTCAAAGGAAGTGTTACAGATGAATTAACGAAACCGAAAAGACTACAACGGGCTTTCTAAAACTATACAAAATACTGTTTCCATTTCATTTGGAGAACGCAGGAGAGAGAAAAAAGATAAAGAATGAACTTCTGACGCTTCAGGATCAATAAGAGAACGTGATTATATCACCATCCAATTCAGGTTATCAGGGAAGTTGTTTTTCTTTTCTGTACCGTGCATGCATTTTAAACCTACTGATAAAACTACGTTAATTTCTATTTGTGTGCCTTGTCATCAAATGACGGAATTTACAAGATCGAGCCACGAACTACGAGCTTGTTACCAGATCAAGCTACGTTTTTTCTAATATCGGGGAGTAGTGTTAAGTTAATATGACTATATGCGACATCATTTGGGATCCACTTCCGACTGCACTTTTAAAAACATACCACATTTATACGATCGGAAAAACGGGGGATTGTGTTACACAATGAGACATAGTCGATTTTCTACGTCCTTATTTTAGAGATAAATGATTTTGTTCTCAAAAATAATACATCAATATATTTTTCTTTGAGATGTAAGTTTTGGATAGTTTTACTTCTTAAAATGCGTTTTTCATCAAAATGAATATATTTTTACATTTTTTCCTTTCTTTTATTAAGAATAATATTTTACGTAGTTGTTTTAGATACCTTGCCTTGTTAAGGAAATGGCTCTTTGTATTCAATTTTAAATATTTGTAAACATACATATTTTAACTAAATTTATCATTTTTCTCCAGCAGTTCATTGTCAAATTTGAAAGTATGATATATCAATAAATGAGTACCTCAGTGACGCATCTTCAAAGACAACCGTCTTGGAAGCTTCCACCCCACTGCATGAATCTATATGGGTGCAGTCTCTGTGAACTTTATTTGGGGAAGCTCGTACGAAAAAACTCTATCCTCTGTTTTTACTCAAATTTTCTGGAGTAATTTGACCAAATTCTGAGTAGATCCGATGCTAGTATTCCGAGGTTTCCTGCTGTCTGCCCACCACCTTCACTCCTTTCCTGACAAGACGCCGTTGTTTGCTCAAGAGTGGCTCGTTGAATGGCTTTGCGGAAGGGAAGTACGACGAGAAGCGAGAAGGTACGTGGCAACCTACAATCGCCCGCCCCATTCCTCTCATTGGCCTCCCTTGCTGCTCGTCTCTACCACCTCCTTCTCTGTCCGAGGCGAACGTTAAGCAAATTACGCCACCAACACAATTAGGGAGCCGTCGTCACATTCCTCCGTCCCACGCCGGGGGAGGGTGTTCACTGCCCTCAAAGGCTGACAACGGAGAGCAGGATGCCTTCATTTGACACAGAAGCCGGTAAGGGGAGGGGGTTGGAGGCGTGATCCGGACCTTCGAGGTGGGAGTGTGCGTTGCGCTGGATGCGGTCGACCGAAGTCGCAGGGTCACGACGATGCCACACAAATATGCTTTCTCGGATTGATCCGATTTATCACAGATTCAGCTTGAAAGAGAATTTAATACTTTATTCAAGATTTGCCTTCCTTTTATATAATTAGGAAGCGTGATATAGAAGCCCTAGTCAATCAATTTTTGGTAGGATGCTAATACGCATGATAATAGATGACAATGGAGAGGAATACTGCATCATAAGGAAGGTACGAATTTTACACAACTAATTTGGTTTGAAGACCTACGACCATTACTAGAAGAGTCTTCAATAATCTGCTGAGATATTGATAATAAGATAAAAAACCACTACGGATCACAGTTCGTTCTCTTGGGTATATATTCGCATGCAAGAGTTTCTTCGTTTTTTAAGAATTAATAACTTTATTCATTCGCAAAAATGAAAAGAGTCTATGAAATTCTCAAAATAATTCGTCCCGCCGCTCATTGTTGAGTGAACGAAGGAGAGTTCGAAGTTAGAAAAGGAAGGGTGTGGCAAAGGAATAAGGATTGACTATAAAGGGGAGATAGTTTGTCCTAGACAGCGATTAAAGGATGCGTGAGATTAAGTGGTAAGTAAAAGTCCTGGCGCGGATCCAGTATTTGGTGAGCTGTGCTGCACGGGAGCGGGGAGAGACGTATGTGGGAAAAGCTCTGGAGAACAGGGCGGAATCTGTTCCCAAACGAGATGTGGAGCACTCAACGAATCCGCACTCGTTATCGGAAGATCAAAGTGGTGCGCTGGAAGACTGTCCTCGTGGCGTTCCGCCCCTCCTGCTCTCGGGTCCCAGAGACTGCGGTGGCTTCTTCTACGGCACCTCCATTACCGCTAAAGCCACAAGAGAGCCAACCCTAAACTCACTCCAGTGTCTGCTTGCTTCTACTCGTGACCCCACCATCTTCATCACCTTCTGACTTCTCGTACTCAATCGCACAATCAACAATGCATGCAACCGTAAATAATGAGGAACACGAAACACTCCGTTATTCATGTAACAAAAAAGAAATTGTTTTATGAAATTAAATTATATACTTTTTAAACAAATTTAGTTAATGATTTGTTTAAAGTGGAGGATTCAGAAAGAGTTGGGTACAGAATTGCATACATGTAGCTCATTGTAAGGAATCATGAAATAGTCATTGTTACAATGCCACTTCGCCCCGGAAAAAAAGCATTTTTCTGCTTGTTCTAGTTTTTACTTTCACAAACTACAACTAAGTTTCGAAAAAAAGATCAAACATGATAAACTATTATAAAAATAAAAACAATGTTTAATTATTGCAGAAAACTTCGTTCACAATCCCCGAGTTCTTGTGTTGTAATGGACGAGGAAGAATCCGAAGTAAAGTAGCTAATTGTGACGCATCTGCTCAGGTTTCCCGCGTTTAAAGGTCGATTTTAGTGACGGCGTAAAATTTGAAGGAAGTTCACTTCTATAATAGATTTTTTAATAAATACGTTTCGGAGGCCGTATTTAACATGAAAAATTGATTTATGTGCATTGATACGCTCTGAGATTACCTAAAATTTTTCTTGTTACATCATAAGTTACATCTGGGAAATTGAGTTACATCTGGGAAATTTTACCATTTTATGTTATCGCGTTATATTTATCCTTCTTTGTCTAATTTCTGTATTCTGTCACTGGGCATGAGAGCCCGTTTGCGTTGAATAAACATTATTATTGTTCCACATACTCATTCTCCTTGCTATTTTATGTGGAAGCACCCTTTACGACCAGGATCGCCAGCCAATGACAGCTCTTGCGCTGCTTTTTTATTTATTACATATCGTGTGTTAAATCTTAGGAAGTATGAAACTGTAATGAATGTCAATAAATTTACACGTCGTCATCTAATTGTACTGTGACCATTCAAACAAAATCTCACTCAATCAGGACCATTTCAGTCTATCGATTTGTGATTTTTTTTAACGCATTTCACTAGCCGGATGCTGCTAAGAAGATCATTATGGAGACTAGCCGGACGCAGCTAAGACGGAAGTGCGACGGGCTTGGGACAAAAAGCTAAGCCTTTTCCTGTAAGGTGCAATTGTCTGACCCGTTTCCTGCCATACAGAAAACAAAGGGAGTGCTCGGCGAAGAATGCGGCCGGAGAATGTGACCCACGCGCACTTCACCTTTGATATTTCATTATTTCTGAAGGGAAAGGGTTTGACCAAGACGAGGTCCTTTACGGAATGTCGGTGGGTCTTAGAAAGAGTGACTGCTACTATGTGTGAATGGAGTACTTTCACCGGACACTGAAACAATGGCCATCCCGGGAAGGACGCCTCCGGGCGGCTGACTGGTGTCGTCGGCAGCTCGTCCTACCGGTGAAGACACGGCGTTCTCAGAACGGCCGAGGGGTGAACAAGGGGTTGGAGTGCTCATTGTGGCAGCGAAGGCGTGGTCACATGATCTCCGCTTCCGTATATATTGGGAGGATTGAGAACCCTCGAGGACTTGGCTGTGTGATCTGACTCCGCAGTTACTTAGGATGTGACCTGGCTATTAAACGGTTGTCAAGACCAGTAAGAGACTACAGTGGTAGTCTAGACGTACTTACTGCTAGTTGTGAATGACGTAACTTGTAACAGTTTGTTTATTCGAAAGCACTTATTATTTTGGAGATTCAGATGACCTAGAGAGGTTTTCCAATTTATTTATGTGTGATTAATGCTTTATGATAGCATTAACTGTATAATGACAGATTTATGTTTGTATTGATGATTTTGAGAGTTTATGCAAGTTTGTAAATACTCAGATTTCTATTTAATGGTATTAAATCATTAACCATTGTTATAACACGTGTGTTTAATTGCTCGGGAAACCGAGCTGGTGACAGCGGACTATCTACCATAAGGGTTGTGGTATTTATGATGGAGAGCGACAGTCGTCTAATCTATACTTCTCTTCTCCACTTGGAATCCCGCTTCTTCCCAAAAGAACCCACACTGCATTCAGGCGTGTGGTGAGTGGTTACATTCTCCTTTGTCATACATTTTCCATTTTATAGAATTTTGCATATGTTACATCAAAGAATGTATTTAAGTATATACAAGAAAGATTAATGCAAACAACTTCATTTTGATACTGATGACATATGGAGTTTCAAATATAGTAATGTATATAATAATAAGGAAACTGTTTGTACAAATATTTGGAAATTTAACAATTTTTATTATACAATATTTAAAGATGTATTAAAAAACTTTCTCAAGAAATTGTGTATACAAGAAAGTTTCATCATATTACTCACCTTCTCATACAGTGCAATGAATCTTACGCTGGGAATTACATTATTTGAGACGTAACGCACAACACACACTCATTCAAGTAACCATTCATCATAACTTAAAGAGACACATTTCTTCAAGAGTGTGTCGACCCCTATAACGTCGCACAACTCAACCCTCCTTCCCTGACATCTGCCCTAGAGGCACAATCTTCCAATCGTCATCGACCAAATCCAGTCACAATTTTCTACTTCGTATCTCTCGGCTGTGCGCACATTCGCTGCAATTGTGCATCGTACCACTCCTTCCCTTTCGAATGAATCATACCTCCACCGATCCAAAAAAGAACTACTAGTGCTCACACGGACGAACTCCTCAGCTAACACTCAAAGCAGAACAATGTTTGATTGCTGGAGTTAAGTTAAGAAAACTTAACACAAAATGCACTTTTGCTCGTAATTATGGTAAGTATACTGAAGTTGCATTTGTACTATTCACCACAATCCTCTTATGAAGAAATAATGTAAGTGAAAACAGTTACAAATGATATCGTGGAGGACCAAAAGCTAATTTACTCTCAAAAAGTAAACGAAGAAACACAAGGGAAACTGACAATAATCTGAAGGTGAGATAAGAAGTATCTTACTTTTAAGAATACAATTGAATGGTTAACATGTATTAGAATATGACATAACTTTAACAAATGATGAAAATCATTATGATTATTTTTTACAATATTTGTTATAGAAATTTTCAAAGTTGTCATGACGTAGTGATTACGTTTTTATGAAAAAAACTAATTTTTACTCTTTGGAAGTCAGCTAATATTCTGTCATTTATCTGCTTTTAAAGTCTGCTTTCTTTTAAACTTCCCCAGTTTTGTAGATTCAAACATATTTCTTAACATTACATCTTATAAAGTCATAAGCCATTCTATTGTGGTTTTGTAATATTGAACAAGCTTCTCTTTTTTTGCATTGGCCAACTCTCCAAAGCATCTGCTTCATTTTCTTCAAAGGAACTTCGCAACAAAAGCTATCAACCAGCTGATGGTGACTACAATGGTAGAACTGCTCGGGAGAAACAACAATGTTTGTTACAGAATTAGTAAGGAACTCTACAATATTACTGGTTCCGGAAGATGCCTACTCTGACTCCCGCGCTCCTCGCGATATCTGACTCCTTACTCCATTGCTTGTAGAGTCGTCCCTTTGAACGTGTCCTCTTGCCCTCCTCTAGCATTAACACCTCCCCCTCACCGCCATCTCGCCGCCATCTCGCCCCCGACGCTGCATCTCACAGCGTCTTAATAAGCGACCGCAAATATTTGGTTTCCGCAATAACAGAGCTCACCAGAAGACGTTAAGCGGGGGGTGGGGGAGTTCCACGCCGTCTAATTAAGTGTCTGCACTTACCTACTAGATCGCGCGCGGTCCCCTCCTTGTCACTCCGCCCCCCCCCCCCNCCCCCGAGACACCCACCACCCGCTTGCTATCCGAGGGCTCTTTGCTAATTATCGCGTCCTCATCTCACTTCGTGAGAGTTAACGCCGAGTTGGCGAGAACGAGCCGCTGCCGCACCCGACCCCTGGCCACATGGACCAACAACTGAAGATGAGAACTCACATCGCTGTCGAATCCAATTCGGATTCAATTTCAGAGTTCATGCTTACCTTCTCATCAGTCGGAGGGGAGATTCTACGAGCGGGAATAATTTTATTCATTTATTTGAATCGAAGTCACATAGACACGTATATACAAAACAAATTAACGGGGTATTAAAAGATTCATGACTTCAGAATCAATGAGGGACACAAAACAAACAACGAAACTCACAACATACCATAAATGTTCATTTTGTGGTTCGTAACTGTATTTTTCAATTTAAGAGCTTGGGAACAGGGGAACTGCAAGTTACATTCCTTTAATTCTTATTTCTTCGTCCTTTCGTTACTGAAAGCAACAAAGTTTGTGAAACTACACAGCGAATTCTTTAGGAGAAGAACCTCTATTTTCAATTTCATGATCCCTGCCGAGAGCAATGAGTCTATTATTTTATAACTTTTCTTTTCGTATCTTGATTTAGGAAATATAAAATTCACCTGACTCTAAGGACCAGAGAAATCTAATTTTCGATTGTCTGTATCTAAAGTGAAAATAAATATTTATTTAAGAAATGGTTTACAGGAGTTTGCCTTCTGCTTTTAAAATACTCTCAAAGTATAACCCGCAATCATCAGTTACTTTACATACATACCAAATTATCATATATCTAAATTATCAAAACATATTAGTGAGTGAAACATTTCTGAATTCATTATCGTGCCCTTCAGATTTAAACGGTAAACAATATTATTGCCAATTTGTATCCAAAGGGACGTGACCATAAACGTAGGTTTCCGCGGCCGGAGTTTGTATGAACTTGTTTATCCCTGACAAACCGCGTCTTAGTAGAGAAATCTACCAACGTTTGGGTTATCATGCTGTGGCCTTCTTCAGGGCTATGTCAGAGTCGTACAGACCTAAGTCTCTGTCATACTCTGCGAGGTCGAATGAGTCACACGTCGGTTATACGTTCGGTTGGGAGGCATCATCCTGATTGATCGAGCGCGGTAAAGCGCCCAGGGGGAGTTAGTGCCCAGCTCCAGGCGCTGCTTAGGATCAAGACATGATCAACATTAAGATTGTTTGGTGTTCTAGCAATCTCTATGGCTTCTGTGATCCGACAAGGTTTTTTCCTCAAGAGGTTCACCTATAAGATTAACGACATTGTTCACAAGTTGAGGTAAAGTATTAGAATTGTTATGTATCTTAGATTATATCTCAAATTTGTTTATTTGCTGAGATCTAATTTTCTCGACGGACCGTATGGTATAGCTGGCGGAGACAGAATCCACCTCAGTCCAATCATCATGACTGAGCGATGCCGCTAGATATAGATGTAAATGGTATAAATCCTTTTCAAGGAAGGCAAGACATCTCGTAGTATAACGGATTCCCAGTATACCCTCGTCACGACATCTCATAAGAAAAACTTTTCAGTTACTCCTTCAACATATGGGAGTAAGGCGGTTTTAGAGAACTCACGGTTTTCTACATCCGTACTATCATATAGAAGAAATCTTGTGTCATCTGACTTTTCTTATGAGAAGTCGTAATGAGGGTATTATATCGAATTGTGTGAAAATTAAACATCATTTAGAAACTCCTGCTGCTCGCCGTATACTTAAACGTTCGGCAGAAGCCCTGTTGAGAGACAGAATCCGCTAACATTAAAACGAGGTAACAATGTCATGCATAGAGTATACGGTCTCCCCAAGGTGCACAAATCTGGTGTCCCCTTGAGACTTATAGTGAGTGCCATCAACGTAACAACTCAACCTCTCGCCCGTTTTCTAGCGAAACAATTATTACCACTGACTGATACCATCTCGTCAACCATCAAAAATTTTGAGCACTTTGTCGATGTCCTGAGTGAGATAACTCTAAGTGGAACTCATGGTGAGTTTCGATGTTATTTCACTCTTCACGAAGGTTCCGATTCGTGAAACACTGAACGTCATAGAACAAAAGCTCGGACAGCGATGTTTACCGTTGCAGTGGGCCAAACCAACTGAATTTTGCCTTTAATCCACGTTTTTCCAGTTGGATGGTAAATTTTACTCCAAAATAGGAGGAGTTGCAATGGGTTCACCGCTTTCTCCTGTAAATACTAACATCTTTATGGGAGCGTTCCAAAATGAGGTTATCGAGGATGCTTTATGAAAACCTAGAGTTTGGTTGGGATTCGTGGATTACACTTTCGTCATCTGGCAACATGGACGTGAAACCCTCGACAGGCTCTTGGAGTACATCAACTAATCACATACTTACATCAAGTTTTTGATGGAGATTGAATCAGATTGACAGTTACCGTTCTTAGATGTGCTCGTAAAAAGGAAGGATGCATATAGCGTGTACCGCAAGACAACTCACACCAACCGTAACTTGAATGCCGAGTCCCGCCACCACCCAGCAATCAAACGTGGTGTGTTAAAAACATTTTTCACCCGAGCAAGGAAAGTGTGTGACAAAGAGAGTTTAAACCAGGAATTGAGACTTTTGCGTGATACTTTCCGCAATAATGGCTACAACAACAAAACCATAAACAATGCCCTTAACCCTATCCATAATGTTCGTACGGACGATGTTCAAAACCATGAGTTCTCTAGAACCTCCTTACACCCATATGATGAAGGAGTAACTGACAAGGTTGGTAAATTTCCAAGGAAACATGACATACGATCTGTCTACAACGCACCTGAGAAGTTGGGTAAATCGCTTGTCAAAGTTAAAGGCAAGTTACCCTCTCTGGTGTCGGCTGGTATTTGTTCCATACCTTGTAGTTGCGGCCGCAAGTATATAGAGGAAACCGAACGAACTGTGGAAGAGAGAATGAGGGAACACATTAAACATTTTAAGCACGGTAGGACAACCAAATCAGCCGTGGCCCTGCATGCGATCGAAGCATGACATGACTTTAATTTTGACGGCACCTGTATTATTACTAAGGAAGATCGTTGGTGGTCCAGACGGATCAAAGAAGCCATAGAGATTTCTAGGACTCCAAACAATCCTAATGTTGATCATGGCTTGATCCTAAGCAGTGCCAGGAGCTGGGCACTAACTCCTCCTGAGCGCTCCATCGCGCTCCACCGCGCTCGGGCGCCAAGCGCAGAGTGACCCCACATCCGCCCCACCCGGTCCCGCTCCACCTCGCGCTGATTGGTCGCCGCGTCCCGCGCGATTGATGCCCCCCCAACCGAACGTATATAACCAACGCGTGACTCCTTCGACCTTGCAGAGTACGACAGCGACTTAGGACTGTACGACTCTGACATTGTCCTGAAGAAGGCCACAGAATGATGGCCGAAACGTCGGTAGATTTTTCTACTAAAACGCGTGTTGCCACGGATAAACAAGTTCATACAGGACGTGATCATAGTTTACTCTAGATTGCACAAATACACTCACCAGCACTCCATTAAGAAACAGAAAGTCTATGGTGTTTGCAGAGGGATAAGGTAAAATTCGTAGAACTTTGTGTGTCATTGAAATATGTCAAAACATCAGAGAAGCAAATTTCGAGAAATTCTGGGGTCGCAAAGAGGAGAAAAATGTAACCTTCAATATATATGCACTTTCTGTTAATTTTCAAAATTCTCACGTTTTGTTCTTGTTCATAATATTGCCAGTCCAAAAGCTCGTATAACCATTAGGATGATTGAAGTATCATACGAGAAAGCATAAATAATTTCTAAAATTATTTTTATTTTAATTATATTTATTTATTCTGGTTATAAAATTTGAAAGTTTTAGTACTATTAATAACTTCTTTAACATTCGTATTTTGGATTATTTATAATTAAAAGCTAAAAGAGGTTATTCAAATTTTTCAACTTTATTGAATCATTTATCAATTCTTACCACATATGCAATAATATTGAAAATTTTATAGCGAACTTGAAAAGTCTCCTGGAAGATAATTCAATGCTTTACACTCTCATTACTTGAAAAATAGCAGATGAGATTGAGTGTAACATAACAATGATTTAGAAAACATCAAAACAATTTACTACTGTTATTTATTACAATGGATTAATTTTTTGAAAACAATATCCCTGTAGTTTACAATACCATGAAGCTTATCGCTTATTGACAGATTTCCAGGCTCGTGCATTCATGACAAGTGTGTTTATTTTCACTAAATCAACATGATCCACTAAACCACAAGACGCAAATTTTCCTGGTTTGACTGTGCAACGTTTCGTATTGGATATGCAACGAGTGTAATATCATACATATTCGAACTGGTGGCAGAGCCAAATACACTGGCGTCAAATGTCACGATTTCTCTGTTTGCACATAGTGATGCGATGTACGCGCAAAGGACAACGCTTGACCTCGCAATAGTGATGAAAAGGAAAATCGGACGTGGTAAGGCAATTCTGTATTTCCTGGCCGCTGTGTATTTCGAGGCCGCGTATGGCACGAGGTTCCTTTTTTCAAATCACAGGGGGTGTTTACTCAAGACACAACGAATGATCTGAAGTCACCTCTCGAAACGAAAGAATGAAAAGTAGATTCTTAAATTATTTCAAATAACTTATTTTATATCATTATAAAATGGAACATTTGAACTCAGTTTTCTTGGCAATAACTTTATTTATAAAATACTAGCAGAACAATGCAATGAATTTGAAAAAGAAAACTAATACAATAATTACTAGGCAATCATAATTTTAAAACAATACACAAATAAAACAAAAAAAAATATTTGTTGCATTGTTAAACAACATACAAAAAATTACATGAAAATTCAAAGAAAAATTGGTTCTGAGAATTGATATATATTTCACCCCACAGGGGTGTTAAAACACCTGTCAACAGGTTGAATTTTTTTAGTTTATTTTGCCCGGCGTTGTCCAGGGTCCTTACATAATATTCTAAATTCATATGTTAGTTTCCATCCATCTTTCTCTACTTTCGTGGTATTAAATTTTCACTTTTGTTCATTACAAAAATTAAACAAAAAAAAAACACTAAGAAAGCTCAGAAAAATATACACAGATTCAGAATTGTATGATAATTTACACGTCTCACGAATTATTTTAAAATCCCGGCAGAAGGAACACACACATTACACAGAAATAAACAACGATCGTAGTTAAGACCTCTGGATTCTTTGGTTTTCATTTCCCTTATAGGTTATGTACTTGAATACAATGTTCTTCACAGCCTTTACGTAGTTTTGTTTCTACAAATCGGTCACTTAGGTTCAATTCACTTAAGTTCAATGGATTGTTCGCCTCACGTAACGCAACCGAACCCTTTCGAACACATTAGCTAGTTTCGCAGTTAACAGTTATGCAAGTGAAGATTCACATCTACTGATTAACAGTCAATCTTAATTGTTTTTCTGCTGTTGTAATTCAACAATATTAACCAACTTCGCATTTTAATTGCATTACCCCTTATTACACGATCCAGAAGCTAGTATTACACTATTATATTTCTATGACATAAGATCCATTATCAAAAATCTGTGGTGGAACACATTACCATGTAATGCAAAAGCTTTCATATAGTTGTACTACGAAAATGTATCTATGCCATATGTTCTCGTTGAGAGAATATATGATTGTACCTTTGATAATAAGTCTATGACAGAAATAAGATTGTGTAATTTAGACCTTAGGAAGAGTATACTAAAATTTCTAATAATTTCATCGATTATTTTTTTCGATTTGTATGCACTAGACAATCCAAATAATTCACTTTTATTGGTATTGATTTCTTTTACATATTACAAGTAACCTAGATTTGTTTCCACTTTTCACTACATGTAGCATTATATTTAAAAAATAACTTATGAGAATATTATCTACACTGATGTAAAACAAGTGTCTAGGAAGATCGTTTTGAATTTGTAGATTTGGCGAGATTATACCTCATAAGTGCTGAAATTTATCCATTCAAATGTTAAAATGCATAATTTCCTCTATAAATATATATTACGTATTTGTTTACTTTAGAAATCATTTCGCAGTTCAGAAGCTGTGTACTGGTGACGTTGAAAGGAGGAGAAATAAAATAAAAAACTGATGTGGAGTGAACCCTTTTATCCTTTTTTGTAATACATAATAATTTTTTCTATTTTTTGTTTAAAAATTAGTAGTACTAAATAAGAATTTATAAATTGTAAATTAGAAAAGCAATGTCCGTAGTTCAGTTCCTTAAGTGTCAAATGTGTTAGACAATAATGATTTATTGTAAATGTGACGCTCCTTGTCCATCAACACAAAATAATATATGGATAATACTTACCAACCCAGTTTTTCAACTGCCCCTTATGAGCCATCTCCGTAACATTTCGGAATTGGCACTGCAATGGTACTTTTATATTATGAATGAATCAAATACAAAAATTAAATTTAATGCATTTATACATCAATCAAAAAGTGAATTATTATTGCTGATGTAATGTGCTGGATTTTTAATTAGTATTTAATACATAATGTGAATTGATATCCATATAAATTATACATATGATTATTTATTAACTCTTGTCCACAATTATTATTATTATCATATTTATTTTTCTAAATAGCATAATTAAATCGATACTGCATAAATAAGTGTACTCTTATTGAAATGTGTTTTATATTGTGCTTCCATGACAATTACTCATTATAATTTTGAATTCCCGGGCATCGCTAAGCCACGCCGACATCGTCCGCATTCGCTTGTTCGGTGCGGTTACGTTGCATGGCGCCGCAGTGTGAATGCGCCTGTAGGCACAAAATGGCGATCGGCGTTACTCTCCTTATATTTACTCTTGCGATAGCGTATGCGGAAAGTGCACCACGTCTGTCTGCTAGCAACCGGCCGCCATATTTACCTCCTCCACCGCACGGGCGGGTGGCGAGGTCAGTGCCACTTTCAGCTCAGCAAGGTACGTCCGCGACAGGCCAGTAGGACAAAGGGTATGAATTAGATGTATTGTGTTGGAACGTTGAAGGATTGGCAAGGAAACTGACTCAGGGAAGTTTTTGTGAGTTCCTCGAAAAATTCTCTGTAGTTGGATTACTTCAAACGTGGTGTAAAGACGGAGACTCGGTTAATTTAAATGGATATACTCCTTTTACAAAACATTAGAAAAGAAAAGGATCGCGTGGAAGAAACCCAAGTGTTGTCATAATTTATGGCAAGGTTTCAAAGAATTATAGTTTCCGAGAAATAAATATAAATTTGCGAAGTTCCATATGCGTTAAATTAGAATGTACGAGTATGGACATATTAATTTAAATATTTACAGACACCCACAAAGATCCGTGTACCACGATAGTTCCTTTTATCAAGAGTTAGGCCATATATTAAATACGCTGCAAAATAGGAATCCCAATGTCGGACTTTTATTCATGGAAGATTTTAATTCAAGAATATGTGACCAGACGCGCCTCTAGACGAAACTCTTCTCGCTAATAATAATAATATAATTAGAAAAAGTAAAGATAAAGTAAGCAATGGGGAGGGAAACGAATTACTAGAGCTATGCTGTTTTCATAATTTAGATATTCTGAATGGTTCTTATGGGGATGACGCATGCGGCAATTTCACGTATATTAATAGAAATGGAGAGAGCGTAATTGATTATGATTTTGTGTCCGAAACCTATACAGTGGATAGATAATTTTCGTAAAGGCCAAAGAATAGAATTCCATCACATGCCACTTTGATTAACCTTAAAGTATAAGAATAGTTTACAAGTACTACAACAGTCAAACAGCTTGTCAAAAATTAGACGATTTAAATGGAACCACGAAAAAAGGCTAGAATTTGCAGCGAACTTTGAAAGGAATCGCGGAAACTTGCACGCAGATATTCTAATTTAGTTGCAGTTTGGACAGGTTAATGACGTGACAGAATCTTTAAGAAACACTCTACAGAAAGCGGGTTCACACGTGTGAGTACATACACAGAAAAAACCACAACACTCGAGAAACGGTATGGTTCAACACACTTGTAGATTGCAGACAGGCGAAAAAAGATGCTGAAAATGCATTAAAACTCTACATTTGGTGGGGAGGAGAAAGCTTACGATAAAAATACGTACACTTGAGAAAAAAACTCTAAAAGAATAATTAACACAGCAAAGCAACAATGGCAGAATTCGGAAGCGGAAATAATTGCAAGTATTATTTACAGTATAAATGTTGCAAATAAATTACGATATCGATATATTTGCACGATCGGTATAGAGGCGAAAAGTTGGGAAATGCACTTCGCTCTTCTTTTCCAGAATCAGTGGCCACGTAATCAAACACCAAATAATAGTGACAGATTTAGACCGTGAAATAAATATTGATGAAATAAATGATGTGGTACGAAATTGGAAGTCTGGCAAAGCCACAAGTTCTGATGGTATTCCAGAGGAATTTTTAAAGGAAATAAATATTCGTGGATTTGTTCAATTTTTTATACGACGCTTTCATGTTTTCTGAAATTTGGAATACACCAATAATTTGTCCAATTTATAAAAACAAAGGTGACGTTAGCGATACTAATAACTATAGAAGTATTTCGTTAATTAATGCAATAGCCAAGATTTTTTGCAAAATTCTTCATGTGTGGTAAAATAAATGGATAGAAAAAGAAGGAAAAGTGACAGCATTTCAAGCAGGATTGAGAAATAACTTTAGTACAGTAGACAACATTTTTATAACTACCACAATGGTGGAAAAGGCAACTTCCATGAAAAGAGGTAAGCTACATTTTGCTTTTGAGGATTTTGAAAAAGCATTCGATACCGTTAATAGGGAAATACTTTTGTATATTCTAGAAAGTAAAGGAATCTCCACAAAATTCCTAAAAATGCTTCAAGGGATGTATAAACCAGACGCGGCATGCATGAGATTAGAATTAGATTTTGTAACAGATTGTGTCTCTGTGAGGTGTAAAGCAAGGTTGCGTACTTTCCCCACTTCTCTTCATACTATTCATAGATGGATTCGTAGATAGACTAGCCATGGTAAATGCAGGCGCACCCAGGATCGGATATGAAAATATCTCAATACCAGTGCTCCTTTTCGCCGACGACGATTATTTTCTCAAAAACACAAGCAGGTTTACAAAGAAGTTTAGACGAATTTGAAATTTTCTGCGAAGAAACAAAACTAAAAGTTAACGTTAATAAGACAAAAACCATGACGTTTAATAATGGGTGGGTCTACAGTAAGAATGAAATTTGGTCATATAACGAAACGCTAGAAACGCTAGAAAACGGTAAAGAATTCATATATTTAGGAGTAACTATCAGCATGAACGTAAATTGGACGAGACGTAAGGAGAAAGCTCGACGAAAAGGCAAATACATTTTAAGTACAATACGAAAATCAAAAATTACAATTCCCGAAATTGCACCAAGATTTATGGATAAAATGTTTCAATCTCTACTCATCCGTACGGATCCAGCGTACCAATATCCAATAGCGTACGGAGCGGAAATATGGGGAATAACGATATTTTAAACTCGCTTCAAACGAAATATCTTAAAAAGGTAACGGCCTCTGCTCAATGCACAGCAAACAGTGGCATTTTATGGGAATTTGGGTGCTTCCCATTGAACTAACGCTCCAATTAAGAGAAATAAAATATTGGCTTTCGATAAGGGCAGGCACCAGGAACCATTGTAATACAAAAGGAAAATGGGACAGGCAAATTAAAAATTTAATTCATAAAGCAGGAATCAATTGTGTATGTCAGAATAGTCCGTCGTTAAACGATCTAAAAGATATTATGAGTAAACTCCAAGACTTATACCGTCGTGGAAGAGACTGGAAAAGAGATCACTTATCGTGCAAACCTTTGTAGCTGGGCAATGGGGCAGACCACCATACATTGACTGTCTCAAATCAAAAGAACGATCGGGTTACGGATGGTTTCGCTTAGGAGGGTAGAAATTAAGAAAACTGAGGGGGGGGGGATCGAGACTCTATTTGCTCACTTTGCGGTGAAGAAAATGAAGATTGGATTCACATTTTATTAACGTGCCCGAAAAGAGATCAAAAACGAACTTTTATCCAAGTTGGTGCATTCCAAAATTATCACATTAACGTAGATTTTAGCCATTGCGATAATGAGAGAATAGGGTATCTGCAGTGGAGATCCTATGTCAGTTCCTAAGCTACGTGAGGGAGATGAGAGAGAGAGTAATACGCGCTGAAACTACTGATTCAAATGAACTGTGATTCTGCCGCTTCGTCTTTTTATTTTGTTTCAGTTGGAGACATGAGAAGACTTTCCAAGCATTATGTCAATTATATGTTTTTTGTATTGTAAATAATTGTGTTTTAATCTTTACTTATATGACAATACTTCTACATATTACTTAATAATTTCTTTCTCTTCTTTAAGTATCTTTTGTAAATATGTTTATGTTAATTGTACATATTCGTGTCCTGACAGTTGGTTTCCCNTTTAAATTAAAAATTAACAACCAAAATAAAATAAGGTTGAACAAAAGAAGAAGAAAAAAGAATGACATAGTATAATAAAGATACGAGAAATAAAACGCACATGAACATTTTAAATTAATAGATAAATAATTACTTCCAAATAGAGTTTATTTAAGACTAGATTGGCAAAGCAAATGGATATTTACACATAAGTAGAATTGAAAATATACATATAAAAACAAATTTATATATGAACAGCATTGAAACTGTATATTGTTATTCAAGAAACAAAATGTTTATTTTGGGTAGGTGTTGTGTATCTGCCTCTGAATTTATTGTGGGCAGGTGGATATGGATGTGTAACATCTCTAAGAAACATGTTTGGTAGAACTCCTCAACATCCAAGATAGTAATATTGTCCCAGTCCACGATGTGATTATGGTTGAGGCGGCGTTAGTAAATGATATTGAGATTGTTAGTTGCTGTATTATTTTTACGTTCTTTAATTCGGTTTTCCGATGAGCGTTTAGTGTGTTCCATGTTAGTCGCATCCCAATCAACTACAACTTTCTCATATTGAATGTATCCTCTCCAGCTGAAGAAAAATGTGTAGTGCGGTAGTTAGTACGCATTATAACTATCAGAAATATCTTTAATATTTCTCAAAACGTCAATTTGTGAACATATATGTTCACAAATTGACGTTTTGAGAAATATTAAAGATATTTCTGATAGTTATAATGCGTACTAACTACCGCACTACACATTTTTCTTCAGCTGGAGAGGATACATTCAATATGAGAAAGTTGTAGTTGATTGGGATGCGACTAACATGGAACACACTAAACGCTCATCGGAAAACCGAATTAAAGAACGTAAAAATAATACAGCAACTAACAATCTCAATATCATTTACTAACGCCGCCTCAACCATAATCACATCGTGGACTGGGACAATATTACTATCTTGGATGTTGAGGAGTTCTACCAAACATGTTTCTTAGAGATGTTACACATCCATATCCACCTGCCCACAATAAATTCAGAGGCAGATACACAACACCTACCCAAAATAAACATTTTGTTTCTTGAATAACAATATACAGTTTCAATGCTGTTCATATATAAATTTGTTTTTATATGTATATTTTCAATTCTACTTATGTGTAAATATCCATTTGCTTTGCCAATCTAGTCTTAAATAAACTCTATTTGGAAGTAATTATTTATCTATTAATTTAAAATGTTCATGTGCGTTTTATTTCTCGTATCTTTATTATACTATGTCATTCTTTTTTCTTCTTCTTTTGTTCAACCTTATTTTATTTTGGTTGTTAATTTTTAATTTAAATGGTAGTAAATTATTTTTAATTTATCACGATGTCATTGTATCCCGAAAAAGACCCATTCGTGCATTCCTCTATATGCTTGTAACGTCAGAGCAAGTCATTCTATCGATTTGTGAAATATTAATATTTCTTCGCATTTCACAAGCCGGACACTGTTAAGGAGCTTACAGAAAGTAGCCGGTCGGCGCTAAAACGGAAGGGCGACGAATTTGGGACCCACCCTAAGCCTCTTCAGTTATTGAGGTATTGTTTGAACGTATACCTTTCACTTCCTGGGAAGGTACGATTGTTCTCGGAGAATGCGGTCTGCGACGTTGACCCACGCGAGGCTCACTATGGAATTTCGGTGTACCTCAGAAAAGAATTTAAAGACGTTGGCTTGAAGTACGTCACCGGATGTAGAACAATGAGGCACTCTGAAAAGGGTGCGCGCGGGCGCCAAGCTGGGACCGAAGGCGGCTCGCCTTCGCGGTGGAGACACGGCGTTCCTAGAAACCGAAGGGGTGAACAAGAAGAGTACTTGCACGGTGGTAGCGAAGGCGTAGTTATTTGCTGATCACGTGACTTCCTCTTCTGTATATATTGGGAGGAATGAAGATTCTCGAGGACTTTTTACGTGGAAGTTGAGTCCACCGGCACATGAGATGTGACCGGGCTAGACTAGGTCGCAGAGACCAGATGTTCGATAGGCTACTGCGGTAGTCTTGATAAAATCATTACTAGTTGCGAGTGTTGTAACTTGTAACAGTTAGTTGTTGGGGGAAACAACTTGTAATTTTGAAGGTTCATCTAACCTAGAGGGTTTTACTATTTAGTTGTCTTCAACAAAATTCATCTACGTGTAATTAATGCTTTTCGATAGCATTACTTGTGTAATAACAGATTTTTATATGTATTAATGATTTTGGGAGTTTGCCTCCGTTTGTAAATTCAGATTTCTGTTTAATTTGTATTAAATCATCATTTATTGTTATTACACGTGTGTTTGATTGCTCGGGAAACCGAGCTGGTGGCATCGAACTCTACCATAAATGTTGCAGTATATATGAGTGAATCCCGCTTCTACCAAAAAAATACTAACATCGCATCAGGGCTTGTGGTGTGATGTTACAATGCTCTTGTAACCTTAATGTAATTTAGAGTTCTATGACATGTCTCCCATTTTCTTCCTTTTCTAGATGTTCTAAGTGTCACTCGCTAGTACTGAACAAGCACACCTGAAGATGTCTTGCATTAGAGATGAAACATAGTGTTGTTTTCACATTTTAATTGGTTATACAGTTGTACATTTGTTTATCAATAACTTATAATTTGTGACATACAATGAATTTTATCTTTATTCGATTATAAACTGTATACTCAAAACTCAAGTCATTTGTTCATATTATTATTTACTAAATTAAGTGATCAGTTCTTGGATTAAATATTGCAATTAGTAATACAAAATTAATATTACTTGAACCGCGTAGGATTTAATTACGACGACCCGGAGAGCGTGTGCCCTGTGTACATATCTTTGTTGTGAAATGTGTGAACCAGCAGTATTTTTTTCTATACTCCGTGTTGTATGAACACTGTCACGTAATTTTCATGTATAATATGTGTCAAGTGCTCTCTACACAGTACAGAATTAGAGTGTTTTGTTGTTTATTTCCTGCATCATCCGGATTATCCAGATTTTCGTATATCCGAATTGGTTCCAGTTAGTACGGATAAATTATGCTTACTGTATAATGAAGCTGCGGAATATAATTTACCTTTCAATCAATACTGAAGCTTATGAAAAGGAGCACGATCAACTGCATCATTTTCAGAACAGTTAACGATTCTTCAATACAAAATTATTCTGAATGTTTCCTCTTCAGGAATTAAATACATGAGCGCAAAGATGAAATAAGATAGCGGTCGCTTCGTGCACTTCATTAAATATGCTTTTTGCACTAACTTATGCTGTGAAATGGTGAGAGATTGAAATATTCATCTCTTATACAGCATTTTTGTATCAAACATTTCAGCCAATTGCTTTGCGTGACCATTGTCTTTGCTCATACATGAGCGAGCATAAAAAGGAAAAGCTTACAGAAAAAATCCTCCAGAACTTTTGTTCGTCTCCAAACATAGCCTACTGCTTTAAAGACGCGAATAAGAGAGATTTCGTTCATATCCATAACGGTATAAAGGGTTTGATATATTATTTCGTATAATGTTTGAAGTAAAGTGTCAGACGTGCTCAATGCAACTTTTTATTTTTGAATGGTTGAATGTTTTAGGTGGTTTCATTAGTTTATGGTTTCAAAATAATCAAAGTGTTTTGTTGTAAGTTTAATAAAAAGGATAATTTAATTCCTGTTGTAGGACTGGTGCTCTGTGTTTCACAAGATAGAAGGAATTCCAACTCAAAATAACTATAGTACATTAATATTTACGAAGAATAAAAATAATTAGAGAATTAAGATAACTAAGTTTATGAGCTTTTATGTTAAGTACAAACAAACTGAAAATTACGCATAAGTATGAATTGAATTTTGAATTATATACATTCTTTACAAAAACGAAATAAATGTAAATATAATTCACTGCTACACCTAATTACACTACAACAATACGTCACAATTCCATTACTACTTCACGTCGTTAAAACATCATAAGATCGACGTGTATAAAACATTATCAGTATGTATGATACAAAAGTAAATATTGAAATCCAAGCCACGCCTCTCAACAAAAACAGAAGTATTGCTTATAATTTGTTAAATTAAACAAACCACTATTCTATATCGTCTTAAAATTATACTTTTTATGATGAACTCTACAGACTTGCTTTCTGGGAAAGATATCATTTTAGGTATAAGAAAAAGTGACGGACAATCAATTATTTAATTCTTCGGTGGGATATCGATATGAATTTTTATCGTATATTACGAACATATGTCTTCCGCCTAGAATTCACTCAGTGAAACTTTATTAATTTCCTCATCAGAACCATTCTTTCAACGCCCGTTTCGGAGTAAGTGTGGTTTCACGAAAAAGAAATGATATTTTTAACTAGACAAATTAGGAGATACTATTAAGGTGTAAATGACTTTTAAAATAAGCATATTTTTATTAATGATCATCCTGGATAAAACGCAACCCGGCCTAACAAATATGTCATGTAACAATTAAAACACATTTGGAACCATATTCAGTCGATATATAGTTTAAAAGCAAAGGCACCAGATCCACGTCCTGTCTCAATTAATCACAATTAGGATCATAAACCAAATCACAAGCCACGTGAAAATTGGTTTATATTAATGACCTCGTCACGGATTGACAATATTTGCTCAATTTTTAGAGGATACACAGCTTTTAAATGTATAGACTACGTCTTTTAACTATCCTGTCTTTCATTGAATTTACTTCACTGACTTCATTCCTAATATAATTATTTTGGAAAGATTGAATATCGAAGTATTTGACACTTAAATTATATATTAAAAGCACAAAATAATTACAACACTACAGTGAGTAGATTTTGTGGGAAAGCTGTGGTATTTAACATTTCTTCCTACTTTTTGATTTATGGTGGAATGTTCCGGCTCATGTGAGAAAGAGTATCTGGAGAGAAAAATTGAGTACAGATGTCGCGTATAACACCCTTTTACTCATATGTAAAAATATACGAGAAGTCAAATGTGTCAGTGTGCTTTGAGTGTGTCGCAATGGAAATACATTGAGTCATATAACAGGCGTCGTGGAGGGGAATTGGCAGTTTCATTCGCGGGTCGATCATGGTCAACCTCTCCTCTTTTAAAAACCTCAAACGTTCCCCCCATTGGTATTAAACTTAAAACGGAGAACACTAATGTAATTGCAACTTTTATAGATTTTAAATTACTTTACATTCTCAACATTTCAGAACAAAATGTTCACACTTGTTCATCATAAGGGAAGTTAGTCTTTAATATTTTCCCGTCAACACCCCACGATATTCACAGAAATAAACTATATAATGAAATGAGAAAACTGCTTACATGATATACATGTCTAATTTCTTTTAACTCACCATAAAATTTCATAGCGTGTGCAGTGCATCACTCTTCGTGAAAGTACACTTTAAAACTTGATTAAATAAAACCTACGGAGATAAATTCTTTTAACTCTCCACATCAAATGCAAATACTCCGGTGAATCCCGTTGACAAAGCACTGTGTGCGGCGACAATAAAGGTTGCGCCTCCTCCCCCTATCGCTCCGGTCCACCACTCCTTTTCCACGCCATCTCCTTCCACACGTGGAGACTCTCTCGCCCGAAGAGAAAGCAGCAGAGGATTTTATCCCGCGCGGAGCAAAGAGCAATTCGGCCGTCGAGGGAAGCGATCCTCGGACTCCCAGGCGTAGGGCACGCGTTGGAGGAGAGGGATCTCCCGCGGTCCCCGCCCTAACGACCCTTCACCCGTGATTCATGCGGCTGGTGCGCAAATAGCGCCGTTCGCCCACGACGTAATGAGCACGCTTCCGTACCCCGCCGCTCCCCGCCTAATCCCGTCCGATGAGGACGATATGAGCGAGCGCTCTTGGCAACGCCCGCAGCAGCAGCGGCAGCAGCCCGTATCATAACCCGCGGTGGAGGCGGAGAAGTGCCTGCAGCGGGGGTGGATCCAGGGCGACGGAGGCACCCTTCTCCCCTCCCGACATATCCGGCTCAGCCCTTGATTAAGCCCGTCCCTCAGGCCTGGTCCTCTCGCAAATTTTGGCTCCCGTCCCTTCAACACAATTCCACAGTGCTTCTATTTACATTTTTGTATTCATTTTTTCATTTGCCCTCCCTGCGCCACTAACATTTTAACGTGGCCCCAGTATTCGGCTGTAGATCCTTAAACCCCGCTCCGCTTTTTATGGGGTCGA
This sequence comes from Laupala kohalensis, assembly GCA_002313205.1. NCBI lineage: Eukaryota > Metazoa > Arthropoda > Insecta > Orthoptera > Trigonidiidae > Laupala > Laupala kohalensis. The sequence continues at coordinate 91,906 of NNCF01125958.1, forward strand.
CACGGTTGTGGCCGGAAGTGGGGCGAGTGCGGGGAATGAAGCCGAGCCGCTGTTGGTAATTTTGGGTCGAAAGGAATGCAAAAAATTCTGTCGGCAGTGGAGACCCTCGCAGAGCGTGTGCTGCAACTCCTCACCTCCCCGTCCTCACCCATCCTCATCCCATCACTCTCTCTCTCGCCGGCCTCGGCGCGTGTCGCGATGCATTGCACCGCTGCGCCCACAAGAGATAGAAAAGCGTGCGAGGCGGAGAGCAGTGCCAGGCGGCCATCCGATGCGCCGAGGCCAGGAATGCTTTTGATGTGAAACCAAATGAAATATCGGCGGCGTTTGGCGGCACGACTGGCGCCTGCCCCTTCGGGATCACACCCACCACCGACAGGCACGCGTCTCGTTGCGTCGACACCCTATCAGGCACCGACGAATCGCTCTGCCCGTCTGCCCCTCCAGCACCCCGCTACACCATCCGCTTCGCCGAGTCGCCAACTTCAGAGATCATTCGTTTCCACATTTTGCGTTTTCATCTCACGCTGTTGCTTCTTTGTGCTCGTGCAACTTTTTCCTCGGCGTTTCTCCTCCTCGGTGGAGGGGTTTAATACCGAAGACATTCACAATATGCCAATTAACGAAGTATTTACAACTTGAATAATGCGTACCTTTCGCAGAAGATTTCCGGCTGAACGTTCTACTACGCCTTTGAGAATGTGTATTTGGAAAAGTAACAAATACCTGTTACACACGGAAAAACAAAAACCGGATTTTATATTCATAAAATCCTAAAATGCGCTTAATTTATTTAAAAAAATTATTTTTATATGAACATGATTTACACGTGTTTCTACCGTTGTCTTCGTGGAAGCTAAAATTGAGCTACATAAGAAAAAGCACATCATATCCGTTCGCTTTCCCCCTGTATAATCAATTATCGTTTTTCAACTAATTGAAAGTAAAGCACTTAGCAGGATAAGATGGTAAAAGGTCCTTTTACATCGATGTTTACGAGGAAAGGCTCATTTATTTTCTTCATCAAAGAGCTAGCACAAATTTCGGCTCCGAAAGCCACCTCAAGCATAAAAAATGTCTTCTATTTTTAGTTTTCAAAGCATTGTTTGCATTTTTAGAGTAAATTGGGAGTTCTAAGGGTATTGAAGGGCATAAATTTCTGTACATCTGGCCAAAATGTTAAGTATTTTTTGAAATTGACAGGATTTTAGATGATATCAATTTTATTGTATACAGACGGTTTTATAAACGAAGCAACGTTTCTATAGAATCAGTTTTACCAAACAGACCCAAAGGAAGTCCTCCTGGACAATATAATATATGACCAATAAAAAAAGAACCTAATAGGAGCAGGAACATGGGTATCAAGCCTAGGAGCTCTGCTCTACCCCATACCCAATTCCTTTTGATTTTAGGCATAAATTGAAAAAAAAATAGACGGTATCTATTTTAAATCACTCCTTTTTCGTGTAGAATAGGTGCCAATTTTAATCAATGATGACGCACTTTCAGACGATAAACATGTATGACTTATGTACCAAAAATTTAAAGAACATAGATTTTTTTCTGAAATAATTATCTCAGTAATATGTTTAGTGATAAAATTTGTGCTCGTTTTTTGTAAGCGGATATGAAGGGCACTCATTTAATGCATACTCAAAGACAGATATTTTCTTACTTGTTCCGGGGTCTGCTCATTGCTTACTTATAAATTGATTACATTTCTCGAAGTTCATGTTTACTTCATGTGCATTTATCACACAATATGACGTTTTTATCTATGCTAAACGAATATTTCTTTGTTAAACGCTAATAAAATGTAGCTAAACCAACAAAAAATGCAATTTCTAGTATGCATTCAATGAAATTACCGGGGCTTTTCTCTTGACCGTGTGTTGGCAGACCACTCGACAAGAAACGCGCTAATGTTCTCTATGTGCTCTGACGAAGCTAGTGGATATATGGTATACCCCAGTAGCCGTAAATAGCAAATTACAATAACTACCAACCTCTCCACAATAATAACACGAGTGGTATTGCAGCACTGAATGTTGCGTTGGTATCTGGGATCTTCGAAAGCCCCACATGGAGTTATGCGGTGAAGCCCTTATGGAAGCTACGAGTGGATTCACCGCTGGGTCCAAATTAGGAAAAGTATGTCTTCCGAGTAATCCACTTGCGGAGGATGAACAGAATCAGTCTAGAATCAGAATACCGGTAGCATGGGTGAAATAATTACTTTTTAATTGTTTTGAAACAGTTTTGTTCGTTCCCTAACACCAGTCTAAAATATTATTCCATTCTTTTTCCACCGAGGCGGTCAAATTGTGGAACAAACTTGACAATAGTCAGGAATATTTCAGTTAATAATCGTTCCCCAATGCACTGCAATCCTCCTTAAACTCAGATTTGCATTAACATGATTAATGTATGAGTGGTGATGGATGAGTGTATTTTTCTCTTCTTACTGCTCGCTCCTTTTTTTAATTTTCAGTAGTTTTTTTTATATTATGTTAAATCTTACTCTTATTTTACGAGCAATAATTCTAAGCTTCAATCGGCTGTCTAGTAAACTTATGGTGGGATTTTGATATATGGTGAGACTTAATATACCGGGGGTTTTTAATATCAGAAATTGAATGGCATAAGTGTCAATCTTGTGAAAATTCGTTTTACAAAATTATTAAACGAGTAATAATTGTATGTTTTAATCGCCTTCGCCTGTGAACAAAACTCCGATTTTCCCCTGTCTGAGATACATCCGCTGGGCATTCACCTACAGGTCATGACATTGACTGTTCTGTGGAATATTTTACGCTGAAGCAATGCACAACATTCGCTAACGATGACCCTGAAATGATAAATGAGACATTTCCCAGTAGCGCATGACACCTGGATAATAAGTATCGGTAATATAAGAAACATTTATTCATAGATAAAATAATCGGTAAATAAGTAATCTTTTATTAATTATTTATTAAAAATGTACTTGAAAATGTTCTTGTATTGACTAAATGCGAGCGTTGCTATATCCTCTAGTATAGTAATACTTCAAGTTAAAAACAAATATATAACATTTTAGTTTTTAATATACTTTTAACATAATTTTCATTAAATAAACAAATTAAATTATTAAATTGGTTATGAAAAACTGTCTAAATTCATTAAAAATTTACCGTAAAATTATTTTTATAATGAATAATTCAAAGTTTAACTCATTCCCCTGATAATGCATGGATATGTATTATCCGAATAGGTCAAGAGAAAGAGGAGCCATAAACGTCTATCTAATGTATGGAAAGAATCATTTAAAGCAAAAAAGAAATCTTAATAGATTTCCGATAATCGGAGGACTGGATTATCGGGGATTACAATATCTGACATTTACAACTTTGTATCAACCAACGCCCTTTCATTTTTTTCGTAATGGAGCTTTTCGTTTACAAATTTATTACATTATAAGCACACTACATCGCTTTATGATAGTACTATAGCATCTTCCAGTACACACATGATTTCAATACACACATTCAAAGCAATTTTCGGGGAAAATAGAATTTTCTTATCAACATGTGTCGCCATTTGATTGTCACATAACTGACTAAAATTTGCAACCGAGTCATATATCTTGTTTCCACATAACTCAACCATAAAATACTTAAATTAACAAAAAATAATTAACGATAATATATTACATGTTTAAAAACAGAATTTTCCACTTTTGGGTGAGCTATGACGTAGTATGTGTTCGCGAATTATCGATGATTTTGATGGTACGCGACGTTTCGCTGATAATTATCGCCGTTGATCGAGATTCTACCGTATCTGAGTAGGAACTCCAAGAAGGTGCAGATGACAATATTTTCTGTTGCGTGTTTATATCAATTGTAGTATGTGAGTGCATCAACCGACGAATCGAACGTAAATATACCTAATAGTGAGGTATTACGGAGTACCGGTAATCATTTAAATCAAATACACTTGTGGTCTATGAAAAATATATTTTGTAATAGACAGAATATATTAAATTTTAAAAATATATTTTAATCTGCAATACATATCTGTATATTTTTCTCTCAAATGAATATTTCATTTTCTTACTATTCAGTTTATTACTAGATATACACAGTCACGCTATTCGATTTTCTATTTCTCTGTTGACGTACTATGTATCTTTATTAATTATATCAGCTTTAACACTTGACGTAAAATATTACATCCTAATACAACAGTTAGAGGATATAATCCTGACCCCAAATCCTGACATTATTCTGAAATTAAATTGTATTATTAAAAGTCTTTCAATATTTTGTGAAAGAATGATGAAAAATTATAGAGATGAATGGAGATCGAGATGCAACTTGGAGTTCAAGAGGAGTGAGATAAGCTACACATGCGTAAGAGGCCGTGAGCTCCCCGCTGCGGGTTTGTGATGCGTGAAAGTGTGCGTTGGTTTGAAGGGAGAAGGTGCCGTGTCCGCCCTGCATGCGCCCGACGAGCTCCCCACCATAAAAGCTCATATAAAACACCCAGATCCCCTTTTTTAGTGCCGGATCGACAACTGAGGCTCCATCAAAATACGAAGAAGTACCTGGAGCAGTAGTGCACACTAGAACCGACAAAGGGTTAGAATTACGAGCTCACACAAAAATTTTGTTTCAGCTTCCACGATGTTGGAAATAGATTCGGGGTTATGATTTTATTATTACAAGATCGTTCACTTTGTACTTGATCGAATCAATGGGAACCAGATAATGATGCGGAGTGTCATGACTTCACAATACACTCAAAGTGTGTTTTTGAAAAAGATCATCAAAACCCCATTTTTTATTAAAATAACTTCTAGAAATGATCTCGACACTAGAGACATTTTGAGCAGAAGACGCCAACAATCTGTATTTTATATGAATTACTGTATCACACGATATCGTAGATACATTTTAAAGGGAATCCTGTAAAATATATCGCAGTTTCATAAAATAAATGGTAAATGATTTCATTTACGTCTAATTTTTCCTCACATAAAGTATCTCGTTGTTGACAAATGTTGTATTTCGCAACAATATCGATATTCCGTGAGATTTGGGAAGACGATTTACGAGGTTTACAAATTTAATTTGAAGATCAATAAGAAAATGAAAATGTTATTTCCTGTCTGTTATTCAGGAATAGACAATTATTTGTGAAGTACAGAAATATGTGAAATTTATTTTGATTTGTACTTTTACACTTAATTGGAAATTAGAATATACTTTAATTCTCCCATAATTAAACTAGACTTTTTTGATACCGCATGTTTTAGGGTTGCAAGAGAAAGAAAACACATTCGTAAAAAAAAATTTACCTCCGTGTCGTTTCAATTCTATGAGAAAACATTATTTCACACAACCCATATTTCTACCAACTGAAGGGGGTAAGACTTTACTTGAATGGTGAATAATACATAAATGTTTTTACAAATTTTATACTTCACGGTGTTGGAGGGCGACGGCGGCTTCACACGTTAAAGGGGGGGGACCTGTGTCGTCCGACTTTAAGGGGAGCTGGCTAGAAAAGGGCTGAAAGATGCCCTAATCTTAAAGAACCAGAGAAAAGGAGGAAAAGGAATAAATACAGCCTGATTCTCAGTATTGACAGACAGCTTTATTTACCCAACTCACCCAGAGTGTAAAGAATGGCGGCGCGGAGCGTCCGGCGACGAGACAACACTACTCCCTGAGCGCATGGCGAGTCTTGTGCAGTTGTGACTTGGGTGATATGCCGAAAAGGGAACGAGGGTAGAAGAATTCGGCAGAGACCGTAAAGTCTAGTCTGACCGAGAAGGGTGTTGTAGAGAATTCGGCAGAGATCATGGAGTCAATTCTAAACCGACAGGGCGGAATGGTGTCACATATCAAAAGCCAAGGACCAAGAGCAAAGAGATAAGACAACAAGCACTGGTGTCTCACGTATTTATATTGTGCGCCCGCGTACCGTCAGTAGTTCTGTCTCGCCCGGGTAAGCGCTTCTGATGCGCGGAACATTTGAGCCCGCTTCACGACAACGGAAACATCTTATTTAAGCATTGTGCAAAAGTTCATATTATTTCGTCGAACATTTTATTTTCGAGGTTCCTGTTATTTCATATAACTTTTCTTCAGATTCCTTTCAAATGTCCATGAGGACGAGTTAAGAAGAGATACGAAATTAGAATAGATACAATTATGAAGAATTGAAATCAACCTTTTCATTACAAGCAAATTCGATATTTTATTTCGTATACATAACAAGAGGAATCAGGTGACTCTAAAAACAGAGTGCTGATCTTCTGGCAGGATGGTGCGGGTTCACGTGTTGCCTAGGTTGTGAGAGAATTACTGTTACCATACAATATTTACCTCGTATTTTCCATACTGTCTTCCTGGCTTTTCAGTCTGCTACAAAGGGAGTACCGGATTTATACCGGGGATCAAGACCTCCGGAGCGTGATCTTCACGTACCAAGACAAGGAAATGTGTGAGCTCAACCGTCCTGGAATTTCATGGGCAAAAATTATAGCATTTTGTGGGACATTTTGGCACTTCTGAGACATGAGAAGAAATCTCCGTTGAACTTTTGGTTGTAAGGTTAGCCCTAGGTAGAAAAACTCAAGAGAACTATTGAATTACGCGGAAGAAAATACAAAGCTCTTAAAACATGCAAGTTATTTCTCCATCACAACAACACATTTCCAATACAACAGAAACATTTGGGAGAATGAAAAGGATTCCATCAATGGGAAACCTACTCGTTTATAAATTTTTAACTGAATTCTTTTAAAACATGGAGGTATGAAATGAAAGGCGTTGGAAAAGAATAAATCTTACAGATGAAACTGCAGTTCTATTAATTCGGAAACGGTGAATGTTTTCCCGCTTGTTATTTATTCACCAAAATCTCGCACATGTAATATGACGATCCAGTCGGTTCATTGTAAAAAAAATCGTTTACGGCGTCGGAACAATTTGCTGAGACGGGACTCTTGCAAAGGGAGGAAAAAGCAGCTGTCCGCTAACAGAGAGGCGGGGAAGGGTGGCTGGCGCAGCGGGTATGCGGAGCGGGCTCCCTCTCCAACACGCCGCGCTGCGCGAGAACGATGCCACAGACGCCTCGTAAAACACTTCCCGCGTAATTCATTTCGCATGGGTAATTCACACACCACACTTAGGTTAATTACAGATGCACAAGTCCAGCAGACAATCAGGCACAATGCGCGCACGCGCAGTGCGGTGCGGTGCGCGTGAGATGGATCCCCGCTACCCCGCCCTCCATCATTCCCGCCATAGCTGCAGTGTGTCACCACGCAAATTGCGCGCTGAAATATTGCCAGGGTGTGGCGGGGAAGGCGAGGAAAGGGGAGATAGGGGAAGTTGGTGATAGTGGGGAGTTGCGTCAAGAGCCGCCATGCATTGTCGTAGATGTGGCGGGGACCTGTAGGGAACGTTAGCCGCGGCTCGAAAAGGCGAGTGCACGATTACCCGGCGTTGTGGGACTAGAATGATGGATTCCTTGGTTATCAGCCTGAAATACACTATATCACTCCTGCTCTCGAGAAAGCATTCTGATTGTACCATCATTTTCACTAACAATATTACTCCTAGCAAAAAGAATTGGAATACCGATGAATATCTCTCTCTGAATCTGTGAGTAGTTAGATCCTGTGGCACTTCCGGAAATATGACCATTTGGTGCGTTGTTATGCAGAATGAACAAAAAATAGGTTCTTAAATGGAGGACAAACTAAAATGCGGTGCCACACGATCAATGACTTGAGCAAATGTGTCAACGTTGTCAAATACAGATTTTGATGTTTTGGGAAGAGATACCATTGAGAGAGTAATAATACGAAGTTTTATTTATTCCATTTCATATTTACAATGAATACATACAAAAATTTATAAGAATAATTCGATACCTTATCATGTAGTGGAAACTAGTACAAAATAATAATGTCTTTAAACTTGCAAGTCAGTCATAAATTTTGCTGATAAGATAACATGCACGGCGGCCTGCAGTGTGACGTTCTCAGATGGTTACTCGAACACTTACCATTAATTAAAGAAACAAAAAACCTTATCGAAAAATGAATTTACTTCTTTTTTTAACAAATAAATTTTTACTTCAAACTAATTATTTAAATTATACTTACATAAATATATGAACAAAATAAGACCATATTAAATACATATATCCTATTTATATAGATCCATCCAGTATGCATATACAATAATGTTACTTTGTTTGTAACTTTAATCAAACTCACTTTACAATAATCTTTAAACAAAACCGTGACAAAAAGATAAAAAAATTGAGAACCTTGAATAAAATTACAGATAAATTTTCAAAAAGAGTGCATTGATTATAAATATATACATACTTACAAGAACACCATTATGGAAATATTAAACAAAACTATGACCAATTTTATACATTATCTTCGTTACTAACTAACGTACTTAAATATAATTATATAGTTAAATCAAGAGACTTCAGAAATGGGTAAACAAGATCTAAATAAGTACTTTGAGCAGATCCTCAATACTAGCTTGTTTTAATAACCATATTTTTAGTTTTTTTGCAAAGAGTTTTATATTTTTACTATTTTTTACATCAGGTGATAAACAGTTGTAGCATTTCGACTCTAAAAATACTAAACTTGTTCTGAAAATGGGTTTATATACCTTAGGTCTTACTAGTTGCCCTTGAGTAGCTGCTCGGGTTCTGCTGTATTTTCTGTCCGTATGTCTATTTCCGCTCCTTAAATAAAACAGTTTAGGGAACTTGTAAACAAACAAATGATTCAGTGTAAAGTGGTAAGGTTGATTCCCTTTTCGCTTTTCTTGTTATTAAACGTATATAATGGTTTTGTGTGACGGAGAGTTGTGTATGTTTTTGGTGGCCGATCCCCAAAAGCTAATCTTGAGTTTATCAAGGTAAAATACAAAACTCGTAAGAAATCAGGATTTTAAAAATGTCTTAAAAAGTAACATTTCCTAATTTTATTTCTTAATTCTGTATGCAAAGCGGTTGCAAGATTTTTTCAACTTATTTTGTCGTTAATTTATATTCCTAGATATTTGATACTATTTACCTGGTAATATCTTCTTTTAGCAATTTCTGCTAATTTAGTGCAATGTTCTAGTTTCCTAAGTATGTAATTGTTTATCCATGGAGAACGTAGTTTAGCTTTTTTCATTTTATGTGTCATGGTAGAGTGAATAGTATTTTGGTTAATGTTTTTCTGCAGGATATAGTAAAAATCGTCTATAGCTTCATTCACATTCGTACTTATATCAATCGTCGATCAGTTAGAATTAAGTAAGTCATGCTGTAAAGTCACAAAGTCAATGTGTTTTCTGTCATAAGTTATGTTTACATGTGAAGTTATTTTTTTACAATAAAATACTAACGCAGTTACACTATGATCGGTAATGTCCAAGTGGTAAACAGCTGCTCTAAAATGTTGGATGTTTCTGTGCCTAACAAACATGTGGTCTATGGAAGTGCGAGTGTCCTCAGTAATTAGTGTGTGTTTATCGATACGAGATATAAAACCATTGTTGTACAACAGAGATATATAGGATTCTTTCTCCATGGACTCCCCATTTAAATCAATATTTATATCGCGTAAAAGAATAGCATTATACATCAATATAATTGACCTTCTAACTCCTGAATAAATTCTAATTCTGTATAACTACGAAATATATATCAGTGTTTCAGGGACGCCGCGTATCTCAATATTTGATCTTCTTGAGTATTGCTCGAGGTTTCTAAGCCTGTCCTCCATCTTGTTGACAGCTCCGTGCAACACTATTTTGTGCTTTCAAGAGACTGTTTTCTTTCTTGATTTCTTTATACTCCTTACCGATCTGCCGTAATAAGGTGTTACTCTTGTCCACTGAATCAGATAGGAACTGCAGAGAATCCTTAAATTGGTTGAATTCAGCAGTTGAGTTTTTAATTTCCTTAAAAACCTCATGCTTGAAGGCCTCCAAAATGTTCAATAAGAATTCTTTGGACAGTGTTGTAGTATCATTTACAGGCTTGCACGTATCGCAGAGCCACTCTTTTTTACTATTACGCGTTCTGAACGAGTCAGGGAATGCAGATTTAACACAGTCAGCGTGACACACATAACCACTTCCAAAACACTTAACCACATCTTTATCGTTCTCACATGCTTTGTTACACACACCACAGATCGCCGACATTTTTTAAATCTATTTTAGTATTTAATAATGAGAAAAAAACACGTTAAAACTAGTGTACAACATACGCGCCGCCGCCGATCCTGAGCTGGGAGTCAGCAATAACAAGGTCCACACTGAACGAGTGATAGAATTTAAATATTTCAGTGGATACGAAGCCAAAAGCCAGTGTAACTTGTGAATATTGAGCTTGTAGATAAAAAGAGTGTCGGGTGAAAATGGGGAAATACGAAAAGATATATGAGATAAGAGATATACCAGATCCATCAGGATTGAGGGAGAGTGTCACTATTAATTTACCTCGCATTTGCTGTTATCGTATTATTTCCTTCAGATTTACAGGTATATTTTAATGCCGTTGCTGCGTATAACGTGATGAGTGAAACATCCTCAATATTGATCACAACAGGGAATTCGTTACATTAAAAAACCCTAGAAAACGAATGTGGTATCGTGAAAGTATATAAATCATGAGCTGCAAAATTAAAGTATATAAACAAAAAATTCTGCAAAATCACAAAGGTTATATTTGGATTTACCTTCGAGTGACACAAAAGCAAATCTGTCACTATCACGAAAATAAATTCGTTTAACTTTTAAAATATCGAAATCGACACGTTTCTTTTCCCTATGAGAATATGTACATTGAATTTGGACGTAGTAAATTAAACTTACTTGAGGTCAAAAATAAAAAAAGGTATTTGTATGAGAAGGTTCTGAGCTAGGTTTAACTTGTTTCAGATACATAGTATATTGAAGTAAAACGTAAAGTATGTCAACTTTATTGATACTTGTTTGAATAGGAAACATGGTTCTACCTGAAAGTCAAATAAAAATTTTAGGACTAGATACAATGTCGTGGTTCAGTGAATAACCATTTGTCATTTTTTATTGTTTCATGAACCCATGCCTGGAATAAGTGACCCGACGTTCTCGCAAAACCCAAACATTTGCTTGTTTCGTGGTTGATGGTGATTTCTGGAGAATCGTTTTCTCTGTCTGAGTAAACGGGAAAGTAGATGGAAAGTAACTCTATGTTCTCCGCGGTCAATAGATATTCGGAATCCAAGAGAAACCCGCAGCTGTCGCTGGTGACTTTCCGCGCAGCTGCGTCGCGTGCCCAAGGTCTCTCAGACGCGCGAACCGCAGCTCCGAGGCGACGCCGCGGTCCGTGGCCCGCTCTCGTGACTCGCCTCCCCGTCACATCCCCGCCGTTTCACAAGAGTCCACCGCCGTGACGTGCGACAACATATGGTTGCGGGCGGGTGGTTTGCGGCTCTGCGTCCGGACTAGCACGCTACGACGCTCGCCCGCTCCGTCCCCCCAACACTCCTCGGTGGACATCCCGCTCGCTCTTAACGATCTGCTTCACTTCACACCGACTTGCATTCGTCGCACAGAAGGCTGCCACAACACGCTGTAGTGGCACTCACACTTAAAAAACATATACTGCGATAGAAGTGGTCGGGTCCCTTAAAATTAGTTACTAATCGGAGAAAACGTTTGAGAGTAGTTTGTTAAAAATATTCAGCGACAGAAGTTCACTATCAGAAATTTATTATTATATTATTATTATCATTATTATTTTATTTTTATTTTATTATTATCATTATTATCATTATCATTATTATCATATGTGTGTATATTAGGAACTGGAATTGTGAATTAGATTTATTAATTGTTTCCTCTAATCAGTTTGGTTGGTAACTTATTAGAATCTGGCCTATACCTGTTCCTCCAATATACAGGGTAATTCAGAGAAACTGGAAATAAAAAAAATTATTTATTGTTATAACTGAATGTTTTTAAATAAATTTATGTCAGTTAATAGTAAAAAAACTTGCTATTTCTATATCATTATTATTATCATTATCATTATTATTATTATTTGTTTTCTCGGATTATCCGGTTTCTTATCTTATATGAGGGGCCATTACTTTGGCAAACCTCATACCATGCTATTTCATGTTCAACACAGTGCGAACGATTCTACATGTTTCCAGGATTACAGATTTTTGGACACTTGGAACTATACCCTTTGGTTCTAGACCAATCTTTTCTTAATATTTCTTCAAATTTCTGTTGATCAAACCAGTTGCTGTTATCACGATCGGGATAACATCTACTGACTTCAGTCTGTACATCTCTTTATATTCAATCGACAGGAGTATATTTAGAATTTTTTTCAGATTCTGCCTTATGATGGATGTGTGACATCAATAAGAAGTGCCGTTCTTTCTTCTTTATCGTGTACAACAATATCAGGTCCATTGGATGCGATGGTTTTATCCGTATGTATAGGTATATCATAATACAATCTGTAACGCTGACCCTCCATAGAGGGTAGAGCTTTATATTGATAATATGGGCAGATTTTGTCTAGAGAGGAGACCTAATTTCAATGCTAGTTCTTGATGAACAATACTTGCAGTCAGGTTGTGTCGATGCAGATATTCTGTGTTAGCAAGATTGGGGTATGCTGTAATTAAATGGTCAATTGTTTCTGAAGATTGATGACGTCACTCATCACTCATCAGAGATTATTATTATTACTATTATTATTACTATTACTATTATTGTTATTATTATTATTGTTCTTGTTGTTATTATGTATTTTTTTCTCAGATAATGCTGGTATCTTTCTTCCAACCGGGAATGAACCAGGCAATTCCCAACAGTGATGTTTTTTTGAATTTCATTTAGATTTAGATTTTCTGGTATCTTATGTATATATTGCTCTATTGCTTTATTGATAGTTCATTATGCTCCTATTACTACTGGTATAATGTCTGTTTTCGTTTTACACTTTCTCTGAATTTCTATTTTTAAGTCTGTGTATTTTATTATTTTTTTCAGCTTCTTTCTGAAATATTTATGGGAAGAATGTGTGTGCGAATTTTTCACTACTGTTGATTTTGGAATGCCAGGTTGCTCTTATTATTAACGTTGAGGCTTTAAGGATCGTCAACATATAGGTCATTTGAGCCCTCACGAAGTTTATTTTTAGTAACAAAGTATTCGTAGAATTTTTAAGAGCTATTTCAGTTGCAGATTTCATGTTACACGTTTTGGTCAATAGGTTTAGCCCGAAAGATGGTAAAGGCCTTCGTTTAGCATAGACCATGTTTATCCAAAATTTAGCAACGTTAAGGCGCTGACTTTTCAAGTTATCATATTAGCATTCCTAAATTTCGCGAGGTCGAAACCAAAAGACTATTAACCTTCCGATGTAGCCAAACTTTCGACTATTTCGGTACTTTTTCTGTGTGAGGTGCAAACAACATCAGTAAGCTGCCACTTCAAATACAGGTCAAAGAATCTAACAAAAACCTGCGTCACTTTCTATTCCTTGAACTTGGTTTCCGATCTTTCGTTCGCTTCAGAAGCTACAAAAAAACACGAGACTAGAGTTTTACCTTCATTTTCTAATGTGATCGAAGAAAATATCCATGAGAACCGTTTTTAAGCACAATAATATTAACTTATGAATGCGATTTTTTCAATGTAATGTACAAAGCAACCCTAATTTGGAATTTGCCACTGCTTAAATGGAACTCAATTACTTTTTGGATTAGCTAAAGTATAAGGTACTTTTTGAACGAGTGACGCACAATCAATATAGTTATTGATGTTCATAGTATAACACTTCACGTGATTTTGAGAGCGCCATTTATCGATTGAGAATCGCTTTCCTTCGCACCTTCGTTCGACGTTCGCTTCGCACCGCACTGCGCCTCATCTGATCGCAACGCACCGTGTTCTGTGTGTTCGTACTCCAACATTGCTTATGATTTACATTGTAATGAGCGTTACAGATTGTGTCACCCAGGGTGAGCCGCGTCCGAAGCACGTGCACAAGCGCTTTCGCCACTCTCGATGATGTGAAGCGAACTAAATATAATCTGTCGAGTGAAAGTACTAGAAGTTGTGATCCCCTCTTACTTACCAGAATGATGTGTAAAATCATTCTTTTTCTGTCTGTTGATACTCGTAAACCTTGTGAAAGAAAAGTTGAATATTGAATTGCGAAGTCAGTCTACCGAGCATGAGTGTTCCCCCACGGGTGGGGGAAATGTCTCACCGCCGCACTTCCCTCTCCAACCCTCATCCAAAATGGAGCGATTTGTAAACACTTTTTTTTGAAAATACATAGTATATTACTAACTTCTCGTCTTCACAGTCGCATACTATACTTTTATTTTCCTTTATTAAGTTATATCAAAATAACTTAGAAATTTTAAAAAAATCGTTGTTGTGATGAATGATGTTTTGATGAGTAATGGACGTGATTTTCTTTCAACAAGTTTTGCAACTCATAACGATAAAAATTTCCAATCAAGTGTTCTTCAGTACAACCCCAACGCCGCTTTTAATCATTTCTTGCAAACCCTACTCAAAGTCATAAAAAAGTGTAGAGTTTTAACTGGGCAATCGCTCGTTCACTAAATCAATTTCCTGGTATCAAGGAAAAATGAACTACGTGAAAACGTAACAAAGCGCGCATTTCGTTTTTCTAAACAAAGCGCGAATACTTCGAAAAAAGTGAATAGCGAATATCAGTTTTCTTTGACTTCTCACAGACGTTGAATGATGTGCGACATTCAAGTACGACTTATATATTTACCAAGAATATGACGAACATTACAATTCGTATTTGGATCAAAATAATTCCTCATTACAAACAAGTACATTCAGTAAAATTCAACAATTAACAATTAATTCTAATAAAAAAAGGTCGCGTTGCCCTAGAATAATCACATGCCCCAGCACTTTTCAATATCCATTCATCAGATATTCCTAAAACGAGAGAATAGGACCCTGATTGCTGAAGAGACGAGAACATTTCTTTCAGACAGACACCCTTGGGAGACAGTACAAATAGCATTTAGAAAATAGGGTCAATCATAGAAATCTCACGAAGGGTCGCCACTTCAGAGCACGTGACCAAGTATCGACGGCGACATTGAAAATCAAAACTGACGCTCCCTCTCAAACGCAGTTACGACAGGATCCAACCGGTACTTCAACCGGCTCGACGGTTCAACGATCCATCGCTGGCCGTTCAGTTGATTTCTAATTTCCAAAGCTGACGCCTGACAACTGACAATTCTTTAACCGATGACACGTTGCCGCGCTCGTGTTTGACATGGAAAACACACGTACTAACAAACTAATTATAGCCACGCAGCACTCACCAAACTCTATCCCCTATTATAAAAATCCACTCTCCTCATCAACACTTCCAAATACCCTCATAAAACTCATCTACTTATATTGCACATATATCTTTTATTGCAAAGTAAAATCCTACGCACCTCGACTTGCACAACCTGTTAAACTTGTAACATCGTTAAATAAAACTTTTCTAACAAACAATTACACAAAAAATTAAACGTAGGAACCTCGAAACAACACATATTCATTTTTTTTCTTACCATTCTTTAATAAACTATGCTCAACTCTTTAATGTAATTTATTTCACAATGACGAAATCTAAGAACAGAGAAAAACTAAAATTCGTTCCCATCCGCTCAAAGATTTCCGCAGTCCTCCGTGATTAACGAGTAAATCATTTATAAACAATAATAAAAACAGATATGAAATAAAAGAAAGAAATTAAAAATATTTAACAAACATGAAATATTATTAAATATGTATGATATAACATAAAACAAAGTTTTTCATGAATTCTTTCAAGAAAGCGAATTCTGGAACCCAGAGTTGGAGGAATCCAGAGAAAATATTTTTGTGATATAACATTTAGGTGCTTTTTATAGGTATATTTCAGTTCGCCATACACCTAACCGTCCTGTAAAGTAACATAGACAAATACCAATGACTAACTGACTAATCACGAAATCTCAGTGAAGTTCACAGGGAAATGATGCCTAAAACTAAATTTAACTTACTTTTCACGAATTAGAAGAAATTACATGTTCCTAATTCTTACCGTATTGTTCAAACGAGAAAACTCTGAATTCTATTTCATGAAAAGACAAGAATAGGATTCTATTTAAACGATTTTGAAGTTTTATTTCCACATTGCATTGAAGTAGCCTGCCCTAGCGGCATTCGAAATTCTATGTGGCATCAACTACATTTCACCAGTACTAATGAAAGCAGATGTGCACACATTAATGGCTTATCTCCAACGCACATTGAACTGTGGAGAAAGCTAAAATCACTAAGCTGGTATCAGATGTTTATACTTTTGAAATTAAAAATAAAGCTCATTGATCAATAGCGAATCCCTGTGATTTGCTTCAAAACATCTCTCAGTAAATGGAGTTTTACATAAAGGGTCATTGTATCATTATTGACAGTAGTTGTCATAAAGGTCGAAAAGTGGCTGATAAGGGACTTCTATTCATCTTAAAGATAGAATGTACTTGGGCTTTCCGAAAGCACGTGTCACCCAGCTGATAGAACGTACTTTCAGTAACTTTTACACGCATTTTCCCTGCAATTCTGGTGCAGAAACGTTACCACCTGGGGTGTCATAGCGAATTTATCAGTGCCGGAACGCTGATTTTCCATACTTCCCAACAAAAGAAGGTCCTGCGCCCCCCTCCCCCGCTCCGGGAAATTTTTAAAATTGGTGGGATTTTTAGATTTGTACATTCTAACGCTTCTTGGAGTCGATTTTTGGCATAAGAACTTCACCATTTCTGCAAACCTAAAAATAGATAAATATATAACTGGACCTGTATTTTTCTAACTGTATACGTTTTTGAATTGTGAATATTCATCACAAGTTATATTTGATATGGCTTTCTTGACTCTGGAAATAAAATTATAATTAGCGTCTATGTGTAAATAATATTGGAATACTTAAAACTGACACATTTTTTGTGCTAGTAGTTATGAGAAAAAGTAGTGTATAATTTTCCCTATTTTGCAGAGCACATACCAAAATCAAGTGGTATTGAAATAAAAACTTAACCCTCACGCGTGACTCAGATCTATTGCTGTATTCAACGTGAAATTTGTTTCACAAATTTATTTTCTTTTAACGTCGCGCAAAATAAACTCTTATGTAGATATATAAATAGAAAAAGATATATCCCAAAAACTAATGCCGGAACGACGTTCCGGTACCATGATACCACTAAGCAAATGATCAGAAAATTTTATGCTAGCGCGAAGAAGAAAAGGTTCAAATTCTTCAATCCAAACATGTTTTGCGAATATTTGAAAATTTCAAAGTTTGCTTAAATCTGCAAATTTAATTTAAAAATATCCCTTGATATATACTAACACCCACGTATTGGACAATTTATCTCCCTGAATCAAGCTACCAATATCAAATTTCGGACTCGGTGGAAAAAAAAGACGTTAAGAAAGCTAAGCGGGACAAATTAATGAATTTTCAACTTCACTACATTTTGGCATAGTCACAGCTTCCTAGAATAATCCCAAGGAATCATTTTTTTCGCATTTTCAAACAAGATGTCGCAACCAATAGCTCCAGAAGTTCGTAATTTTGTTTCTGCTGTATTTCCTTAGAAGAATGCGGGGACGTTTTCGTAATCAGGAAAGTGCAATGGTGTCGAGATTTCTATCTATCTAAGAATTGCTCATGAGGAATGGAAGATCGACTCTAGAACCGGTCGACTGGTAATCAGCAATATTGCTACAAATGAGAGAGAGAAATACAAATAACTGAATATCAAACCTTTTATTATTATTATTATTAATATCATTATTAATAATATTATTATCACCGTTATTAATATTAATATCATTAATATTTTGAGTAAACATTCAACGATAAAAAGTTTATTATACTTTTGCATGGTTCCATTGCAACAATCGACATATTACTATTACTTCTTGCCCCTAGCCAGCAGGACTTTCTACCGGTGGGATTCAGTAGTCAGCAGAGGTCCATGTACTTAAATCCCTCTGAGAGGTCCTTCAAACAGGAGGTCCTATCATTGAATTTCCATACTTTCAATAGAAGATCCAAAAGATGTGAAGAACACTGTGTGATCTGAAATGACCTAGTTCTTGTACTCACTTCCTCGCTGTAGCCGTAAGACAACATATTTACATTGAAACAACACCAGCTCAGACTTTGAATATTGTGTGGCAAGAAGGGCAGAAACAGGTAGAACTAATCAGAACAAAACAACTGATCATCAGAATAGTAACTAGCAAAAACTAGTCAGCAGCCTCATCGGTTCTAGTCTCCGTACAGGAACTCTAACCTCAAAACCCATGTGTTTAACTATCAACCCGCTAGATCGCAAAACGCTCGACGATGATTTTCCGTCTTCAAATACACTAAGTATACGATGAAATTTATATTCTTGATAATTATAATACAAAATTAATTTTACAGTAGTTTACATATTTTCACATTAAATGCTCATAAGAACATATTTTAGGTGTTCAACGTGAATTTGAGCGATTGATACGTTTCATTCTTTCAGAAAAAGATACAGCACCTCCATGTTGTGAAGGAGGTTCTGAAAGGTGAAAAATTGAATGCAGTTTAAGTGTTCAAAATATTTACGAGAAAAAATTCCTGAGACAACTGAAGTATAAACGGTAATAAGTAAAAAACTGGATATTAATTCGACTTCATGACTAAATAGAAAAACAAGAAAGTGAGTGTTGTTCGTAATGTTCATAATTTCATTAAAATGGTTCAAAAAGTAATTTGATATAAAGATAATACAAGTTCCTTGTAACTTCGTTGCTCGAAGTATTTCATAAAAAAGAGATCACAAAACGTGAAATAGTTTAATTTCATGCCAATAAGAACGATTATTAGATATTATATTCATTTCTTTTTTGGTGAAGTGTACAAGTAAGTAAAGTGTAAATGTAAAGTACAAGTACTTTAAAGAAATATACAAATTAATGGATGGTTTGGAAATGTACAACAATTTCACTGTCGACGTCTAGGTTAATTTGATGATGGATCGTGGTTCAAACCAGGGTCCTTCTCTAAAATTCTGGTCCTACACTCGTAAGAGAATTGTTATAATTCTTTACAGTGGTTTTCCTTAAAAAATGAAGACGGTACTAATTATTATTGTTATAATTCACTGTTAGAAAGGTGATGTTGAATATATGTTTCTGGTTTTCTGGTTTTATGATACTTTTGGAGTATATAAGTATCTATGCTTTGTCATAAAGAAGACTTTGAAATATCTCCTGATACCGACATCGTGCAAGTGCGATTTTGGCAACTTTTAACAAATTATCTGCAATCACTTCATGACGCAAGGGAACACTGATGTGCTGGAATCGGATGAACCATGCACAAAGGACTGGGAGCGAGGTGGGGTCAATCAGTTTGTCTCAAGTACGACGTGCCCTCTTTTGAAGAGGATCAAGTGACTCAGAGCACCGCTCTCGAATACCTTCGCCATTGGCGGATACGTCAGACGACCAATTCCATTGATTGGCTGAGGCGTAGAGCTGCTTTGCCTGAGATGAAAGGGTCAACCTCGCATCGCTCGTCTGTGACTAGCTTCGGAGTCTTTGAGTTATGTTCTTCAGCGGAGGACATAGGAGATATTATAATAGAAACAAGTATGAAGTAAGTATTATGAACAAAACTTGACTTATGGCTAAAATCTAGCGAAAGTGCTGTAAGTTTATAATTTTCATTTTTTTATAAAAAACAACGATTTTAAATATCAATATATTTGTCAATATGGGAAAGTAATGAAGTCGCATATTTTAGTTCTACTTTACTGGGGAACTTGGAAAATGACAAAACAAAACACTAATGCTTGTTTGGATCACCCCTAATACAAAGAGAGGTCAATTCAAATTTTAGCTTAACATTCGTGGATTGGGAACAACATTAGGATGAAAATACGATGTCCACAGGTCTGATAAAATAGTTATTATTTGTTCTCCTTTTTTACTTAAGCATACCAAAAACCCTGTGTAAAATACAGTTGTAAATACTATGTTACTAATATTCCAAAACTCACATTAAACATGAGGTAAATTTGACTATGTAACATGGCCAGGATATATCAAGTATCATTGCAAAGTAAATTGTAAAATTCCGTTTTGATTTCCAAACTTAAATTCATTACAATCTAATCAAAGTTTATTTCATTATGATATTTGTAGAATTGTATATAACGCAGGACAGAAAAGCCTGGTTTCAACTTGAATTCGTGTGAAGTGCGAAGAGCCAGTGATCACAGTTTCACTTCGGGACGAATTCTTATTTTTAATTAGAATTCAGAGTTGCTTCACATTGGTGTAAATGTTGGTGGATAGATTACATAATTTTTAAATCAAAATAGAGTTTCATACCTTCAAAGCAAATAGAATATACTTTCGTGTCTGTACAAATTTTTATCGACTAACCTATCGACGTTTTTGGTCATATGTATTAAGGAAATCGTTACGTTCTTGAGTGTTGTTCGGTGAAATACTTAATAAGCTGCAAACATGTGACACTAATCAACAGAAATTTTGTGCATTATATGTGTATTCCATGTATATAATCAGTTGATAGATGCCAGAAAACTATGTTCCATTCCATTTCGGATGCTTCTGTATGATTTGGAAGAAGGAACAAGAAATGATCTACCAATAATTTGTGAATTTAATATTGTTTAGGAAGAGATGCAAGGTTTGCGAGTATCTGTTATGCAAAACAGCACTGCAAAAGAAGTGAAATTACTCATTTCGTACGACGTACATGAATGTTTTTTCATCCTTATTCGGAAACCATGATTTTTCTTTTTGAGGATTGATCCATGCCGAACGCAATATATTGACGAAAGTTTAAACCGCAAGATCCGCGTCTCTATTTCATTCGACGATTTTTTCCCTGAAGAAGCGAAACATATGCCCTGTCCATAGCGAAGCAATGCACACCGCGACCACATACACAGTTCAAAGCAGAGCCAACGCTGTGGTCCTCGTGGGAAAGCGACCGCCGCATCCTCGCCTACGAGAACGCATCCTTTAACATGGCAGCCTCGCGTCCAATAGAAACCGTTTTCTCTCTGTCGCAATTCATCTGCGGCTCCCCGTCTCTCCACTCGTCCCCGCACCGCCTTCTCCATTGCTTGTCCCGCCTGCGAACGCGCGCTCGCGTTCGGGCGTTTTTTTTTTTTACTCAAAAGGATCGGATCCTCAGTTATTTAAGAGCGTGGAAATTGCCCGAATACGCGTCCCGATATTTCACCCCGCACTCGCGCGTCGCCTGAAATACAGCTGCGGCTCGCTGTAGCCGTCTCGCTCCACTTGCCGTTTCCGTGGCGGGTCCCGTTTCATGTCATAATGCCTCGCCATTCTTCATGCTCTGCACGGGAGCTCGAACATCCACCTGCTCGATTCGTCTTTTCTTGGAATCCGATCAAGTAGTCTTCGGCTGTCGATTCATATCACTGCTCCCACGGTCCCCATCATGTGCTCAATAACCCACGTCTTCAAATCAAAAGAACTGATGGACATTTCTTATTAGAAATTAAGAATATACAAATAAGAGTGCATTTTAAATGATAATATTATCAAAATATATAAGGGAACAAAAATATACCTGTGTGTCACACACACATTATATATATATATATATATATATATATATATATATATATATATATATATATATATATATATATATATATATATATATATNTATATATATATATATATATATAAAATGTTTGCATACGTGTGGTTTTCTTTTACACGTAGAGTAAAAAAACCTTTCAAGATTAGTTTTTCTTGATCTTTAGTAAGTCGATCCTGGGATTCCCTCTGTGGAAGACGCTGTTCCCTAAATAACTCACTAACGAAATAGCAAATATAAAAGGAAACTTGAAAACCTTTGACCCCTCCCAGCTAAGCTCTAGACACCATCTTATACTTTCCGTCAAGACAGCTTCGCATCTAAAATGCAACTTGCTTCAGATACAGGGACAGAATTTGAAATAGTTATGAAACATATGTTTTACTGGACACACGAATTGAGCGAAGGGATTAACTCAGGCTTACGGAAAGTCTGTACCACCGCAAATAACATTTATTAGCTCCATCTGTATTGGAAGAGAAGGAACGTAAAGAGGTCTCCATAATGTATTGAGAGAGAAAATGATTTGTTAATTTCCTCCAAAAATACCACACCAATTACTTTTCACATTTAAGTGTTATTTTATACTCTAGACATATTTACTTCGAATACAAAATTAATTATCTCGTAACAAACAAAAGTAAATCTTCAACATAGAGACGCTAGTAAAACATGTTTGGCTTTCAACTATGAAAACATTAAAATTAATCAAATTGAAAGCATTTCATAGTTACTGAAAACAATATGTAAATTCTATAAATTGGATCATAGATGTCCATTAAATGACAATTTTATAACTTAATACTGTTTTGCATTAAAACACATTATTTACCTTACAAATATTAATGAAAAGGCAACGAGAGGAAAATGTCAATGTAAATTGAAATGGAAAATTTTAATGGATATTGGAATAGGAGTACACTTTGTGTAAGCTAATATTTCATGAATGCAATTTATCTTTGTACCTTTAATAAAAAAATACAAAACCATTTACGGCAGTGGCCTTTTTAGTGTTTGCATGTGTATTACACCCAGGGAGGATATATGTCGTATTATTTCCGATATTAGTTTTTAATACTAGGTTATGCTCATCCTTAGTCTATTATGCAAGAAATAGTTTCTATCAAGTAAAGAGAGATTTTATGTTCTAATCTTCTGCGCAATGCTACTACGTCTTGTGAATACACCTGTCTGTAGGATTTTACATTACACATTAAACAAAAAAAGGCGTACTGGCTTCAAAAGGTATAAAAAATGTAGATATACGTCTTTTTCTCTCACGACTCCCGGGGATATTTTCTCCAACAACATGTCGGCGCCCCAGAAGTGCATAATGACGTAAGTATCTGGTGATTGCATGATATCACAGTTCAGAATACGAGCGACAAGGTGATTCATTATTCTTTTTTAAATGTACATTAATACACCGGCGTAAAATACATCGCTCAACTTACAAGCTCTTACAGATTTTATTTGGATACACAGTAAACGAATTAGCACAGAATACAAACAATCAAATGATTGGACATAGTCATAGAACCCCACTTAAGAAATATCCATATTTGGTTTATCATAACTGAGCATGATATTATACATACAAATGAAGTGGGTTATTGTCATTCTATCTGGGAGTGGGGGAACCTATTTTATCTACGCAAGAGGAGGTAGTGTCAGAGATACTTGGAATAAGATATCGTGTGAGATGATATCGATGATGTCCTGAATGAAAGGAATCTTTTATCTTTGCGAAAGGAAGTATTTTTGATTAACAGGGTCCTCTGGTTGCTAATCGATGCAATTTGTTTCGGAAGACTTGGATTTCGAGGATGCGAGTGGGAGGTTGGTTGCGCCGTACGGGAAAAGCGTACTACAGTAGGGGTCCTCATATTTTTTTGAATTCGGAGCTAATAGAGGAACAACGATTGATGAAACCACGGAGATGTGTCTCGTCCTATTCGAATATGTAAATTTTCGAATTACTTCATGCTTCATGCTCATCGGCATATATTCTATGTCGAGTGCGATATGCATTTTCAAAGAAAACAATGTCTAAACACGAACTTCAAGTAATGTGCAGATTATAACGCAAGTGTCAAAAGTTACACGTCATTGAAGAGAGTGAATTTTTAAAAAAGACAATAAAAGGAGTGAAACTTAACGTGACAGGGATTAAACGAAATCAGTGGAATAAACACTTCGATGAAAAATGAGAGGAATTAGGGTACTGGACATGGAAGGGAGTAAGGGGTTTGGATCAAATGAGAAGGGTAGCAGGGAGAAGTAAGCATTTTTCATCTTTGTTCATTGGTTTACAGGTACATTGCAATACGTTCGTCTCAACTGTATATACCATTCTTTTTGACTGAGTTTTAGAAGTAGATGATGACTTGAACTAGCTAATGCCAAGCTCATATTAACTTATTTCAACAGAAAATATCTTGCTGATATCTTTTGTGCTTATAAGTTGGATTTAGGTGCATGAAAATATTTCAGATCTGCGTATCTGGTATGCAGTAAACTTCTGTGATTTACTTTTGAGACCTTTGCGTGAAGCACCATTTTTGGTGGTAGTTGTGATTATCCAATACCAGACTGAAAAAATATGCAAGAGGTAATGGTGAATGTTGTTCTCTGATTCGATAAAATTTTAAAATTTGTGAAGTATGTATGAAGTTCACCTAAGGGAAATGAGGTCGGGCAAAAATAGCAACGAATGACTAGCAATAAATGGTAGGAATGACTAGGGTGCTTATGTGTCCTTACTTTCGCGTTATTATTGTCAAGAAATGTGCAATAGCTTTGGACTCGACAATATTCTTACCTGGCTGATGATCTGTAATACGGAAGAATCGTGAGAGAAACTCATCTGCCTGAATTACTACAACGTATTCGTCTATTCGTGTGATTGTTCAAAACACGCAGGTGTTTGGTCCATATATGAATTTGAAGTATGTTTCATTGTTAACTGAAGGTTAACTACTTAATCACCCCTAGAGCATTTTGAGTCTACTCTCTGACAGATCACCAAGGAAATATCTTGACAATCCTCGCGTTAGCTGCACGAAAACAATGGTTTCGATTCGACAGACTGTGGTTATGAACCCGAGTTCTTCGGGATTAGTGGGCAGGAGTTGCAGAGCAGGGTTTAATGTGAAGGGTCGGCAGAAACGAGTAAAAGTGAGAGACGAGTGGGGTGAGCGGATTCGGGACTAGTGATGCAGTCGTAAGTGGAGAGCTTGCTGCGTTGAAGGTCCATGCCTCACACACGCTGTTCCGCCGCACCAACACTTTAATATTGCACGCACTTCCGAGATTGAGTGCGGGTTATGAGCCTTTATGAATGACAGAGGCGGGCTTGTCTCGGAGGGGCCCGCCAGTGGAGAGCCATTGTTAACCCAGCTCTGGGGAAGTCTCTTTCCCCTCCCTCACACACACAACAGCTTCCCTTTGTTGGCGGACGCAGAAACCAACCATTGTCGCAAGAAGTCTTCGTCAGAGAGGGGTTTAGAGAGGGAGAGCGAGGACGTTTAAAACCTCTCCATCCTCTTCCTCATTGCACCGTTCGCTGCGAGTGTGGAGCGCTGGGGGACACAGCGCGAAAGGAAGCGGTTCGGGGAAGGGGGTACGACCCTCCTCTTCGTGTCCCGTTTTCAAACGAGCGAAAACGTCGAATAAACGGAGCTTGTTTTTAGTTACGAGAGCAGTTGAATGAGTCCCCATATGATAGTGCGATCGGGTCTTATTTTCATGAATTCGCGTTAAATTACCTGAACGTTCTTTCTGGTATTTAAACATTCCTGAAAATACACAAGAGCTTGCTTAAAGTATTAGTTGCATAAATAATGGTATTGAAAAAACTAACCAATAATGGAGGCACAGAATACTCTTTCATATAGCACTTTCATTTGAAAGTAAAAAAGCCTGACGGTAAATACTAGATTTAACCATACTTTCTCACAAATAACAAGAGTAAATTTCACTTTATATTTTCAAGAACAAATCCGTAGTATAGATATAGTATCATTGAAATGTTGTACAGTACAGATGTTATTAGAAATTAATCGGCAATATGATCAGAACATAAGCGAAGTAGAAGTTTGGTCAAATAAATTTCTGATTTCGATTATCTATTTAATAGGATTAAGAGTAAATTTTTATCATAAATTATAAGCCTTACGCACAACAGAAGCAATGTATCTCTTATATGAACAATAGGTGTTAGTAAAGAACATTCACCTAAATTACTTTTTCTTCATTTTTCTTCTATGTCAGATTTGTATGTGTTTGAGGAACATGGAAGGTAACGTATTATAAAAAGTAGATGAGTTCCTAACTCAAGGAAAAAATTGAGGTAATATTTGTGTTTACAATCCATAGAAAAGTAAAAGATGTGAGATCTTAATAAAAAAAATGTTTTCCACTAATATTGTTATAAATAAAGGTAAGACAAAACAAATAATTACCCGATAAATCTCGATCTCTCTGATATTGTTCCTTGCTTACTTAAACAGCTGAATTATTACATGTTTGAATGAAGTCCAATTAAACACGGATCATCATGACCATTGAATATACAATGTCATTTCATTTTCTCCAATAAAAAATAGTTCATTCATGTGTATGTGGACGGGTCAATTTGGCCCCAGTTCTTATTTCAGTTTCTAAATATGCGCAAGCGATCTGACTTTATGTGTGCTTAACGCTTGCTTAATGTGGCCACCGATTAGCGTCGATGTATGGTTGAACGGCGACTCTCTTCAAACTTTCCCGTCGGGATCCAGAGGTCTATGATTATACGGAGCCGGTAGAATAGTGGGTCAGAAGAGGTTTATTCTGTATTGGACGGGAAATGAAGCGACTTAATACGAGACCCTCGTGAAAATGAAACATTTTATATGGTAGCCCAGAATATAACCAATGTTAGAGACACGGACATATTCTTACGCCATGTAACACGGATAGTAATATTGGTAATGTTTTCACACGAACAGGAAAAAATAAAAGGTAATGAAGTTGGGAAATTGAGCTGTGTCGTAAATACAACCAATTTCTTGAGTCTTCGATTTTATCCTCGGGATGATTGAAACAAATTTCAAGGTCCAAGAAACACTGACATCCACGTAGTAAACTTTATGTTAGTTCTTGCAGCTTTACTTTATCATATTCTATCTCTAAAATAAATCTCTAAACTGAGCACTGGAGTGTATTCTGTAACTTCACAGTATTATTCCGAGTGAGGACGACAGAAGATAGGACAATTCACTTTGTAGAGAGAATACCTTACGATGAATACATGGAACATTAGTATATCGCTTGTCCATATATGAAAATCTCCCCGTTATTGTACTAAGTTGATTGAAATCACTGGAATCGTCAGAAAAACAAATTGTTAAATATATTTTCGTCATGTCATGGAACATTTATTCTCTCATTTCCGAAAACTAATATTTTTTATCGTGGAAAAAATATCAAGTTCACACTTCATTAGAACACCACATACTGTAGTACGCAGAATATGATTAGAAAACTTCGAACTCAAAAGTGATTCAAAATTGAAAGAACAATGAAAGGTGATACAAAATACGAAAGTCAAATTCCTCTCAAACATATACACGTATCAAGATCCAATTCTGCGTCTTCCCGTTCAATTTCGGTTGTTTAACAATATTTTGTGCACAATTGTATTTTATCATTTCGGTGCTTTCATTTTCGTAAATAGTAGAAGTATAAAACATTGATACCTTGCAAGAAAAGGCTCCACAATTTTATGTTAAACATTTTTCATTGTTACAAGGACTTATTTGCAGGACAGTCCCAATTGTCTTTGTTGGCAACTGGCTACTCATGCTCTGAAATATTGCATGAACTGTCTCGTATAATAGAAATTAGAATGATTTATTCTATTTTATTTGGGAAATCATATAAATCACGTTCTGATGCGCCGAGGAAAAATACCACTACAATATGTAGAGAACTAGATTGACACTCCCTGACTGATTGACGTAAATTATGAAGCAAATCCCTCTTTGTAGAAATCTGATTGCAAGTTTTTGAAATTG
Source organism: Laupala kohalensis (assembly GCA_002313205.1). NCBI lineage: Eukaryota > Metazoa > Arthropoda > Insecta > Orthoptera > Trigonidiidae > Laupala > Laupala kohalensis. The sequence continues at coordinate 119,754 of NNCF01125958.1, forward strand.
TTTTGGAAACGGTTGTGAAATGAATTTTCATTTCATCATGTATATTAACTACGTGACTGAAGAAGGCTGGACGCCGAAACTGTTTCGTCCAATTTGGGAGTAATTTTTATTGTGTTTTACTTTCTATTTCTCATTAACATTTACAATTTTTAATTTACAACAGTCAGTAGTGTCGCTTTATTTTCTAGAATTCCGTAATAGAAATTTAATAGCTCTCTATAAGCGAAATACCACTGACTGACTGTGTGACTGACTAAACAAGAAATATCAGAAACTACAAAGCCAACAACCTTGAAATTTGGCATATAGGTTCCTTTTAAGAATGTTGACAACAGCTAAGAAAGGATTTTATGAAAATTCACCCCTACCGGGTTAAAATGGTGTTGGCATGTTTTATGAATGTATCCCACCATAACTCTAAAGAACCTGGAGCAATTTCAACCAAACTTGGTAGAAAGATGAAAAACTATCGAACAACAAGAACTATAGGGGGAAGATATCCCTGGCACTCCTTGAGAGGGGGTCAAAAGGGGGTGAAATGAAAAAATGAGAAAATCCTATATTTAAATTGAAACCATAGTTTTCGGTGCCATATAGTATAACAAGGGTGCCTTTGACGCGTCGTATGTTCACGATCAGTTCACATTAAAGTTAATATACCCCTAGCACCCTTGAGGTAGGGATGGAAATGAGTGGGTAAAAAAAATCCCAATACGACCTATATTTGTGCAGAATAAATCATTTTTGGGACCGCTTAAGTGAAGTGACTCTGTTCAGACATTTTTGATAAGTTCTCATTAAACAAGTGAGTCGAATCATTTACTAAGTGAATCATCTCTGGAGAACAATCTCTTTGGCCAATTTAAGTGATTTATCTTGATTGTTGATAAGCTTGGAAAATTTTCCTTTTAAGCCATAGGTTGATTAAAATATTTTGCCATACACTTAAAAAAAATAGAGGAATTATTCATCATCATATGATTTACTGAGTTAATTACAAGTTCCTTCGCCGACTACATTGGAGTGTTAATGCTGAATCACGCAAGAGTTGGGCGAAGCCAAACTTCCTCGTCTCGTCTCGAGTCGTCACTCCTAATCGACTTAGCAGAATGTCACATCGATTCATCGAATCAAATTGGCAACAGCGCACTAGTTTGAAACTATAAAGCACATGGCCTCTTCACTTCTCTACGCTACTTCTACACGAGATTCAGTTCTAGTACACGACTACTATGATTACTACTATTAATGAGAAGATAAACTTCTGATCTCGCCTCTTATCAGTTCGAACTCTTTACTGTCGGCGCCAAACCGACATATATTTTCTCTTCTTTAACCCTTCACTATAGGGATTATTACGTTCGAGCACTTCGCATCACTACTTTTATTCTCGTCGCCAAGCCGACATTTTCTCGCAAGATCGAGCTTATAGTTGCACCTCAGAAGATACGTGCAACCAGAGAGTTACTACTCATCAACTTTTTCATTGTCAACACATCAACCGTCCGGATCAACTCTACAACAGCTTCAACCAACTGGTTTCCAGGAGATCATCATGACAGCTCTAAGAAATCAGTATTGTATTATTATTTACCATCATATCATAGCATGTCATTAAATCATTTTAACGTTGTTAACAATTAACTTTCATCTCACTCCCTCACCCACTATCACTTTGCATTTTTCCAATCATTTTGTTCTTGTGCAGGTAAGAATAAACTTGTCTGTACATTGCCACATAAATACACGATCATACCATATAAGGAATAATCACCCTTTGTGTTGGGGGTGAGAAGGAGTAAAATGAAAAATTATTGAATGTGACCAATATTAGTGTTGAGGTCGTAGTTTTTGGGGCCGTTGAAATTATTAGTGATATTTTCGAAGATGTCAAAGTTCACAATCAGCCCGTAAAAAAATCAGCACACCTCGGGAAGGGGATACCATGAAAAAATTATCGAATAAGACACATATCAGATACGAGTCAATAATTTTCAGCGTTGCTGAGGTGATTGTAAAATTCTGATATCGTGCAAGTTGAAATTCAGCCCTCATGGAAGAAAGACACCACTAGTACCCCTACGGGGGTGGGAGTGGAAATGGGTTGATAGATGAAAATATATGAAAACTTATTTTGAAATATACAAAAATGAAAATTATATCGGATCCGTAGTTTTAGTGTTGATGAGATTTTAAAGCTACCAATGTAGTTAAGATGAAGTTAAGATCACACTGTATTCTTAGAGCTGGGAGTGTGAAGGGCGAGACGTAAAATTAACGTAAATAGTTTGTTATTAGGGTCGGGTCCTTGGGTTTTGTGTATTCTGAGATGAATAATGGTATTTTCAATGACACTATATACCCTTCAGACGACATGAGGTGCTTGACACTCCTAGAGGCGAGGGATGGAAATAGCGTAACACGAAAAATTATCGAAAAATATCCGCTAAGAAAGGATTTTACGACAATTCCTAAGAGAGCGAAATGGAAAATTCGTGTTTTTCGAAGACTTTTCCTAATTACATCAATGAAAATAAGGGACACAAAATACACTCGTGCTATTAAAACTTCTAACATTGATGGATCATTATCATTGGATATTAATGGCAATGTTAGAAAGAATAAATTCTCAGACATATTACAAAGCCCCGTGTACTCAGCTAGTATATATAAAAGGAAAAATATGGTTTCATTAAAATAATCATAAATTTAACAAACATTTTCATGATTAGGCCCTTTTAGGATATTGTATTCAATGGAATAACTACTTACCTATCATGTACTCAAGCTCGTAAAATCCTAAAATTAATGTATTTTTTAGCGTTTATATTATAGCCGTATATAAATAATTTTGTATTTCTCCTTAGTCATAAACAATGGAATATCATCATTAAACAAACGCTGACATACTCCCCTAAACCGACCATTTTTTTCACTGGCAACCAGAGAACCTCGTACGGATATGTCAATGGACTGTTGATTATCATTGAATTCATAAAATATCCATTTATTTTGGGAAACATGCAACGCACGTCTCGGAGCGCCATGGAAAAATACGAGTTTTCAATATATAATCAATATTGTTCGTCAGTGTATCCTGGCATGTTCCTGAATCTTTTCACATGTTATACATTCCTATGCCACAGTGAATGGAAGTAATGTTAGCTGCATTTCCATGACGTTTCAGGGATACGAAGTACTTAGCTTAAAGGAATGGAAAAAGCAGAAAATCTCGAAAGTTTGGGAATGTTTATCCAATGCTTAAGTGAAAGATACTAGAATAAAATTTTCCTTTGTAACTCTGCAATGAAATTGTTTTGTGGCAGTGTGGGCATCTTACCTACCGATCCTATTACTAAATTTTCGATAGTCAGTTATTGTAGAATGTGAGAATGTAGTTTGTGGAACAAAGTTTACGAGCGAAGATTATGTGAAGGACATTATTTCAAGATTCTTGACCACACATGTATATATTGTAAAAATCTTGAGGGCTTGGTCATAAAATTAAACATTACAATAACTTATTACATAAAATTTAATTAATTTCATAAAATAAATCAAAAATGTATTATGTGCCAGCGTTTCGGTTCTTTTATTTAACCATCATCAGGGCTTGTTAAAAAATTCTTACATAGTTCTACATTTTCCATTCCCAATCTAGTAGCTTTACTGGCATGAACTTCACCCCATTCTACAACATCTTTATATTAAATGAGACAGGTACCAACTCTGTATCAACTTTCTCGGGTGAAAAGTGTAGTTTTACATCACTGCGAGAGATCGAAGTATCACTATTTCTACGTTTCGTACTAAAAACTCAAAAACAAAAATATTTCGTTTAATTATACCTTGAACGTCAATCTAAACCACTTGAAGTATCATAAATGAAAATTGAGAAGGAAATGTTGCACATCAATGAACGTGCTAAAATATCAATGAACGTGCTAAAATATGCACATCAATGAACGTGCTAAAATATTATTTGCGTGAAGAAACATGGAAAGATGTTTACAATTGCCAAAACACCGACGACAAATTCAATGTATTTATCTCAACATTCCTNACTGCGCAAAAATATGCCTCAGGTAGTAAACGGCATCAGCATCTTTCGTCCAGAACTATCATCCAGATATATCCGTAAGACACTTATATTCTGATATATATCACGATATGACTAATTAATAGCCCAATCCAGTCCAATCCTTCTAAATAAATTTTCATCATCCTCACTTCTCTCAAAACCACTGCATTTTGTAGACTCAACGTCAGTTAACAAAGTGAGTATTGTAACACCTAACGGAGAAGGTTTTAGTGAAGCATTTGAATGTACCGCGTTTCACTGTTATGGGTAATGTTACACCCAACATTTGTTTAATGGCTTGTGACAAAAGGTCTTGGAAAGCGTCCAGTAGATGAAAATACACGCTGAAAGCACTGTGTAATATTTATAGCGTTCTTTATTCTCATTACAATTTTTGTAAACGACGCACTGGTACCATCATTCCAAGTCTGGGGAACGCCTATTAAGTGAATTCAACTGAAACCATCTGGATGCAAGATGTATTATCGATCCCACATCTTCGTTAACCATCGAGAATCTGATAATTTGTATGGTTGTATGTTCTATTGTTTTAATGTAAATTTCTGATGACTGGTTAAAACTTAGAATGACGTTTTTTAATAAAAACAAATTATCTTGTAAACAAATAATTTAACATAGAAATACAACACAGCGGAACCTTTTATTTTCTTTACGAAAATTTTGTCTCAATACACACTTCATGTTTATGATGGATTCAAGCAAACCTAGCACTCTAATTGTTGAACAGATAATCATTGTTCAATATCAATAACGTATTGACCTTTTTACGAAAACGTCTAGTACATTTTAGGAAGTCGAAATACGCGTATCACAAGAACGCGAGAACATGATTTGTCCTGAAAGAACATTTTATTGTAATCACGGATAAGAATGAATATTAAGTTTCGTTTTGATACATTAAATAACTTTCAGATGACGCTCAAGCTGCATATAATATCATTTCAAAACTGCGAAAAAACATTTTCACAAAACATTTTTTAAGAGTCTGAAGATATACAAACTTATGTTTTGTAATTTTGTAAAGACGTTGGAATGAAACGATATGTGGAGTCTGATAGCTTTCTGGAAAGAAATTTTTCGGTATATACTAGTATTACGGTTAAAACTGATACCGATGTGAACGCATGAAAAATAAAATACGTTCATCATACTAGGTGTATGAGAAATGTGTGCGAGTGCGACTAATAATGAAAAATCACATCGATGATGCATAATATAAATATCTTACGTATATCTATTTATTTCACATCTCAAAGCCGTAGTCAAAATATACGATCACTTCAAAAGATCGACGTTTCTCTTCCTTAGTATTGTTAGTCCGAAATTGTACAACAAGGTCAATGAACTTCTAGAAAAGCAAAGAGGATAATTGACAAGAATAATACGGATGAGAACTCACAAATGTGCGACTAAAACGTTATTAATTCCTAGTTATTGCTCATTGTGGCCACTGGTTGACCTCTCGGGCCGGAGATAGATTTGGAAGAAGAGCACCCAGCGCTGACGCAGCGCCCACACATCATTGCTTCACTCCATGCACTGCAGACCTCATCAACGTCTCCCCTTGGTGAGCCATTCTGTTTCAACGACGCCATCCCTTCAATCCACTTGTCCTGATCTCCTTCTCTTCTCCCCTCGCTTCTTTTCATTTGCAGTTCTCCCCTACCATGCTGGAGACTTACACCCGGCGTCGCTGAGGAAGTTCAATGTTAATGCACCCACAAGCCATTGCTCACAGTAATTTTCCATATTTGAAAAAAATCTTAACAGTTTTGGTAAATTTATTTTGTCTAGTTTCCATTATTATTACTGTGGCGTATTTTTAAACCGTACTACAATAGCGAAATCCAGGAGGACAATTAATATTTTTCCATGTATTTTATTTTGTTCTCCAAGTCTGAAGATAAACGTATAACTGGCAGTTATTCCATCTCTATCTTCTTACGCATTCAATTCTGCTTTCTCGAACAGTATTCGAAATCCATTATCTTGGTTAATATAGTTCTTTGTCGGTCTCAACTCCTTGTGTGTGTTCTGGATTGACTCGTCCTTTAGAGCATTTCTAATGACTTCAGACTCTACCATCAGACCAATATAATGATCCTTCAATAAACAAAGAAAATAACAGTATTGTATTAAAATAAAATAAACCTCGGAATATGTGAAATTCGCGTGTTGTAATTACAACTTTGGAATAATTGGTAATTTAGACGCATTTACTCATCTTACACTTTACTATGAAGCACGTATTACTACCAACAACATGGAGTTTTATTTCACTAAAATAAGCTTCATTAAGCCATCGTGGAAATTGAAGAGAAGGAAAATGTTTTTAGAACATGATCGTATTTCCCATTTCACTTTTTTAGGAGTGAATTCTCGTTAAATACTACCTTAACATTTTTCAATAATTTCGAGCAAGTTCTTTCCAACCCTTGCCTTTAGGGGTGTCATTCATTGTTTTTGTAATTTTAAGAATGTAATTTGAAGTGAATTTGTCGTTGTAATTTAGATCATTATTTCTGAAAGTTAATTAGATATGAATATTTAACTTTTCATGCATGCAACTTTAAATAACTCTGATTGTTTATTTGTATTTTAGGTAAACGTTAAATTATGTCACTTAATACTTTAATGTCATGAAAAAACGAAGAGAAAAAAGTGAAATATAGTAATGAATTGAAACGTGACTAGGGAGGAAAAAAGGAACACATAATTATCACTTATTCTCCTTCCTAGTCTTCTGTTACAATGCTCTGTTGCATCAAAAGACTTCAAGGGTTTTCCTCCCATCGGACCATCGTAAAAAAAGCAAATACAGCCAGTCTGTACAAATATACATCCAATGTATGAATAAAGCCAGAACATAAGTATCACTTAAGCTCTCGTGAAGATCAAAAAGCTTTTCTTCGCGGACGAAAGAGGGGAACCGCCGCGTTCGCGTCGTGCCCGCAGCGACGTCCTCCGGCGAGGAGTCGTCCCCGTCGCGACGACACGATGCCAGCGACCGAAGCGTCCTCCAGCACAAAGACGACGCAGCGGACAAAACCCAAGGAGCGAGAGGGAACGAAGCGGCGGCCCTTCCGTCGGCGATCGTCACACTGCACGGGCTCCTCGCCACTCGTTGCTTAATTAAGGTCGCTTCTCCGGCTTCGCACTGCTTCTCCAACATCTGCGCATAACAGTGGTTTTCCGTGATGGTTTCTGCACCTGGCCTCACTTCTTGCGAGCGATGCTTGCAAAGCGTATTATGTCGTAAAAAATAAAATATTCTTGATGTACTAATATTTTTTCTGTCAAGCATAAAGTTTAGGGGAAGTCAGCACAGAAAAAAATATTTTTCGGGTTGGATATTGGATTTTGCTTCGGCCTTCATTTCTGAGTGTTCGAGAAAGTCGACAAGATTAATTCAACAATCATCTAAATGATTGTGCATAGTTACAATTCCATTCTTCTTAGAGTACGAGCCGTGGTATCCTCAAGTCAATGGTGCCAACAGCGAAATACAAAACAACTGTCACGTCAAGCTTTAGTGAAAACCCCTTACGATCAGACCATGAGAAGCATTAAAGATTGTGTTATTAAATTGCTTGAAACATATTAGTCCAGAAGAACAGAAAAATGTTTAGTATTACTTATCACTTCAATAATAATTGCACTGAGGGATTGTAGAGATAGTTTAGGTTCACTTAGTAAGGTTTACTTAAGGAATTAAAAGTTACATCACCTTATATGATTTGGCATTTTGTCTCCCACGTTACTGAGTAGAAATAATCTAAAAAATCTGAGTGTATCTTATTGGTGAAAATTGTTTTTTTACAGGTTTGTTTATATCATATAAATTTAATGGTTATCCCGAATTATCTTACCAGTGAGGCAAAACTAGATTTTCCATATTACTGAATAAAAAATAAAATAGTTATATTTTCTTACAATATTTCTTACTTTCCGATAAAGAATTCGAAAAATATAATGCAAAAAATATATTTTAAATATATTTGCGCGTCAATTCTCATAGGTTGGAAATCGTAAAAACAGTTTATAGAGTAGATGTCAACACTGCGCTGTACTGGGATTCTGTACCCTTAAAAATATACTACCGGAAAATTGGAACTCTTCTGGCCCCTTTTTGAACTTCCAACTATTTTAGGAAAGTTTTCATTTTACCATAAACCTAGCACATACTGATTCTAATAACTTCTCATCTGCAAACTGTCAGATAGCGATCTAAAGGAAACCCACTTTTATTCAATTAGTGTATATATTTTAAATCTCTGATGTAATATTTTTCATAAAATCAACCCACGAACGAGAAAAGGGTTCTCCCTAAAATATAATGGAAAAAGTTTCTTTAATAGTTTATGAAGGATATGGTGCAATCTTTTTAGTTAAAATACCCGTCAACTTCAAAGCGAGAAGTTGGGGCAAATGAATGTATAAGGCGAATAAAAGCAGTTAATAAAGCATGAAACTTCAGTAAAATTGCATGAGCATAAATTTGCTTTCCAGTATTTTTCAAGAAAATTCACTGAAAAGGTAATCTAGAACACATTCCAAAAAAGGGGGTTGTTTTTGACTTTATAAGTACAATAAATTTTAAAATTCCAATATTTACAAATCAGTTTAGATGTAAATAGAAATAAGAATAAATAGATTAAAATATGCACATGAAATATATTAAAAATAGACACATAATCAGCATAAAAAATGATTTAATGCATAAATGCGGTTACTGATGCGTTTGAAAAGTGCTTCTTATATTTTCCGATTCCGTTATGATCGAATATTTATCCAATAAACGGAAATATGAAAACGACGAGTGGAAAACCATCCAGCTTCTCATTCTTACAACCTCCGCTGGATATTTTCCCCTTTCGTTTCGTGGAAACTGGCACCTCCCACCAATTATTTCCGAACGCAACATGATTAATATTCGAATGCATCGCGGGGGCGTGGTGTGTCGGCCGCATGTGGTGGGAACCTCGCGCCTACCTTCCCCGCACCACCGCCCCTTGTCCATCAGCATCGCGTCGCAGCCACAACAACGCGCTCGGCGCCGGTTCAGGTGGCGCCGGTTGGGATGAGGGGAAGCAACGGAAGGCTGTGGGATTAGCAGTGACCGAAGTAGCCCATCCGCCTTAACAGCTCCCACAGATTTCAAGGGAATTGCGCGCAACCGATTTTTATCCGGAAACTGAGTGTGTTCGTCGCTGTTTACCGAGGGAATCAAAAATGACGAGTATAGTTTCATTGTTTCTTGAAATAACTTATCTTTTATTAAAGAACGCTTTCATAATAAGTGAATCACTTTGCTTATTCATAAATGATGACGTCACACAGAGAAAAATATGGCTTATACCTTAATTTTTAAAGAGAGCAAGTGCATATATGTGCGGAATAAGGATACACAAGGGGAAATAGACTTTCAGGAATAGGAAATAGAACAAATTACTTATACCAACGAATAGAACTGATGAGAGACCATATGACTTAGTTTTTGAAAACTAGAAAGTGTCTTTTTAACAGGGAACACTACGAACTGCGAATATTTGCGTTTTTCGCAACATTTATTTTAAAGAGTTTTAATGGAAAATACATTCAAGAGGCATAATTATTACTATCTACAATAATTTCAAGAGAAAGTGCTGGGAGGAATTCAATTTAAAAGTTGGGAAAGACACTTTTAGAAACTATAGACTATTTAATATTGTATTTAGGTTATAGATAATAGACACAATGTATCTACTACTGTATTATCTTTCACACAACAAAATTACCGTAGAGGTTTCATTGATAATGTTATACGGTTTTAATGTGTTTCAACATGTAAATATTTTTGATGATCAAGTTTTTAGTTTATCAGAACTAAGCGCAGGAAACTCGCCTGCGAAATTACGTTTCGAAAAGATAAACAAAAATACCTTACTTAAAATAAACCAAACATAAATACAGCAGCAGTTTACGAGATATTACTTGAAAATAAATCAAACAAAATTCTGAAAGGAAGATTTGATGAGAATATTTTCTCGCGACTTTGAGATTACATTTTAAGAACGTGAACGAATTTCACCTTCACGAAAATGAGACACCGTTTGAGAAATTGACAAGAACGTAGGGCGAACCACTGCTCAGACAGATGGGTGGGAAAAATAAATGCTTCGTGAACCAATTTTGTGTTCTATTAGTATACTGTGTGTTGTATCACAGTATATTTGATTTATATTATTTGCGAAATAAATCATTAATATTCACAATCATTTAATTTATATATTAAAACTATTTAAAAAATGAAACTATGCAACTACGAACAATGTAAAAAATTTGAGATTTCATGATGATATATTATGATACAAAATAGACCCAAGATCCAGAAATAAAGTTTTGAAGACTCACTAATAAATAAGAAAAAAATACGCATTTTTTGTGAATCGTTAGTTTTAATCACAACTGAACACTATCAGTGATTACTCTCTCACATAAAACATTACTTCGAGAGTGAATAAAAGTTCCTTGGAGCGTGAACAAAGCACCCTCTTTCCCGGAATGTGAAAATTTGATTTACGAAATTCATCTCTAGCGAGACAGCTCATGAATACCCTCTTTAAACTTGGCATTTTTAAAACGTTGTGCTAATTTTAGCTCCGAGCAAATTTCGATGAATCGTGTCGATAACGAAAAAGTCAACGAACGTAGGACGTCAACACATTCCCAACGCTGACCGTCTGCCTCTCGGACAAACAACACTCTCTTCTATATGATTCCCGAGTGAGACGGAGAGAAAGAGATAAAGAGAGAGAGAGAGAGGTAGCGCACAGCTTAATCCTAATTCACTCGGATCTGCAGATAAGCGCCTGCGAGACGCAGCCCGCAGCACTTACGCCTCACGCTCGCAGGGTTCCAGGCGAGTCGGTGCGCTTTGCTCATGTAATTTAGCACAAGATGCTTCTCCACGATGCACACTCAGAGACAATGAACACCGGAAATAGGAAACCTTTTTAATTAATAAATGATACAGAGAACTGTTTGCAATTACATCAGTTGAAAGAAAGTATTTTGGATACAATTCTACGAAACGAAAATAATTGAATTTTGTTGTAATTGTTGGAACATGAAAAGAACGTAAAAAGTCAGAATGTATTCCAAGAGAGCGCATTAATAAAGATAAATATTTCATACAGTTGTTATATTTTCGATCAAGTAAATGCTATTCTCATTATAGAAAATAGCGACCGAGAGAGGATTGAATAATTAATCATGTTGAAAATAATAGCCCATTGACAAAAGAGAAAAGTAAATAATAATAATAACAATTTGTTCGAAATTTACGTGATGTCATTATATTTAATTGAAGAAACCAATTTATCTTCCCTTACAAAATGAAATCATTTTAAATTATGAAGTAACTTGTTTCATACGCTTACAAACATGAAAAGTCATTGCAAGTGAGGAAAACACTTGTCATCAAATATTACTTTTCAAATAAACGGTTTTGAAGCGCGCGTTCTATAAATAAAATCAGCTTATTTTATTTCCAAATACAGAAAACCGTTGTGTAAGAAGTATTTTGCATTAACATACGCGTGAAGAAAATGTACATATTTTCTCGTGAAAATGTTTACTTCGTGGTGGTGCTAAATCACACTTTAAACGTGTATTTCTAAATGAATATTAGTCCTCACTGCTATTGTCTTTGATGTTTCGTATATTGCGAAAAAGTTCATTATCAATGTTCATCCGATCTTGTCTGTTAACAAATTAGAGAAAGAAATATGGATCACCATCGTGTGCTCAATCTTGATGTCTGTAATGGCATTGGTATTGGTATTGTTAAAAAATTATTTAGCGATGAATTTTGAATTAATAGAAAGTTTTGTCATTGCGTAATGTAAGAGATAACAACGTGTCGCACGTTGCTTTGATGTATTGGATTGCTTTAATTGGAGAAATGGCGAGACCGGAGTCCTGGAATTTTTCACGCTTTTGATGCGCGTATGAGAGAGGGATGTGGAAAGTGGGAGCGTGGAGGGATGGACAGTACGCACTTGCGAAGGGGACAGAGCTTGGTGCCGAAGCGGAGTAGTCTCCAGCTGCGTCATGCAACTTTTACAAACCGTCCGTGGATTGGACGGGCATTCGAAGCGCGAATCCGAATGACGCGCTGGTGTAAAGGACGGATGGGAAGGTATGGGTGAATGTGGACAAGCGAAAGCGACATACGAAGTGGCGGGGTGGCAATGGCGAGTGGGGCTCTTGCATTATTGAGACAAGCTGCGCGGGGTTGAGGAGGATCTCGCAAGCAAACTTCCTCGCTGCCGAATAGTATTTGCACGTCTTGGAAACTAAGGAAAAGATGCCATTTTCTAGGGGTTTCAATAACGTAAATAGATTTTGTGATTTCACTTTAGGCGTGGAGTATTTGTTTAGACCGTTTAGAACGATACGTTAGAGAAGAACTTAATTAAATAAGAATACACTACATAAAATCACACATATGGATCTGTTTCATGTATATGCACCATGACGATTTCATACACCACCACACGGATTCACTCAATAGAATTACTCGTATAAATGAAATGACACGTTTAATAAAAGACAAAATGAGTATTTGTATTATAATATTTGTAAGAAAATAATATATAACTATCATATCTTACTCCTGAATAAAAGAAGAAAAAAAAGAATTTTCGAATGGAGTTAATGTAAAAATTTCACCAACCATAAACAAACGAACAAACAATATACGTTGATGAAACATGGAAGAAAATTTATAATGAACTTTGTGTCCGAAATATTGTGCCCGGTTATTTAAAAAATCATTATGAATCTAGCATTTAATTAGCATTGTGTAAATTCTCGGGGAAAATATTGGGAACTGTCTTAGAACAATTACCTGGATTTCACATTACGAAATATTGTTGACAAGACTATCTTCCTACTTTTATGTTCTTTGTTTTATCATGCATTGTTTTGACAATTGAAAATGACTAATGTCGTCATCAGATATCAATGGGTACTAAAAAACGATTATTCTCGCTATATATTGAAAATCTGATGGGAGTGAAACCACAGGAACTCAGCGCGCAATAAATATAAATAATTAATTTGATTAAAAATTGTAATATAAATTACAAATTATATTTTTATTGTTTTAATACCTTGCCTATTTAATAGTACTGTCTTTCCGTTTATTTTATGCTGCACGTACTTACGAAAAATGTTCTTACAGATTTGCAAAATTTACAGAGAAAGGTTTCTCTCCGTTTTGATAAGAGGAGACTTAGTCTTTTGGAAAACCAGAAAAAAAACTTCATTTAATGTAACTGAAAATGACAAATACTTGTCCAGATTTGTAAGTTACGGAACACCTATCGTTTCTGAACATTTTTTATTTTTCATGATGGTACTAGTACCTACCGAGTTTGAAAATTTTGTATTCAGAAACACACTTTTATTTTATTTTTCAAAATTACCATGTGAGTTTGAAAACTTTTGCTTCACAATTTAAAAGGGAAAAATATTTGCTATACAATTTAATTTAATTAGAATAATTCAAGGAAATGATAGTCAAATTCTTCAAAATCAGCAATCGAAATACCACTCCGTCTTGGTAATTTCTAACATACCTATTGTACATACGTATTACTTAACATATTTATTGAGTAGGAAGATATCTTTGTAATTAAATTTGAATGTACCCTTTTATTTCATTAACTTACTTTCACGATAGCTCAGAGGAGGACAGAAGAGAGTCACATCGGCCAAAGAAGTAATTCGAAGGGAGAGACAACTTGGCGACAATTGTGAAAGCAAACTCTGTTCATCCCATAAAACCATTTTAAGACACTAACTGTCCCTTTTCACCTTGTCGATTCCATCCTTGCGATTTCGCATGCAAAAGCCCTGTACCGACCCATCATTCCTCTCTTCCCTACTTCCCCCTTCTTCTGTATTTCTCGTGTTTTGTTTACTCAATCGAAGCCCACAATCACGTCCATCCCTCCACCCTTTATCGACTTCTTCAGGGCTTGTGGAAGGTAGAGGTGCCATGGATGCCACTTGGTTCCACGCGTAGCGTAGGTGGAAAAACAAATGTTGCGACGAAATGAAACTACATGTAGTCACTGGAAGCGAACTCCGTCACATGAACAAAATTGTGAATGTCTCATTAACTTTATCTCAATATTTGGACAATTTGTATTTCTATCAGAGTCCAAAACTCCTTGAATTGACGTTTCAGTTTAAGCAAGGCAAATTTAGCAAATATATATTAAACTGAACATCAAATATCCCACTTACTACGTAACATTAAAAAACGTTTGCGCGATGTAAGTAGGGAAGAAAAACACCTTCAAAACATATGTTGACAAGAGTTCCCTAGACGAGAACAAAAGTACACATGTAAACGAAGGCTTCCGCGGCGGAGTCAGTATAAACTTGTTTTTCCGGGACGAACCGCGTCTCAGTAGAACTGACTGCCAATCTTTCGGTCATCTTGCAACAGAAAGTTAGTTCTAATTTGTCCTGGAGAAATAAGTTTATAAAACTACACATGGTTTCACTCACAGTAAAAATCGCCTATTACCAGTCAGTTCAGGTATTAGAAGTAAAGATGTTTAGATCAGATTCTATCTGATACCTTTCGATATGTCTGAACTTCCTTGGGGACACAAAATAAATCTTTAAACCATCGATAAAATTCTACTTTTCCCGTATGTTCACGATCTCACAATACTTATCGTGAATATAGGCAAGCTTAGCGAAAATCTTTCAAATAATTCAATGACATTACTGCTTTTATAAATAACCCCTCTTTCCACAGCAAACATTGTTCTCTCTTCATTTTAGTATTTATCGCTCTTGTAAATTGTTTAAGTCATACAGTATTCGTATTCTTTGATGACTGTTCATTGCTGATGTCTCGGTGAATTGAATTAAATATTCAATATTTAGAAACGAGGCCTTTAAGTAAACGATTACTTCGTTTTTCAGTCATTTTAATCGAAATGTTAAGATAATAATTAACAGCGATACATACTTCTTATTATAAAACGCAAAGTGGGTTAATTTAAGATAATATACGAACTCGTAACTATTTGTTAACAGTTTTGAGAACCTGATCTTCACATGATAATAAGATTCCAACGAAATGGACTCTCCAATGCCTCAGATGGGACCGCTAGAAACAATAGCTACCAAAGGAATACAAGTTAAAATTAAATTTCTTTGCGGTTTTTTTACTGTCTCGTGTCGCATTAATTTTTATGGGAGATCTTGGAACAGAAAGAGGTATCGTTCGATATCATTCCGATGTTTTTAGTGGATACACCTCGTCCACGGAACACTCGAGAGGTTTAGAATTGCACACGTAAAATAACGGTGATTCAAAATAACACTATGAAACAGGTAAAAACCAACAGTTTCAGACCATAATTACTTTATATTAATCACACATTTTTTACTCTGAAATCCATTTATGTTACAACGAACATAAGTATTGTCAATGTGGAGTACTAAGATGTATCCAGGGGCTAGTTAAGGATCGCAGCAGAACCTACTCATCTTACTTTTGAACAAAATGAATTTCAAGATTCTGAATCGACCTTTCGTAGTTTCATCTATCGGCATAACAGTCATCATACTTAGATAGTTTCAAATATAGCATTTGAAACCTCTTAAACATCGTATGTTCGATACTATAAAAAGCACCGCATTTCAATATAATAAGAACGAAATTGAGCAGGAAAGTTTTAATAATCATAGTTTTAAAAAAAAATTAAAGTATTGGCTTAATGAGTTACCACTGGTTTCTTTTCTAGAGAGAGGTATCTACTATTATTTTTCTCACAACTTCTTCAATGAAATAATTTTATTTAAAACCGCGTGTGCAAGATGTAAATAACCAATTTTAAATCAGTTAAAATATTTTCATTCACTGATTTATGAAGGTCCATATGAACAGAAACCGACAAGAAAGTTGGCTTTAAAAAGTATTAATATTTATGTCATATCAGAGGAAATAACAGTGGAAAGTGTTTCATTTTGACGTCGACA
This sequence comes from Laupala kohalensis, assembly GCA_002313205.1. Lineage (NCBI taxonomy): Eukaryota > Metazoa > Arthropoda > Insecta > Orthoptera > Trigonidiidae > Laupala > Laupala kohalensis. The sequence goes on from NNCF01125958.1 coordinate 135,910, forward strand.
GAAGAACTAATGATTAAAAATTGAATCAGAAAATAGTTTCGAATACGGACTTGGTTGGACATAAAATAATACGCTTGCCCTAAGTCAAAACCCCACTCAGAATCAGAAGGTAAACGAGATAGATTGAGAAAGATCACGTGCGGATCGAGACCCGTTGAATGAATTACATTCCAACGTTTCACACATAATGCGACGGAAACTTTTAAGTCGTCAATTTGTGGAACCGAGTAGAAAAAGAAGTGAAAGAGGCAATGCTCACTAATCAACAGGATTACAATCAGTACTGGAACAATAACACTGAAAAAGATAAAATTTACGAAGTATTTTCAGAAGAAAAATTGTTCGTTTCGGTGGTAATTGAGTTGACAGGCTATTTTATTAGAAATTGAGTGATTGAATTAAACAAATAAGCAAGAAAATGTCGCGTGGTTTGGGACGAAAGAGAAAACACCTCGTTCCCTTATCTACGGCATGAACCAATGTTAACACGAAACGACAGAGAAAACGTGCGAGAGAGCAAACAAAAGAGGGGCTTGGAAGATTCCGAAGAGAAGATGGGATGGGGGCTGACGCGCCTCCTTCAAAACCTGAACGACTTGAAAGCGAACGACTCGAAGAATCCGATAGAGGAAGTGATTCGCTAAAGGAGAAAAAGTCTGAGCGTGCCTCTCCGTTTTCGACGTCACACTTTCTCCTTCACTCTCGGCATTTCCTGAATGCATCCTGTCCCTCCACCCCACGCTCGCCTATCTCCTCTCTTCATTAGCGCGCGACGAGCCGCACAAAGGAGCACTTTCCAATTAATACCCTGCGCGCCTTTCTACGCTATTGCAGCGGCATTAAAAAATCAATTAATGACCATTTCGCAACGTGGCGCTTAGCAGTGGCATGTATCTTTTAATCGCATTCCAGTAGCTTGATGAGGGATCAGCGATCGAGGGTCCCCACCCCAATCACATGTGACCCTCGATGCGATGAGGGATTAGGAAGGCCCGGTCACCTCCAAGTTCTACCTGCTAATTGAGTTACGCGCTGCGTACGCTACAATGACAGGAGCATTAATATCGATTTCCCGTTTGACATGCGAACGAGAAACGACGAGTGATCCCATGGCGCCTCAGGCATTGTGACGAGTGACGGCCGCACGAAGGGAGCTCCTGCGCGGACAACGAGGGTAGCCTCTAGGTCTTGTTAACTGTGAATAAAATCTCAGGTTCATTTATTTACATCCCCTCCCCGATGATTTGTCCACTGTCTACAATTTATTCTTAAAATATAGAAGAAAAAATCCACATTCATTTTATACACTGGTCACCTAAATCCGAAACTAAGAGGATTCCATAGCCATTAATAATCGTTCAATATTATATATGTTCCTCCTCTTCAGTTTTGATGAGTTCAGTTCATTTCATTTTCTCACGAGACGTGGTGTTGAGAAGATGGGAAGACATGAATAAATTAAAGTATTCTGGGGAAAACACGTTTGTTTGTTTTTTCAGTTGCTTCTTTTAGTAGTGGAATCACTGGACGCGTGTGTCAGTAATATCCACTGCTTGGAGTGCCAGATCTGATGTTTGCCGTGAATCGCGCCGTGGGAATACGAAGACTCGCTGTTGCTCGAGGTGACCCGGGGCGGCTCAACCTTTCTCGTGAAAAGTCGGCAAATGCTCCAACATCAATTTATCCAGTCGCGACGGGGGCAATGGAACAGAGGAAACGACGGCGTGGGAACTGAACGAGGTAGGAATTGGACAGATCAAGGTCACAATAGTACGTCGAAGTTCGTAATGACACTCGCATTGGGGAAAGAAAGTTTTAGAAATACGCGCATTAAAGGTTTTTCATTCCTTTTTACGGTGGTTAACCAGATACACCCATACAAATACGTCGTAATGCGGTTTTCACTTTTGTATGTCGTGTCATTGAATTTGGCTATTAGATTGGCAGCTTTGTCAGCTTTAGATATATAAACACCGATAAAGATTTTGTAATATAACGATGTATTTTTTTTCAGACTACTTTAAAATCCGAGACGAGACGAGTCGATGTAACATTTATCGAATTTTCACGAAGGGTAGCAGCTTCCATAAATATCTAAGTATTTCCGATTCACGCCAATGCCATACTACGGAAAATTTCGGATATTTCGGGTTCGTTTCTTCGACTACTGAATTTTGATCCCATTTCTTAAAATTATTCAAACAATACCTGTACAAATGGCAAAATAAACATTTTATGACTCACTTTCTATTTTCGAACACCTGAGAGTACTTTTTTTGGCCCTCCCCGATCTTACATCATCTGGTATCCCCTTGTCATGAGAATCTGCTTCACATTCCCTCATTTGCGGGTAATACAATGGACTTGCTGTTATATTCATTGTTTCAGATAGTGTAATGACGGTAAACCAAGGTACAAATTTGAGGCTCTCCACGTTAGATGCTCACGGCCACTAAGCATACATAGAAGGCCGCGCTGAGCCGGACGCTGTTGGGTACACGCATGTCTATAAAATGTTTAGATATTCTCGGCGCTCTAATACTGCTGCTGTTTGTTCAAATTAAATTTATGTTATATTCTTTAGTTGTCTCTTCTTGGGCTTTAAATTAGCTCTGAAAAAATACATATTTTTGTTACAAAATCAATTTTGTAATTATTTCTCAGTAGCTAAAATAGTTACAAATAATATGAATAGTGGAATTACTACCCGTGTCACGATTTATATTTATGAATACAGCACACCAACATATTTATCTGTTTATGATATATCAGGTATTCATTATTTTGTCTACATCACGTATAATATGAAGCATTCTTTTTCAACAGGCCAACAAGTCACTTATTTGAGGAATTAGGTAAAAATTAAGATAAAATAAAGCAATATATGAGTACATTAGGGCGTTGTACACGTAATAAAGATATCGATTGGTTAAACCCCTTCCCTCCTCCATCTCGTTCAAAATGATGCGTCGAGACCGTGCTGGTGTGCCCCAGTGGCCTCGAATCGCACATACACCCACCCGTGGCGCATAGGATGCCATCCCCGTTGTCTCCCCACAATCCCCGCCACCAACCACGGCTCCCCACTGCGCACGCGCACTCATATTCATTTTAGCGCTTTTATGCAGGCGGCCGCTCGCTCCCTACCGATCACCCCTTCCCCTCCCCACCCTTAAGCCCACATTAATTACATACAGACCGAATACATAATGCACACTGAAAATAATATCCAGTTCCTGTGCGAGGTCTCCTGGTGGGTAATGCGCCATCGCGCTGAGAGAGAGGGCTGGAAAGAAGTGAGCCAGGATTGGGTGAAGTTGGAGGCGAAACAGAAATAGGTCCCACTTGACGGGGAGAAGATGCCAAATGCCATTTCAATATTCTGCTTTACAAAAAACCATTTGTGAGAAACAGATGCAGTACTGTGAAGACGTTTAGTTGTGACAATAAAATTGATTTATTTAATGTAAATGATACTACACTATAGTTTTGTTCATAAACTCCGCAACAAGCCGAGTATATGCAACCCATTTCACTGAAGTGTATAAATATGTATGGGTTGCATTACTAAACCGTTGCAGCATGGCCAACCCGCACAAAAATAAAATTAATAAAAGAATAAGAAATATTACAATAATTCGTAAAAATAATCCAATATTCTAAAATGGGGATACGGTAAGAATATGTGTGTCAAATTCCAAATACAACTATCATGGCAGAATGCCTTAAAATTTGACCATTGCGCCGTAAAAATACGTTATGAGTTGACAATTGCGTAGGAATAAAATAACACGAACCATACATATATCATGTATTTATTTTTCCAAAGTTTTATAAAAGTTACGTTAAGTCTACTGTCCGTAGTATCCATAGACATATCATCTGGAGGAACTATGATAAATAATTTGACGATCGAGCATACAAATTATTTTGTATCCGCGCAGAGACTTTGATGTCTCTTACCTGGACACAGAAGTAGATAAAGGCAAATGTGGATAATCCACATATATAAATGCGTAACGCGACAGCGTGTCTGTCTGCTTGCTATCTGATCACGATTAAATCACGGAACCGATCGTAATGACATTTGGCAAGGAGATAGTTTACATGTTCAAGATGAGCATAGGCTAACTTTTATTATTTAAATGTGTGATAAGAAAGATAAAAATGGTTTTTGACTATAAATGTCGATAAAATCGAGAGAAAAAGAGTTATAATCGTTTACACTGTTTAAACGGTTAGAGATAGGTGACAACTATGCAAGGAAATATTTTTTTGCCCCATAGAGTTCTACAAAAATTCCGCGACAGCACATGTCTATCTACAAAAATTAACCTAAATTATCAATAAAACATTATTAAAAATTAAAGTGTTAGAATACTTTAATTTAAGAGAGTCATTAAAGAAAGAAAATAATCAATTATCAACAAATTTAATGGATTATTTGTTTTGAGCATTTAACAAAAATAAAATAGTCTTTGAATCTTAAAATTTCAAGAAATAGTTTAGATTTTACAAGAATTTTAATGAAATGCAGCCGCATCATGCCTCGGGAGTGAATATTCGAACTACTCGGCTCCCGCGAGATGGTGTAGTGTATACAATCAAGTTTTGTAATTTGTATTATGAATTTGTAAAATAAGGATGCCGTACATGTTCTTAAAAACCAGGAAGAAGTAAAAGATAGATTACAATATAGATAGATTTAATTTTTTCCTGAGTAAAAGAAGATAAGTGTAAAAGAAATATCCCAGGTATCTCCGGGTAATCAACTAGTACGTTCATGAAGCTATGTATTTAGTTTCCAGATCCAACAAAATGACATAGTTTGGGTGTTTTACCAATTTGAAACTATTTCATTAGTCCAATATCAGACGTATGTTGAAAAAGGTGACATCAACAACATCTGTGAACTTTGTATGAAAATAAAATTTTATCTAATAGAATTCGTGAGTAGGATTTTTTCCCAAAATGGATCGGAAGAACTAAATATCGTTTTGTCCCAACTTTGTCTCAGCTCTTTTGATAAAAATAAGACGTATTTTCTCTCAACGCGAAAGTGTATAGAAATAAAAATATTTGTTTTCATACGTTGCGGTGTAGACAGATTTTACACAGCGGTACGAAATAAATACGAATTAGGAAATCATTGAGTTAAATGGAGACGAAACCTATCGTCTCACCTCCCATAAACCGTTCCTGCCTTCAAAATAGTGAAGGGAAACAGTTAGGTAAAATGGTCCGTAACTCGACACATGGAACATTTTTTGTAGTTCATGATTATAGAATGTGACTATCTTGAACTAAGGATAATTACCGTAAATCCTGAGGAACGTTAAGAATTGTTGACATACTCATAAAAAGAGAAAACGTTTCCTCAAATGTGAGGCGCGTTTACAAAAGGAAGAGATTACACAAAATAATTTATAAAATAAGAAGAAAAGAACGCGAACACAAAAGCCATTAGGGTACTTTTCATTTCATAAGAAATATTTCAACAGTACTTAGTTATTAATTTATACATTTTTATTTTCTCTTGTTCCATAAATTCGAATCATCATTAAGCTTTTACATCTCGGTCGGTTAACAGCTATCTAGGAGATGAATATGAAAATATTAATAATATTTTGATTATCAAATAATACTAAGCCAAATGCTTCGAGCACATGTTTAGTTGAATTTACTGTCTTCAATTCCTTAATACGCTTAGGTCTTGTCAATGAATGACATAATTAATACTAAATATTTCCCTTCGCTTAAAAATTAGAAGGATCGGAAGAACCACACACTCAAGATTAATATTACTTTGACATCATAGCCAGAGTTTCCTCTCTTCCTGAGAGATGTCAAACTCACTCGTTCCGACGATACTGAAAGACGCTCAAGTTCTCAGTTTGTGGATGAAAGATGATACTTCCTTCGGGCTGCTACATGAAATAATTCAGCTCCTGATGATGGAATAAAAAGTCGGTACGCTTATCTTAACACACATTTCTCTCTAGATTTAGTTTTACAATCAATCAATTTCCTCGCCCTTTTCCCTATTTGGGGTCGGTCCTCCAGATACTTTTTCGCCACACTTTGTATTTCTGCGTCATTTCGGGCGTTAGGCCCAACGTCAACATATCTTTAAAAACGACTCGCATCCAGGTGGTCGTTGGGCATCCTCTTCAACTTCATCTTTTATGTTCGTCTATAGCTGTCACCTGTCTGGTCATATGATCTTCTATGGTTATATAAACTAACTCATAATTTAGTTTTACGAAACATTTAATTTATTATTATAAGATACCAGTAACATTTCCCGTATTACTTACAAACCGAGTTCCACAAAATATTACATAGCGTCTTTCTGCACCTCCAAATATTTTTGTTCAAAGGAACAGCTCAGACCTACCTTCTTGAATTCGTGAAAGGAAAGTGGCATGTAGCTAACGATGAACGGGTCTTTCGATCGATTCCTTCTATCATCCTCAAGGATCCATTTCTTTAGGAGGTGGTGCGGGGGAAAATGGTCGCCTGCGGCCTTCATCCGTCGTCGATGATGGATGCCGAGGCATCGGATGCTGCGTGGATCCTTTCCGCTGCTCTCCTTCGCGTAGAGGTCTCGGGCGTCATCGCTCCCTGGCAAATCTCATTTACGAAATGACGAATGTGTTAGTGTCACTCGATGCTCCTGTTGCGCCAGAAATGGAGGGGAACATGAGTTCGATTCCGCTTCTCTACCGGCGAGCGAGGAAGAATTTTATTACAGCCAATAGCACGAGGGCGCGCCGACGACAATAGGATGGTCCACCTTCGCAAATTTCGAAAGAGATCCATGATAATTTCATATAGTTGGATCAATTCTTGTGTTTGTTTAAAATAGAAAATATATTTTCACCGAAGTCACCAATTTTTTGGACTTTTTTTTATTTTGGCTTTTATTATTTTTATATATACACTACTACCAAGAAGACAATAATAGACATTCATAAAAAAATTAAAATGTAGAATACAAAGTGTAGGGTACGCTGAATCATTTATGTACATTTTATAGCCTAGCTCTTCGACGAATAAACAATTAAATTCAAAATTATTGTTGACGATATTCATCATTAAAAATTTTTGAACAATTTTTGTCACAGGTATAATATTTAAGAGAAATATTCCATTTTTCCTTAACGTAACAATAGTTATTTTCGTTCTGACGATAACCACAGAATGAATTTCCTCTTTCACTTTCTAACTAGTAATTTGTTTAAAATTGTTCTCGAATAAGTTCAATTACTTTAAAATTCTCAGTCGAGTACTACTTTACACGAACACGCCGATAAAATATTTGTGGAACATATGAAAAATTTTGAAGTGTTCAGTTTAAAATAGTTACCTACATAATTTATAATTGAACACTAATAACCTTAATTTGTTAATTTAGGCTGTATTCCATGATGCCTGTATCAGTTAATATCAGCGTAACAGTAGGAAATAATTTTTCAATAAATAAATAAATGACTTTATTAGTGGAGAAACTCAGACCCAGATCTGCATTTCCACCTAACCACTTTTAAAATATTTACAATATCATTACAAAAGTAGTTTGAATGGGAGGGTCTTTACTATATCTACTGCTGGGAAAACAAACTAAGAACCATCCCGGTATTGAACCTTAAGTGATTGGAGTTTTTGCTGGGTTTACCTCAATCAGGATGGCGGCTTAAGGCCGAACATAAATAATTTATAAAATAATATAAGATAAAATTGATTTATAAACTAATGTAGTACCTATTAAAAATAATCTCATTGGAAAGAAAAGAGTTCTGCTGATAAAATGACTATACCAAAATTAAGAGAAACATTACAAAAATACAAATAAATACAAAAATATAAATACCGTTAGGATATATGTCATTTTACACAGAATAAAATTACTATTAGGTATAACATTATATTATGGTTTACATCATAACTTACAAATTAATTACAAATTATAGGACATGGCATAAAACTATATCTTACATTTGGGAAGTTACAACAATGTAGAGTGGGAGGGTTAGAAGTAGAAGGGGAGAGGGAGTAATAGAAGTAATACGGGGAGACGATACTTTATAATAAAAAGATAGAAGAAAGGGTAGTTGAAAATAGATGTGGCGTTTGCAAGGGAAAGAAAACATGCTTATCGAATAAATTAATAATAGTAATAGTAATAATAATAATAATAATAATAATAAAAATGTAAATAATAAAAAGTCAGGTATTAGGGAAAGTGCCTAGGTATTTATTTCATACTACGGAGGATGTTGACGCAACCAAGAGGTTAATTTTCTTTTGAATATACGAACACCATTCCAATGCCTCACGTCAGGTGGTAGTTTATTCCATTCACGGATTGTACTTACTGTAAATTACTTGTTGAATACAGCCGTTCTGTGTCGTGGTACCACGAGAATTTCATCATTTCTAGTTCCCTTTTGTTTTAAATATTGAAAGTTTATAGTTAGTTGAGTTAAATGTTTATTATTTATAATCTTGAACAGCATGATGAGGCTATGGAGAATGCGTCGTAATTTAATAAGGAATTTTCCAACTTTTAAATAATAATCTGATAAGTGGTCATATTTGCGGAGATCAAATATGAAACGGAGACATGCATTTTGTGTAACTTGTAATTTGTGTTGTAGCTTTGAATTAAATTCTGAAAAGATAAAGTCACAGTAGTAAAGTGAGGCATTATTAGTGAATTTACCAGAAATTTTCTCGTGGAAGTGTGTAATAAATTACGAAGACACAATAGGGTATGCATAGAGGAAAATCTTTTTTGACAAGTTTTTCAACTGGCATTTTCCAACTTAAATTACTATTCACATAAATACCCCGATTACGCGCTGATTTGCACCATCGAAGTGATACACTATTTATATTAATATTCGGCGGATCGCGTTCTGAGAATCTATTAAGTAAATTTCGTGAACCAATCATTAAGCACTGAGATTTTGATGGGTTCATCAATAAACCCAGAGAGGAAGCCCAAGTGTGGAGTGATGTCAAGTCCTGATTTATTTTCTGTTCGATAGTATTTAATTCCGATGTTCGTCCGCTGAGATAAATTTGGAGATCGTCAGCGTACATATGGAATTTACTATATTTTAAAGATTTTCCTATATCATTTACATAGATAAGAAATGCTAGGGGTCCTAAAACTGTCCCTTGAGCAACATCTCTGTGTGTTTTAAGAGCATTTGAATTATATTTACGGGATTGGACGCGTTGTTTGCGGCCAGTTACTGTTTTAATAAAGATTTAACGGAAGCTAAAGCGGAATCATATGCTTTAATAAAGTCAAGGAGTATTAATACGGCTACTTCACCGCGGTCCATATTTTTTCTAATATCTTCAGTGACTGTCAGTAGAACCGTTCCGGTGCCTTTACCAGTTCGAAAACCTGTCTGAATCTCGTCTAAAACGCTATATTTCATTAAATAACTTTCTATTTGATGTCGAGCCAATTTTTCAAGCACTTTTGAAAGTGTTGGAAGTATACTTATCGGTCGATAATCGCTTGGAGAGGTGGAATGAGGGTTTTTTTTGCAATCGGCGAACGAGAGCCGTTTTCCATGCAGTTGCGATAGGAACCATCACAGAGAGAAAAGGTTATTATATCTGTAATGGCTGGTATTGCTATATGAGCACAAAGTTTTAAGAGCCTAGCATTTATGCAATCAGATCAAGATGCGTTTTAATTATGTTAAGTATTGTACCAGAGTTTACACAAGAGCAGTAGAAAAGATCAGTATGTTGTTTTTCAGGAACTTTTATTGATTCAAGAGTATTCGATTTTACATCACTAAGATTCGGAGCCGAATTCACAAACTATTGGTTAAAATCGTTTAGTGGAATATTAACATGTGATGTGGATTGACGTTTCCCGACACCAAGACTTCGCAGGGTTTTCCACTGTTTTACTATCGCGAATTGCTCCGAGAAAATGATGAAAATAATTAGTTTTAGCACTTTTAATTTTGCTAGTGACTAAATTTCTTAACTTTTTATAAATATTTCTATCACTGTCACACTTTGTGCGTCGGAAAATGTCATGAGTTACATTCCTTTCCTTCATTAAATTTCGTATATCGTTGGTTATCCACGGAGCCGGGGGACGATTTACGCAAAACCGTTTTCAATGGCAGATACTAGTTTATGTGCCGAGTAAGTAAATCCGAAAATATTTTGACTTTTCGATCGAATGAGTTTTCATTAAACTCGAGTTCCCACGGAAGAATCGTTCCTTCCATTTGAAACGCTTCTAAATCAAAATTTTCGAAGTCTCTGTAATTGATTATTTTTGCACCTAGGAGATTTAAGATTGCACGAGACGTATATAAGATCATGATTTGATATTCCCGGAACGGGTGTCTGTCAGTGAAGTAGTACTTTTTCTATTCTAATTTTCCTAAAATGATACGATCAATCCACGTTTCGGCCTCTCTCGTATGATGTGTTGCTTGAAGTGGAAGAAACGTTAGATTCTGACTAACAAACAAGTTTCTGAGATTAATAGCTGCGCATGACTGATGTTTTATTAAATTGAAGGTGAAATCTCCCATTATAATAACATGTTCGTGATGACAAAAGATTTGGATAATGCATTTAAAATATTGTCAATATTACTGGTTTTAGGTGGAGAGTACATTACCGATAATACATACTTTTTGGTTAACAGTTATATTTCAATTACCAGATATTCTAGTTTTTGATTTGCTTCTTTTTCGGATGAATCTAAAACTTTGTACTGAATGTCGTCTCGGAGAAAAATTCCTACTCCACCGCCACCTGGTTTATCGCTTCTATGTCTATCGGCACGAAGAAATTTGTATCCAGATATTGCAACCATGAACGAGTTTAAACTCCTTTTCATCCAAGTTTCACTAATACACAATGCATGCAATTGACGGTTGGAAAGCATTTGTGCAACTTCATGGTGAGCGATAACAGACTGAGTATTTATGTGGGCATCAAACAAAAGGTGTCGGGAGGGATTAGTGAGGGTTAAATTCTATATAAAATGTTGATTAACATTCAACAAATTGAAAATCGATCCTTTCAGCTAAACGTCCAAATGACTAGACACCGTAAAACAAAACCATACTACATTAGCTTAGTTGCCCTACTACAAAACCGATTGTCTTTTATGCTTATTCGTTCTAACAATAGTATACAATTCATCAACCATTGTTTTATTTTCTCTGTTTTATTTCAATCATTGCATTGTCCCTTTCCCTTAAATGTTTTGGTCTTGTTAAATTATTTGTATCTGGCAATGGTTCATTTTTTCTTATTTAATAGTCCGTGTACCTTCACTTCTCAAATTTTGATATTTGAGATATAGTATTCTTCACTTCTGCCATCTACCAAACTATGCATTTTATTTTCAACTTCTCTCAGAAAATTTTCAATTTTTAATAAGTTTTTCCCACGTTTTATTGTTTACTGAACTTTTGTTATGTTGTGTCCTTGTCTTGGTGGTAAACGTGACAGCGTTCGTCGTATATATTTATTTACAAGACGACGTGCAGATACCTTGAGTTCACTTGCTTTCACCTCCAAGCTTGTTGTCTTTTAACACATCCATGTTTTTGCAAAAACATAGTCTGATATCCTTATACGTTGCGCGAATGACATGGTGACATGATTGTTTAGTTTACCATGCGTTACGCATCTTCATCGCCTGTCCTTGAGCGCGCCTCCTTTTCCCCTTCCTTGTTGCGTCACTGGTGACGCCGTCACCTTCTGCGACTTGAGTAATATCCGGCGACCAATAACGCGTGAGGCGAGAGCCAGCTTCTGCCGCACCGTCGCGTAATAACCCGCCGGAACCTACAGCCTCCAGAGCAGTCCCCGCTCCCTCTCCCCCGCCGAGACCGGAAGTGAAGCGCTGGAGCGACGAGGGGAGGGTGGCGACGGCGGCGACCCGCATCCGGGGAGGGAGAGAGGGTACCTAGACTGAGGTGACACGACGCGGAGTCGGAAGCGCCCCTCGGAGATCACCAAGTGGTTGGCTGGGGCAGCGAATGAGGTGCGATTGCCACCGAGAAAGTAGGCAATCAGGGCGGGCACTCCGACGCACTTGGCAGGCCTGGCGCAGGGAATTCACAAAGTGGGGCGGGACGCGGATGGAAAATCTCGCTCTCTCACACACGGGTCCATTCCTTTCAAGCGCAATGGGAGAAACCACAGATACAGATAACATTTTCAGAAGAGAAATAATTATAGTCCTACATATTTCAGGTTTGTCCGTTTTTAAAAGCAGCTATCATATAAAATTTCATATATTATTAAACGACGTTAAAAAAACTCATTAGAAACATCGTGATTAAATACAAATGTATATGCATAATACTTCAATAATCATTGAAATACTGTTAATGAAACGCGTGCATCACAGTGCAGCGGAGAACAATTTGTGAAAAACACTGGTACAAAACATGGGTGCACTATCAAGCAATTTATAATTGAGTTGGGTGTGCAGTTTCGTACCCTCTTAAAACCATATTGTAAATCTTGTATAAAAATTTCATTACAGAAGAAAGTAAGAATTCTAGAATATCTTAGAGACACCGTAGATTGCTTGTCCCAGAAAACATTTCAAACACATTTCCTGTGTTCCGTAAAATCTTATTTTTATGCTTATGTCGGTGATTGAGCATGAGCACCCCTGATGAACGCCGTCTCTTCTGATGCTGTGGGTTGCGTTATGTTTTATTATTTTCAATGGGAATTTATATTTAACTTTGTATATTTATATTTGAAAATCCGAGATACGACGATGTTGTTATATTTCAAATTTTGAATGGCCTAACAAATTTAAACTTCTTTGAAACACTATCTGATAAGGGTGGTGAGATTTGTGTTCAGTTACGTCCTAGTAGGCAACACAAAGAGAAATGCAACCTGTTATGAATGCTCTCACACATGTATTTATGAATCTTGCGCCTCAGGCGTCCCCTTAATTTCCCCCGGTCTATCACAAAGCGCGCCAAAACATGTATGCGATTAAGCTGAACTCGAATCACTCATCCGTATAAACAGTAAACCAATAAGAGACCTTACAAACTGAGCACTGGATGATCATAATCACAAAACCATGTATTACGATGTTGTCATGACTGAAATCATGAAACAGTACACGAGGCCGTGAGGTGACATTTTACGAAAATCGTTCTGGAGTGAAGAAATACAGATGCTTAGGTTAATGCATCAATAATTTCTCGAAACTAGAATTTAAAATTATCACACGAAAAAAAATGCATAGCGTAATTTAAAAAATAGTAATAATAGCGATATCAAAATTTGCGGAGCGTGAGGATTAAATATTTATTTGTGAGAAAGAAATCAATTTTGTGATTTTATTCTGTTTTAATTAAGTTTCAAAATGATTTACTGGCACTTAATATGAATATGAGAAAACTACATTCTACGTTGTTAAGCAATTATAAACTAGATTAGAAATATCTATAAAACATTTGATAACATTCAGTTGCTTAACAAATGTTCTTTGTACATTTTGATACATATTAAATTACTTCAAGCTTTTCTGCAAAGAATTCTCGTTTTGTTCCTCTAGTTTCCCCCACCGGAGAAGAATCCGTCCCCCAGCGCTTCTCCAGCCTGAAGCAGACCACCAAGATCTAAATGACAATTTCAACCTACGGGAACTCAAATCGGCGATTGCCTTATTAAAGGCAGGAAAGAGCTGTGGTCCTGACGAGATCTTCCCAGAATTCATCACACACCTCGGAAAGTCAGCCCTCAGAGTTCTACTAGCAGCTGTCAACCAAACCTGGCATCAGGGCATCCCGAACTCCTGGAAAAAAGCCGAAATTATTCCTGTCCTAAAAAAGGGCAAAAACCCTGTCTGTCCAAGAGCTACAGGCCCATTAGCCTCACCTCAATCTTATGCAAAGTCGTTGAACGTATGGTGAACAACCGTCTTTTACTGTTTATCGACAGACGCAGACTCATTGAACCCGAACAGGCTGGTTTTCGGAAACACATGTCCGTCATTGACCAAATTATCAAACTTTCGAAATATGTCAAAGACGGTTTCCAGAAAAAAATGTCAACCCTCGCCTGTTTTGTCGATTTCAAGGGCGCATATGATACCATAAGCCGGAATATACTTTTGAGCAAGCTAGCTAATCTAAAGGTAAATGGAAATATGCTTAAATGGCTGACAAGTTTCTTATGCCAAAGACTGGTCAGAGTGAAGTACAACGATACATCCAGCGCATACCGACAACAGAAGAGAGGCCTTCCGCAAGGAGCGGTCCTCAGCTGTGTTCTTTTTAATATAATGATTAACTACCTCATAACAGAACTAAAGAGACAGCCTGGAACTGAAGTTCTTTGTTACGCCGATGACCTCACAATATGGTCAACTAGTAGCAGCATTCCAGCAATGGAACAAAATCTCAACGATGCACTACAGCGCCTGAACTCTTGGTGCCTCGAGAACGATATGATTGTCAGCAGGGAAAAGACGACTGCGCAACTATTTTCTATGTCAACCAAAAAACATGATATAAACCTACTGTACGACTCAACTCCTCTCGAAATTCTCCCAACGACAAAGTACCTCGGCATGACTTTGGACAGTAAGCTGAATTGGTCTCAACACGTCTCAAATGTAGTCGACAAATCCACCAACCGATTATGTATCCTTAGAAGACTCGCTGGCACCCAATGGGGAGCTACCCAGGACGTCCTGGCCACCACGTACAAGTCATATGTCCGCCCTGTACTAGAATATGGGGCCGAGGCTCTAACAACAGCAAGCGATTCAACCAAAAAGAAACTCAGTACTGTGAAAAATAATGCGTTACGAATTGTATGCGGAGCAGCTATATCCACCCCTATATCTGCCTTGGAAATTCAGACGCAAGTAGAACCACTAGAAGCTCGTCGCGACAAGGCAACCCTGAAATTTTTGAAAGATCTCGCCGAATAGGAGACAGATTTGGGAATCTTATCGCACCGCAAACGCTCGCCTTAAGACTCAAAACAGCCCTCTCGCTTGCTCTCTTGAAATAGAATCAAAATATCAAATTAATTTCGGAGAACGACTCCCCTTCAGACGTCCAGAGGCTGTCAAAGAAAGACCAGAAATCCCGGTTTTCCTGCTTCTCCCCGATATCGACGCCAAGAAATCAAATGTTCCATTCCATCTGCTAAAGGCCGCAACACTAAAACTGCTTGCAACAAAATACCCAACTCCACAATGGTTACATGTATACACTGATGGGTCCGCTGCTGGCACTAAAACTGGTGCAGGCTACTACTCTACCTCTATGACCGGCTCCTTCGCAGTCGGGAACATGAGAACAAACTTCGATGCAGAGGTCTATGCCATCAGCGAGGCTGCAGAGAAGCTGTCACTTCTTCCAGTCTATAATAAAGTTGTCTTCCTCTCGGACTCAACGCCAGCGCTGCAAGCAATTACGTCTACATCTCTACAAGAAGGGGACCTTGTACAAAAATGTCAAGAGCGTTTGTGGAAGCTCCAAACGACCACTGAGATTTGCTTGCAATGGGTCCCTGGACACTGCGACATAGACGGAAACGAGAGAGCCGACCGACTCGCATAGGCGAGATGCAATCTCCCTCAACAGGACCTCCCAACCAGTTTTAAGGCTGCATGCAGCGGAATAAATAAAAACATCAACCAGTACGTGAAGACCGCATGGGAAACTGCAGCTGCCGGCAAAAGATGGGAACAGATAACATCAAACTCCATCCCCAACAGCCTGCCCCGTGCCGTCGCAGTAGCTACATTCATAATGGTTACTGGCCACGACTGCCTTCAGAGCCACCTGCACCGGATCGGATTAGCTGATACTCCGATCTGCCCTCTATGTTCTTTGGAGGAAGGCTCGGCCGACCACCTGCCAAGATGCAGCACTCTGGAGTCTGCCGATGACGACTTGTATGGAAAAGCCAAGCTCTACTGGGATGCACGGCGCCTAATGGCCTCTCTGCCAAGGGTGGGCGTTGGATAATGAAAGAAGAAAGAAAGAAGTTTTCAATAACACAAGTGCATATAGAAAAATGAACCTTTGCTACTTCGCTGCTAAGTGCTGTAGGTTCGAGTAAATGAAACTATTAAAACCTTCAGTGAATAAAAATATTAATTATTTTTTTTACTTTTTGTATTAGAAGAATACTTTCAAAATCAAGAATGACAAATGGCCGGTTCCAAAAAGAGTTGTGAATAAAAGGGACTCAGCATCCAGAGCAAAAGTCTCTGGGGACAATTTTGGTATCTTTTTGCCGCTTCTGTTACTGCATTGTGTATTTAATTAATACAACTGTACATAGAGGTTTCTCCATTTTTATTGTTAATAGCAGACCTAAGAATCCTAGATTCGTGTGACAATTCTTATTGGTTTTTTTCTGTATTAAATCTAGAAATACTGAATTAAGACAATGCTTCGAAGTCAATTAATCCAAATTAAAAATGAAATACATTTCTCATTGCTGGAAAAAACAATTTGACAAAACAACTTTGATTAACTGACCCATGGCATATTGTTGTTTATTACATTTTATTTAATAGACTCACTCGCTCCCTGGGTTCCCCGTCTTATATCCATGTAGGGCTTAGCCCCTTCAAACCCCTCAAAGCTCCATGCTCTTTGAAACTTCACCCCAGCCAGGCTTCAATCATGGGTTTCTCCCCTGTATCGGGAACAAGGTGTCGTTATTTGCCATCCAATGCTTTCTATGGGGTAATATCGGGACCATTTACTTTTTTCATTAGTGCCGAGTGGAAATAAAATTATGATAACTATACGGTGTGCTACATTTTATTACAGTTTGAGTGTATTAAACGCCCTCAAAGGATTTAACAATAAAGGTTCTTGTCGTTTTATTACAATGATGATTGAAATCGTCGAGAAATTTGACCATGACATATCGACGAAAACATTCGTAATTGTAGAAGTATCGAATACTTCACGTAAGAATTCTTGCGTAACAAAAATGAAGAAACTCATACTATTATGAGAATTAAGGTTTTGTTGAAATGTGGTATAACATATATACATGACGCACATCAAGATTAAATCATCAATTTAAAATGTATGCTGCTGATATTTCCTTCGACTTCAATCACTTCGCAAACTTCAGAATTGTTTAATAGGAAGAGAGATCAGTGAATCGGTCGCTTATACTGATTCTCAAACTTGGCACGCTTGCACATTCCATGATAGGATCGTCAAAGAAAACTTTTTTGTGCAGTTTTATATAAGTCCCTTCATATGGGAAACCTCTTGTTTATCAAACGTAGTTATAGCAACCGGTAACTATTCCGTTCTCATCGTACAATTGTTTGCCCCTACAGGGGTAAATTCGGTCGCCTTTGTCTTCAATTTTCGATGATTTAATCCACTGAACACAAGATTGGTTGTGACCAATCACTGTAATTGGCACCAATGCGGTAGAACCGCGAGGTGACTTCCTTACACGTTAATAAAAATAACAAAATTGTAGAGATCAAAGAAATTATGTCAATAAAGTGACGAGATCACTGACAATTGCAAAAATTATTTTCTCCTTTCTTGAAATATTTTCTTAAGATATATCTATAGCTGTAGTTTCACATTATTGTGTTTTAAAAAATCAATGGCAACAATTTTTTCCTTTTCAAAGTAGCTTGCGTCAAGGGTCTATTGCCTACATTTAACTGGAAAGTTTCGTCGGCTTTCCATTATAACAGATACACAGAAAAGGCTGATAAAAACGTCACATTCAGAAACTTAGAGAATGTTTCTTCAGACGGAAACAAAATAAAAGTTATGAACTTAAAGTGTCTGAAATAGAAAGTCAGTATAGTCAATGGCACGGCTTCATTACATAAACCTTGCAACCTGCAGCTGTGTGAGCAGGTGTTGCCGGGACGAGAAGCCACACTACCTTTCGACCGTGGTTGTTCACTGATTAGATAACGAACGATAAGCGGAGAAAAATCTGTTGGTCAGAGCTATTGGCTTCACGTTTTTCTTAGTCAACACAATTATCGTGAGGAAGGGGGGGATTTTGTTGGGACACTAGCTAACTGACCCTCCTCAGACTTTGTCGATGAGTTGGTCCTTGTCCGTGGAGCTGATCCCTATTTTGGTTGGCTTGGTTTTGATGAGAGGGAGCAATTGAAATAGGGATAGTTCAGTGGCGACACAGCAGTTTATTATAACGTTCGCACAACTTACACAGGTTCTACTGAGCGGTGCCCACAAGCTCCTGCTCGCAATGCGCTTCGCGCTGGTGACTCGGTACGGGATTCCATCCTGACGGAGTACCGATCCACAACCATGGATTCTGCGACAAGAGACGTCGGCGTCCAGTGAACAGGAGAGTTTGTCGGACCTCGAATTCAGGCCGAACTAACCGGGGGTAGAGCTCAGGGTGGGACGCGACGTCTCAGTTGGACAGAATGGGTTATTCTTGGGACCGCGAGGTCTGAGCCAAGTACAAAGAGTTGGATTAGCACCCAGGACCTTTAGGTCTAGCCAAGTACAAAGGATAGGAGTTGTACTCAGGACCTTTAGGTCTAAGCCAAGTACAAGGATCTGGGTTCGTATTAAGAACACTGAGGTCTAAGCCAAGTGCGGATGATTGGAAGAACGGACGCACGCATCTGTCGCGCGAGTGGCAGCCGTTCCGCCTTGAACGCTACGAGCGGCGGCTTATTTAACCATAAAACATCGAGTCGTCAGTTTGTATGTAGCGCGTCAATGCTTGGCAACGCGGGTGGTGCTACCCGTATCCACGCGACACAATTTAATAAAGTAAGTGTGTTTATTGACGACTGGTCACTGCATACTGACACATTATGGACAAAACTGTCTATTACAGTAAAATATATATCATACAACTTTCTTTGGCCAATTCACAATATATATTTTTAATTATTTCCTCCCTCTTGACTACTGCTTACTATCAACTGACACGTAAAGAATGTCTGTCTATTGACGACTGCCTACTAGAAACTTGTACAAGAAGACGCCTCTACCAATTAACGATCGTTCTCTCTCCTAATTGTCTCATTACCGAAACCACTGGTAACTGCTCTCCCGCGTCTACCTCCCGACTGAAGACAATTGTCCCATCATGATTGGCTGTCGCGAACACGCTCCAATGCTTACGATTACAGCGGCTCCCTGACGTAATTACGTCACAGGTGATGTGTTCAGTGCGACTCGGGCGTTCGCTGGAGAAAATGTAAGAATTTCGTGGAAATTCAAATAATGTTACTTTTTGTTTATTGTCTTTTACGACATTCACTATGTTTTGCACTAAGATTCCCTGACTTAGAGAATCCTCATCTACGTTGTTCAGGAAGAATGAAAAATTAATAAATATATTAAATATAATGTCGATCTCAATGAATCAAAACACAAGTGGGCAATGATTTGACGTATGCATGTATGTATGTATGTATGTATGTATGTATGTATGTATGTATGTATGTATGTATGTATGTATGTATGTATGTATGTATGTATGTATGTATGTATGATAGATATGAATACCACCCTTAAAAACTATGCCATTAATGAGTAAAAAGTTTGAAAAAATGTGTGTTATGTGGTATTCTGAATAAGAGTTTTTGTCCTAAACTTAAAAATATAGTTTTTTTCTCAATTCCAGTAGCTATGGGTTAATTTTATCAAATCACACTTCATAGTCACCGTTGAGGTGTATTTCCTAGCCTGTACATATTATGTTTTGGAATCGTTACTGTTAGTTCCTCCCGTGTCATCATATAACTATACATTTCTTCCATGATTATTTTGAAATTACAAAACTACTGAATAAACAATAGGTTATGCTGGATGATATGAGATTTAGTCGGAATATATTTTTTCTAGTTCCGAACGAATCAAATATTTATGTCGTATAATTGATATTGATTTTAAAACTTCGTCTCATGCTTCTACTATTCGCTATTACTCAGTTTACACAACTCTGAAATGTTGAAAATACACCCTATTTAATCCACGTAAATGAATTTACTAATGTAGTTGAATATAATAAAATAAAGTGTTGCTAACATTAAAGTATGCGATGAAAATCCAAGAGAACTCTGAGAATGATAGTTAAGTTATTGCAAACATATTTTAGTAAAATTAAAATATTCCGAAGGCAACAGTTAGAATATGAAGATAAACCTTTACTCTGCTGAAAAAAATGCATAATGCATCGTTCCCTTGCATGTCCACTTGTTTTAAACACGTTTCCATGTATGCATTCACTTGCGAAGATCGTTCCATGCAGACCACCTCACACCTCCCTCGTATCTCGCTCCTTCCTGCCGCCGGTGTCTTGCCCGACAAGCGAAGGACTAATTGCTCTCCCCTCCCTGCACAGTAGTAAGCGTCTAGAGTCCACTACTCTAGCACAGAGAGTATCACGTTCCAACATGTACATTGTGACGCAATAGTAAATTCTTGTAATGCATGTTTCAATTATAAGCGATCCCTGAAAGCATGTTCAGCCATATGTGGAATTAAGACTAGTGAAATTATCGAAATCGAACAATAATTGTACGAATCTCATCCAAACTAGAACAATTATTAATGGTGTAGTTTAGCATTATCGAGTTTTTCTTGAGTAACAGAGTGATGAAATACGTTTTGCACATTCATAGTAGGTGTTCAGACACGTGCAAAACAGATTTTTAAGGGATCTAACTCGTAGAAATATGAAAAAGAAATTATTTTTACTTTCAAGTAATTTTATGATATATTCATGAAACGATGTATGTCTGTAGTAATTATTATTTAAATATTTACGAAAATATAGTTTTATAAAGATGTTTTATAAAGATGTTTTTTAAAACTTGTTTTTGATGCTTTGACATCGCCTTCTCCGAGTCTATACAATTACAAACAAATTCTCAAGACCAAACACGATAGTAAGAATATGAAAACAATAAAATAAATGATTATATAAAATCCTTCAAATATAAATTTTAAAAATTAATTTTTAAAAAATAGGGTAGAGAAGGCCACTGAAGACGACAGCATAAGATGTCGAAAACCGGTTTTGTCAAATAATTTTTTTTCGGTTGATTATAACTTTGTTTTTAAGAAATTGATATTATTGAATACGTTACTTCTTCGCGTCTCTGGCGGCACACTTTCATTATCTCTGTGAATTACGTAAAAATAATGTTTTAGTCTTCGTTTACGAAGTGTCTTACAGACATTCTGTAAATTTTCCCCCTTGGTTAATGTCTTTCTGAGACATACGAGTATGCGGTTAACTTCATGCGACGTCGAAAGGAAATTTTCTTAACTTTTATTTTTAAGGGGAAATACATTTTGTTGCCCAAAGCAAAAATATGAAAATGAAGGTTCTTAGTGATTCGTCTATCTGTTACTTTTAACAGTTTATTAATGAGGAATATGACCATTTCAATTGACAAACATGACCGATGTAAATTTTTGTAGATCATGTTACCTTTAAATGAAGGATGAACTGTCTTAGAAAAAAAATCCATATACGGAAAATTCCATATTCAACTGTTTGGTAAAGAATCGTAC
The DNA here is from genome assembly GCA_002313205.1 of Laupala kohalensis. Lineage (NCBI taxonomy): Eukaryota > Metazoa > Arthropoda > Insecta > Orthoptera > Trigonidiidae > Laupala > Laupala kohalensis. The sequence goes on from NNCF01125958.1 coordinate 157,488, forward strand.
GTAAATTCGAGATTAACTTCATCTTACCTTATTACCATGTACGCTGGTAAGAGGAAGACTGGTATGAACTCTGTAACGTAGCTAAACATTTTTTCGGAACAGAGCTAAAAATGGTGATTTCTGTGACAATTCACCATATTTAACCTCGTTAAATGATAATCTTACCAGACTATTAGATCTGATTTCAAATGAGCAGTTAAACAATTTCAAATGATGGAAGGATCGATAAAGTATTTTATGATTTAGACACGAGAAGCATATCATAATTTAATTGAAACGACTTTATAAAATACAGATGTAAGAACATTAAACATTTTGGCAAACTCTTAATTGGAAACAGGATAGAAATCTTCCTTTACAGAAGCAAACGAAAATGGCTTTCCAGACGGCAGAGGAAATCAACCCCAAGATCTTGCAATAAGCTATCATCAGTTTCAAGTCTCCAGCCTCAGGGCAGGGGTTCGAGGGCTATGGGGTGGGAGGAGATAGGGGAAAGCAAAGGTCACGAATGCATAGAAGGCAGCAACAGTGGCGGATCGGAGGATGGGATGCCCCGCAGGAATGCGGCTAGCTCTGCCTCTATCCTGCCCCGCGACACTGACCTCGTTTGCCCGCAGCCACCCAGTCGTGTCCGTTCCCTCGCTGCCACCCTCCCCACCCTCTCTCGGGGATGTAATTGGGGAGCGATCGGTTGCTTTGAGAGATTACCCGCGCGCGCGCACCGAACATCAAAGCGCGACCTCCCCAAAACGCCGCGGTGCGCAAAACATCCCCCTCCATCGCCGCCCTCCCCCTCCCCAAACCCCTCACAATAGACCAATAGAGCGTATTTTACCTTCCCCGCGCTTAGCCGTGCAAGTGCCCCGAGCGGACTGAACGTGGGTCCTCTGAAATATTGCTGTCACAAGTGTATTCAATGCGGACGCACACTTCTGTTTTACAAGAGTTCGGTTATTTACGAATGCGGCTCGGACGTTCCACTTCAGGTCTCGAAAGGAACAGCGCTCGCTTTCACCAAGATGAATGAACGCCACGAATCCAACGCGAAGCCCACTACATCTCTTTGTGATTTCGAATAGTCTATACGTCGCATGACTGTACATTCAGGCAGTGTTGGATTGTTATATTAAAATAATACAAATCCGAGACACGCATGCGAACAGGCGTGTGAAAAAAAGGAATTTAAAAAAGTCATAACGCTAATGTACACATAAAAAATAGTTAAATTNAGGCGTGTGAAAAAAAGGAATTTAAAAAAGTCATAACGCTAATGTACACATAAAAAATAGTTAAATTATTTAAAATTTATAATTATGTGATGTTCCAGGTGTTGCCTCGTTGATATTATCACATTCATAATCATCATTCGTAGAGTTCGAGTATATGAAGGAATTGTAGATGTGTTCAAGAATTTTCATAATTATGTCTTTCAAAGGTCTTTGATATGACTGTACACATGCCATTTTAGAATAATGCGTCCACAATATAACACTACAGGATTCTGAGTCTATGTCTAGTCTATTTCTTTTAACCGTCCACATCGACTTAACTATAAAAAATACGTGCTCTTCTCAAAATTCGGTTTATTGGGAGAGCCAAAACAATTTAAGCAAAAGAAGGCATCGGCACATCGCTTGCTCCTTCATTAAACTTTTTTTGGCTATGAAAACAGAAATTTTGTTTCTGTCCTGTTTTCACATTCAATTTTTTAATACAGCTGTTATATAATATAATGTTAAAATACATTATGTATCGTTTTTAATAAATGTACCTAAAGTATATTTATTTCTTGAATGTTTGAAGTTATTGTTTATTTATATTTTTTAAATTTTTAATTAATCAATTAACAAATGATACCGTCATAAATCACCTATCACAGCACTTATTTCGTTGACAAAAAAGAAAAATGAATTCTGATCATAGTCTCAATATGCTGTTTAAAATCTATTTTTGTGTCTGGGATAATGTTAGTTTAGCAAATTTGGTCTAATGACTAAATTAATGTTAAGAGATTTAGTATAAAAATATTTGAGCTTTGACATAAAATAAATATCCTTAATTTGATGCATTTTAAATTCTGTCTGGAGTCATATTCCATCTGGAAAAAAATCTTGTAATTGTTGTAAATAAAACATTACACAGGCAATTGTTAACTACAGAAAAATATCCATATTACTCATTCCTATGGTGAAGTACGTGGACCCACGTGTCCTCTCGCAAAGCCTCCAGACGATCAGGAGTGATCTTTGACCATAAGGAATTTTTCTCGGGACGACGAGTCGCTAATTGTTTCTTAGGTAATTTAACTGAGAAGAACAAAATAAGAGGTTGATTAAAATCTTGGTGCAAAATTAAATCGATTGTCTCATCTGGCGCCAGTGTGCGAACAGCGCATTTCTCCGAAGCCAGCCCCGACATGTGGACCGTCCTCATTTGCAACAACTTCAGGGTCAAACCGCTCCACACACTGCAGCTTAGTTTGGCCGCGAATTGCACTCAAAACGTTCAACTCAAAATCATCAACCCAAGCTGAATCTCTAAAGAAGCGGATCGTCTCACCGCATCCCAGTATCTCATCAGAATTTCAGCTTTGTATTCTTTCATTACTTTCATGTTTCATGTCATTAAACTGTTTTGTTAGCATGTCCAGAGTTTTAACACACCACATCTACCTTCCCCATTTTCTGTATTTTGCCTGTACATTTATGGTCCTTCGAAACAACACCTCATCTTGCATGTGTAAGGAATTTCATCTAACACTTCTGTACATTTTCTATAACGAGTTATTAGCGCGTTTTATATGAAGGAAATTTTTCTGAGAAGATCTTGTGATGGTTCTTTATATAAGCAACGGTAAGGTCCACTTTGCCTACGTATTTCTGGTGTATTTACCATGAATTTCCCAAACTGTAAGCGTGTTAGTAACAAGAATTCAGTCATGTGTTCGCCTAAATTGAAGACAAGTTCTTAAGACGTTTTCCGCTTTCTTTCTCAAATATGTCGGTTATTTGCCTTCCACTTTTCTCCCAGACCAGGAAAGAAAACCTATTATCTCAAAATTTCTAGAATTTAAAGTGTATGAAGTAAATTAAAATACGTATCGCAACATTGAGCTCATTCCAAATTATTAGCGTATGAAAATTGCGGATTCCATCATTGATAAATCAATATTTGAAAGTTTAATTAACTAGATATGGAATTCTGTCATAATACATGACGCTGATGCACCAAATCCAGTCATTATGAAATTTATATTCATATTTAAATTATGAGACACTTTGCAATGTGAAGGATAAGCACAAAACGGTGCTGTTATTTTCAATATATAATTTTATTTGGGAAATGCTCTACGAAATTGGTTGTACTATTATTTGCAAGTGCGTTGATGTTCTACAAATACTGACACCTTCAAGACTTAACTGAACGCTGAGTAACTGTTATATTCTTAGAGATATTTCCTCCGAAACCACAGATTAATCTACGAATATTTACCCATAATATTCAAACTGGCTAGTCATGACGTTTTTGCTTATTTTATTTATTCAATCCGACTTTCCACGTGCACATACATTCACAAACACACACACTGGGGAGAATTATGTAGCAAACCTCTCTTTCATAAGATGTGTGCCATAATTAAAATTTCAAAGTTGAATTATTAATCAACTTTACATATGTTTTATGGGTGACCCATTCATGAGAATTCGTTTGAAATTAACTCAGAATTTCTACCAAACTAGAAGCATTTTCCATTCATTCCCCTACTTCCTTAGAGTCAGTACGTGTGCCGAGTCAGTACGTGTGCCGAATGAATGTTAACATACACTGGATCTGCACTCCAAATGTAGTTTACCTATTCTACCAGGAAGTTTTTAAATAAATGGTCCCTGTATACTTGGGACTCTAAGCTCAATGTACAGTTTTTGCGGATTCAACTTTACCCGTTCCTTTGGACTCAATATTGTACTTAATGACTCAATCCATATATTGTCCTTTGACCCATTCCATATATTGTCCTTAAAAACCCAATATAACGATAATGTTCTCAAAACGAATGCCTTTAATTAAAATCGGCAGAAACCAAAACTGAAAATTGCGTCTTTATTGGTGAGGAAGATTTTATTTTGAAGTAAAACATGACAGTCAAAGTGACAGCCTTCTGTTTATACTAACGTTAGGTAATAAATATGAAACACTTCACTAGTATCCGATTATCAAAACAAAAGCAGTATAAATGTCCAATTTTTAAAAATTTCTGTTTATCGGGAATTTGCTAGATGTCATTTCGCGCAACGCCTAATTAACATTCAGTGCAAACATCATACTTCCTATATTGTAAAATTAGTCAATTGAATTTTTATTCCAAAGGTATCGCCTCAATGTTATATTTTTAAAAGTCCAAAATAATTTGAAATATTTACTTTCAGCACAGATCAATCATATGTAATGTCATGTGAAGTCATTCTACTTTGTATGTACGAACGTGGGAGCTTCGTCTCAGTTTCAAGGATATCTCAAGATCGATATCTCAAAAAACATACTCTTTTACTGACTTACTGGCTTCTATAATTTAAATTTGATCAGTGTAGGTATTGCATTTTAAATTTAGTATTCTTAATTTTCTAGTCGCGTCGTACATTCTACTCCTTATATGAAATATTTACTTTTGTTATTTCAAACTAAAGACATTAACACTTACAAGCTTTATTTTGAATAGAATTTTTAAAAACTTTTCTCAACTTAAACGTCAACTTTGTTTGCAATATTAAAAATAATTTTGATTCATGATTTCCTTTCACAGAGTTAGTTATATGAGTACACTAATTAAACAACATTATTAAAATAGATATTTCAATACCAATAACGAATTAAAGATTTAGTTGAATTTCTACAAGTTGTATAAATGTTTTATGCACCAAAGGTAAATTATATTTCATCCATTTTACTTATTCAGAATCATGGCAACAATAATTTTCTGAGTCGAGAAAATAAGAGGAATTTCTATTTTGAATCTCACTTTACAATAATACCGACCTCTCATAAGTAAAAGGGAAACAACCGTCATTCGATCACAGAATTGTGTAACATTCATCTCACGCAGCTGTCTAGTTGCAGAAATCCTTTGATGTACTCGTAGTATGTGTTCGCAATGCATGGTTCACATATGAAGAAGTCAAATCTGATCAACGAAGAAATTAAATTATCAAATGCAGAATAGACTGTCACTCGCAGCCCCAGTTCTCGAAACAGCGATTAATTAGCCAAAAGGCGACAACCTGTCACTGCTTTCCCATTCATTGCTAAAATTAACTCTCTTCGTACGCTTTTAAAAATAAAACTCAAATTCAGATCCAGGGACTCTGCGCAGTGCCGAGGGAACATAATCCGGATTAACATTTAGAGAATGCAAACAGTCGTTATGGCAGTGTTATTTATTTAACAGAGCCTTCGTCTGTAATAATGCATGAAGAAGTAATACGTAATATCCCAATCAACACTTCGTAACTTCTTGGAGGAACTATGCTATAATTAAAAATCGTACGTTCCGGACCTCTTGTTAATTTAACTACAATTTTTGGTGATTAGGTCACAAATTTTAAAAATTAAAATTCTCTTCGAACTTACCAAAGTTATTATCAACACTTGAAATTTTAAAACATTGCATTCAAGAAACAAAGTAAAATTAAAAAGAAAAGAAAATTACAAAGAAAATATTACATATATCGAAACGTTGCCAAGTTTGAAGAGCATTTTAATTTTTTTAAATTCATAACATAATCACAAGAAATTGTAGTGAAATTACAATTAAATTTCGAAATGCCAGGCAGTTCACAAAGTAATTTGTCAAACAATTTCTCATGTACTTGTAGGGTATAAATTTGATACAACTATGATTTACTGTCATGTATGTGCACCCTAAACTGTGAATTACACACCCTCAATATTTATGTAAAATCTTAATCAAAATTCTAAAAACTAAATGTTTTATTAATTGTTTATTTAAGTCCGATGTACACAGTCTTTTAAAAATTGAAAGAACATCGGTGTGGATTCTTTCTTGTATATCTTTTCATATGCATCATCAGTGTTGATTTTTTTGCATTGGCTACCAATTTCAGCACAGTGATTCGCATGTTGAAGATCACGAGGACGTTGAATGGAAATGTCTTCAAGTCTTGAACGAAACATTTCTTACAGAAAAATGTTTTTCTATGTCTTCAAAAGTTTGCGTTTGTCCCAAGATATACTGCAAAACCCAATGTTTTTGATACTATGTGAAATCATTATCTTTCTCCTTAATTTTATAAAGTTTGTTGGGGAAATAGAAAATATGAGCAACTTTTCTTAATAACGAGAACTAAAATAACATTTTAACACATTAAGAAATCGAAAATGAAGTTTGTTTTCTTAACGTGTGATATTTATGAGATCATAGAATCACAATAATTAGGAGATAAAATTACAAATTTGTTTAACTTAGATCTTCCTGTACAAAAATAAAAGTAATTAAGGCTTAAGCAATAAAATATCACCAATTATATTTATTTAGTTTCTGGTTTTTGCCAATATGGAACAATCATTTTCTGCACTGTGTGGAGACTTGAGCTTTTTCTTTCGAGAGCTCCACGAACCAGTTGCGGCTATTGAGAATAAAAAATGTTCTACACGTTACCGCACTCATGGAACAAAATGCAGTGTCTGCCAGCCGCAAGGGAGTGCCATTAGATCTGTCATTTCTGGTGATTATATGATAACATTGACTTTGCTGAAGAAGTATTGCCTCAAACTGTGTACATCTTGCTATGGACATTAGATATGTCAATAATACCTCGACCTCCGATTCAACGGGGCGAAGTGATGCGTTCCACTGCGGCCTATGGATGATTCATTCGGTGTTTTGTCATCGCCACACGTACCCTTCTTTCAGTTGCTTCCAGAACAGTCTTCGACCACTGTATTATCCCAAACGAGTAGGTCAGTATAGGCATCGCCCAGGTGTCAATGGCGCGTAATGTCTTCCCACCATCCTAGTAGGTTTATAATACCTTCAGTACCCTCGATATGAATTTATTTTGGACTGCTTCCTTCATTTTTGTATGTGTTATGACACGCAGTTATATAAAACCTAGATACTTGTACTCCTCATTTTCAGCCAAGCATTCAATGTCTTTATCCAATTTCACATCAAACCCTTCGTATAATCTACTTTTCCCCGTAATAACACCGATATACATTCCGACGTTCATCCTTATGTCTTTGCTGAATTGCACATTGATTGCTTGTGCTGCTGAGTGCTTGCGTACAACTTCAGATCATCCATATATAACCTACGAGACACTTTCACTGTCACCTGCAGACTTTTATAACATCTTCTACCACGGTTAAGAATCCTAATTAAGGGATTTAAACACAGACAAACCACAGGGGACTGAACGAATCCCCTTGGAATATCCCATGTTTTATACTGACGGGTCTAGATGTTGTTAGACCAGTTGCGGAATTCATATGAATTTTCACTTTCTACTGAAGCATGCACGTAGTGAGGAAATTAACAATTACTGGATCACATTTATATATTTTGAGAATGTCAATTAAGAATGTATGAAGCACTGAATCGTAGGATTTTTGATAGTCAATATATGTCATGTGTAAATTTCTCCGACCTTTGATCGCACTATTTACAATAACTGAATCAATTACTATTTATTTGCAACCCTGGCTGTATCGCTTGCATCCCTTCTGTTCTTCTGAAAGTACCTCGTTTCTTTCACAATGACTATAAATACTTCTTTAATAACTGACATAAATATTTTATGTAAACTCGACAAACAAGTAACTGGTCTCTTCTTCGATGGATCTGCGGAGTTATCACCTTTAGGGAGAAGAAATGTATCACCCCTAAATAGCCAGCCAGTGGCTACAGATGGTAGGTGCAGTAATCTTGAAAATGCTTTTGTGTTGCTGTGAGCCTCTTGTACCAGAAATTTTGGACTGAGTCAGGACCAGGAATATTCTAGTTCTGTGTTGATCCAGTTTTGCTTTCAATCGCTGCAAGTACCTCAGTAGTTAAGTCTCCTCCCTTCATTTCCTCCATTTTTCACCTGGCTTTTCATCCTCTATCCAATTCGCCTGTGCATCATGTTCTATTGAGTTTTACCACAGATTATCCCAAAACTCTGTTGCTACTTCTATTGTTAGTCCCGCACCTAGATAATTTATAACAGGGCCTTCTAGAACACGGTAGAACTTCTTCTGATTGTGAGAGAATAACCGGTTTTGTGTTTTCCTTTCCTCGCTTTTTCCATTATTATTATTGTTATTATTATTAATATTATTATTATATTCCAATAATGATCAAATGTTTATCATTAAAAATATTGAACACCCGTATTGTCGCTTAAAAAAATCAATATTAATATGTTTTATTATATAAAAACTATAAATATTTACTATATAATAAAAATCTATTTACATCTTATCAATATTGAATTAATTGTTCGATTTTCTTCTAGTATACAAACGGTCCACATGTTTTACTTATCAATTTTGCCAGGTCCCTTTTTACACATGACATGAAATCTGAAAATATTTGACTAATTTTCGAAGAACGTCAAAAAATTGAAATATTCATAGAGGTTAGAAATATATATTTTCAATGAAACTCAAAAATAATTTTTGTATATTTTACTTTTATTTCATTTTTAATAAAAAATGAGCAACCATCAGTTTTCGTAATTAGGACAAATTAATATGTTTTGTCAAAAGAGGCCCCTGTACTCAAAATCCAAATTTGTTTCCAAAAAAAACAAAATTGAGTTATTTAAAATGATTTTTTCGCAGTTTATCTAAATAAATTTTCCATTAAATTTGTTGTTTCAAATTCATTCGTTTCAAATCGCTTCTTGTCTTGAAACTGTTGAATCACTCCCCATGCATTTGCGAGTTCGACTGCAGAGTTTTTCATTTCATACATTCAAGTTTTATTGTAATAAAAACATTGTTCTCGACATTTTAGTATCTTTTCCAAGAGAACCAAAAATGCTACCCAACAAGCTATCGGGTCCTTCGGATCCTCCCGACTCCCGGGATCCCCTCCTCGCGGGGTCTGGGGGATGTACGTTACACCACTGGAAGGGCGATTAAATTTTTAATTACTTCAGGTGCTAAAATAGGTGGAGCGGCCCTCGGGATAGGTCCGTTTATTTACACGAAATATCCACAAAAAGCACCTATACTTCCTAGTGAAACACTATCTCTTAGTGAAAATTGAAATATGCAGAAATTTCAATGCTATAAGAGATTTTACGCCAATAACTCATGTCGCACCTTCGTTAATACGTAAAAAAGGGGTAGGACAGAACATACTCCAAAATAATATCATCAAGTGTAAAACGATTCGAAACTGTATCACTGGATGCCCGAAATGAATCGATGGACCTCAGAAGAAAAAATCGTCGGGTGACAGCGTCGGGACTCTGATTCAACTGATCTGCCAGCGATGGAAACCGTGCCACGTACTTTCCTCAAGGCACTTTCTACACGCTGCTGTGTGAATCTCTACTGCTGACTGCTGTGCTGTACCAAACACATTGGCAGTTTCTGCATATTTCCACTAAGCTTGTCTTAAATAATTAAACAATTCAAAGAAATATTATTAGGTTTTTACCACATCAAAGATAGTACACAATTGTTTTATATTTCCCAGTTTTAGTCGGTTTAAATGAAATTTTTATTTTCCCTGAAAAAGGAGAGTGGGTGTCCACCTCCCACTCTCCCCTAAACGCCGCCACTGTCACGAAACCTCCCACTGCCTACTTGCCTCTTCCCCTTGTTCTCAGATTTTCATTCACCACGAATTTTTCACTACTCTCTCCAACCCTTTGGTTCCAATTCCCTCTTTGTCTCTGAAACGTTGCATGCAGCCAGTAATCCTGCAGCTCCAGCAGCTTCATTTATCTGTCGTGCAGCCCTAACTTTATTAGTCAGCCACACACCTCGTTATTTTGGCGAGCGTCTCTCATTAGAAACGAGTAGTTAACACGACACAGAAATGAAAATTAAATATTTCATTTTATAAACACTCCCAAAGCCACCATTCAATGTTGCTACATTGCTATTTACACATTTTTTTCCTGCTGGTGAGTTTTGTATTGGTTAAGTAGATCGTGACATAGTCTGAGCTGCGAAGAATTGTATCATAAAAATAACAAATATAGGACTGGAAATGGTTCGTTTTCAGTTAGTGAAGGTTGTGACTAGACAAAGAAAGCTAATTAGAACATGAATTTCACGAATACATGGAAACCAATGGGCGAAAAAACCAATTTTAATTTCAATTTTTCAGTACTACAGAGAGGGTTACGTTTTAATTTACAAAACTACGTTACATGTAAGTGATTCAAAAATTTTCCTTCCAAAATGTTACAAGACTCCAAAAAGTTGGAAGGATGGAAAAAGTTGGATGGATGGACTGATCGAAATTGTATGAAACTATGTGAATATAATTGAATTTTTTTTAATGTCTAACCCTCCTCACTCTCCAACTCCGTTGTACTGAAGAATCGTACTTTCCATCACATTCATTTGGAAAATTATGGATTATATTCACAAAGATGTGCTTTTACTGGATATATTTCGAATAAAACTGTATAAACTACCTTTTATCTTAATATTGTACTCACGTAAACGATTATAAGTTTAAATAACTTTTTAAAATAAATATTTGATTTTAAATAAAAACTAACTGTGTCATAAAATAGTTTAATTATTAACATGGTAGTGTTAAAATTCATGACGGAAGTTTATATGAACATTGAAAACTAGGTGAATGGAATTTTTGTACAGGTCACGGATTCAAAGCTTTGATATCTGGCTCAAAAGGATATAATTCAAAAGGTACTACAAAAGGATAATACTTACAAAGAATTCTTATTCAGCCACCGTGGAGTAATGAGGTGACATGACACTTAGATATCATTCGACTCCATTCTCATTATGGTACATGTCAACTCTCTTGATATGTTTGCTATTAAGTAATAACTTGTGATACGTATTAATGCAAGAGCTAATCAGCTCCGCTCCAATAATTGTTAATATCCTTTGATAATACACTGCGTATACGAGTCGTTTTATCCACGAGGATATGGACTGTTCGCCCCATTTCATTTTCGTCATTTCGTCAGCGATTCCGTATGGACTCCGAGATTTGTTCATCAATTGTAGGAATTAGATTGGTCTATCTAGAATATTCTTTGAATCAGACGTTCCATATCCATACCTACATAAATTGGTTATAAAACATCAGCCAAGAAGAGAAAAAACGATAACCCATGATTTGTATTTTACAATTGGCGCGGTTTTTTCTACATATATTCAATTTATTGGCATTACAATTAATAACAAAAACAAGAATAAATTAGTATTTGGAGAATAACAAAAACAAAGAAAATACGTCACGTTTGTTTTAGGAGGAAGGAATAAAACACGGAGGATATCTTTCGTTAAGATCATATGGGCGATTGAGTGTTTCTCACGATGAAATAAGGAAGGAGATACACAAATTTCGTTCGTTTCATATTATACAAGGATACTAAAAACAGATGTAGGTAAATAAAAATACTTCATTTTCACAATAATTAACCTAAGGCAGTATTGGAATCCTCTTGTTCAATTAAACAGTTAAAGAGTAGGTTAAAGGTATACAAACCTGAAGATAAAGCTAATCAATTCAATAAATACTTCGCGTCAGTGTTTAGTGATTATTCTAAAGTCACAACGATAGAATGTAACTTAGAATATAATTCCTTTAGAGTCAGGACGGGTCACATCACAAAACGGACCTTTACTATTTATAGCATTTATCAACGACCTTCCTGAGAAAATAAATTCAATAATAAATTATACGCAGATGACTGTATAATTTACTAAAAAATAAACAACTCAGAAGACAGGATAACATTGCAACGAGACCGCGATGAAATCCACAAATGGGTAACCATAAATCAAAAGAAAATAAATTCAGAGAAGAGTAAAGCTATATGTTTCATTCGTACCCGCTTAAGGCAAAATTGGTCCCATGAATTCAGTTCATATCCAATACCGGAAGTAAATTCATGCAAAAATTTCGGTATCATGTTTAAGAATAACTTGGAGTGGTCTGATCAGGTTAACAGCGTTGCACAAAAAGCTTGGAAGTCTCTAAATTTCATTAAACGAATTTTAAAGAAAGGCAGTAATCCGACAACAAAAGAGTTAGCATACACAACCCTTGTTAGGCCCACCCTCGGCAGGATGGGATCCTTATAAAAAATATCAAATAGAAGAATTAGAAAAATTCAGAAAAAGCGATTAAATTCATAAACATGGGTAATAATGCGAATAATTATATAAAAATAGAACCTCTCCAAATTCGTAGAAAAAGAGCGCGACTGGGATGTTTGTTCAGTACACTTAAAAACGAACCAGCGTGGCGAGATGTCAAAGAGCGTTTAGAAAAACCGACTAGTATGGGCAGACAAGATCACTTTTTCAAAATTCGTGAAAGAAACAAAAAAACAGACGTAGGAAAATACTCGTTCCTCAATAAATCAATTAGGGACTGGAAAAATTTGCCTGCGGTTGTCGTGGGAGCGCTATCGGGCTCAGCAACCCCTCTTATATTCAAAAACGTTCTAAAAAAGGGGAATAGACAAATTAAAAGGATTAGGCAGGTTCGGGAAGAATGGATACGTTAGTGAAGATGGGGAGCTAGTGGAGTAATAGTGGGTAATGAAGTGAAGTGATACGAGTGAAATAAATTATTTAGAAAAGGTGGGAAGGGAAATGTGAAGTGCACGAAAGGGGTAAATCGAGTGTCTGGGTCACCAGTGAAATAAAATGTGCAGTAAGATTTTTATCAATTATCTAGATGTTTCAGGGTATGTATGTATATGTATATGTATATGTATATGTATATGTATATGTATATGTATATGTATATGTATATGTATATGTATATGTATATGTATATGTATATGTATATGTATATGTATATGTATATGTATATGTATATGTATATGTATATGTATATGTATATGTATATGTATATGTATATGTATATGTATATGTATATGTATATGTATATGTATATGTATATGTATATGTATATGTATATGTATATGTATATGTATATGTATATGTATATGTATATGTATATGTATATGTATATGTATATGTATATGTATATGTATATGTATATGTATATGTATATGTATATGTATATGTATATGTATATGTATATGTATATNTGGATAAATGAAAAAGCAGGTGAATGTTATGGAATTGTGAGGGATGGTGATACATTAAGAGTTAATATGTGTTGTATATTGGACTAATGTAATTGTTTATGTCGGAGTTATTAACATGCTTCAAGAAATGAAATATTATGACTTCAATTTATGCCAATTCATTACTTTGGATCGCTTTTACAGTCTTAAGTTTGCTATGTCCTTTATTTATATTTTTGGTTTGACCCATGGTATTTATATTTCATGTGCGTTCATATCATACGGAAAATGTTCGTCGAATTTTTAGGTTTAGCTTCAAAGTATTCATAAGCATTAATGAAAGTTTATTTGCATTCCTCTGCCTGCATTTGGTAACAATCACAGTTGTCCCTGGAACGCGCTGGACGAGCTACACCGACCTGCAGTAGCTGAAATAAAACCACGAATTTGACATTGGAATGGCCTTTCCCACCGCTCAAAATATCTCATTTTCCTGAGAGACTTTGTTCGAAATTTATTCAATTTTTCCTGCATCGGGGTGGAAGCCTGCCATACGGTCCCTGGTGGCGTCGGCGCCCGGCTGCTGCACAAGCCGTTCATCCTGACGGGCAGCGCTGAGCCTCGTGGAGTCGGCGGGAGCGAATCACGTGTGCCCAGCAAAGCGAGGGACCGACGGCTGGAGGAGCAGCCACCCAGAGGAACGGGGAATCAGTAAGGAACATTTAAAACCAAGAAATAAGAGAAGCAGGGAAGTACATCGAAAGAGTGGAGCGAAATTAAATACATATTGTAAGATAGAGGCACGCATTGAGAATATGTTCATCTCTCTCTCCCCTTGCTCGTGCACGAGGTGGGGCATAGAGTGGCGGAGACTGGATGTGGCTGAGTGTTCCGCATATACACGTACGCACCACAGAGGTCTCTAGGCGGCTTGCCCTCCTCTGCCGAAGCCTCGCTCTTCTGATTACTGCGGATTGAAAAGCCATGGATTAAATATACATATGCCAGAGAGATTTCGCTTTCAGATTTGCTTCGAAATTGATTCCATGTCAGGGAATGAGTGGCCAGAGATTGCAGCCACCCAAACGCGATGAATTATATACACACTATTGATTGAACGACTAAAAAATTACGAAGTGACCATTGAGCGCTAATCTTTGATGAACTTAATTAGTGAATAAAAATGTGTATTCTGACCCCTTCCTATAATTACGCCTCATAACTAAAACTCATCAGGTTGTATTTAATAATAGCGTGTCCATATCGAACGAAAGCATATAATAAAGAAATATTTATTTGTACATAGAAATACATTTTATGTTATCGACTGTCTGACCACGTACGAAGAGCTTCCCCAGAGACTGGAAAGTAATCACTCCCGGAAATGACTTATGAACATTTATCATACTTGCAAATTGTTTTAAATCATTATTTTTTATGTGCATCATATGATTTATAGTCTTTAATATAATAATTTTCTACTAATTTCCTGATGTTACGAAGTATTTTTTAAAAGATAAGTGGGGCACATTCCTAATGTCTTATCAGAGACATTCAAGTTTTCTCATGGCTAGTAACATGAGATTGAAGTTTTAATTCAGAACTACTGGTTTTAAATAATAATAATTTATTAAACTGCGAGTGAGCAATGCTCGGTGGCAGAAGGATAATATAATAGACATAATAAGAATATACATAATACGATAATGTGAAATTTAAAAAAAAGTCTTCGCCTAGAGACCTATAAAATACACACACAGGGAATAAAATGCTAAGAAAATTAGTACACAAGAAGCGAGAAAAAATAAAACTAAGAAATTAGTAAATTAAATTAGTCCCATATGTGTGTACATTCCCATACAGAAACACATTTTCACTTACAAACAGATACAGACACATACTCATACGCACAAGCACGCTTCAATATACACACATATACCATTACTCCTCCAACAACTTAAATGTAAAAATAATTGCTATAATATAATTAAAATAAATTAATAACTATAAAAAATAACTCCAAAACAGGATTGCTATGAACAGTCATGCACACTCCACTCCACTTCAATTCTATTCGCTCCGAGCATTTTCTGTATCCTTAGTCTCCATTCACTTCACTACACTGCACTTCACATGTGCTCCAATTTCGAAGAAGCAAGAAGACGGTTGCGGAAACCTTTATCTCTTTTTGGTAGGTTCGTGTTGTTGCAGTTGAGCTATTCCAGTCTACAATGGTTCTATTCACAA
The DNA here is from genome assembly GCA_002313205.1 of Laupala kohalensis. Taxonomy (NCBI): domain Eukaryota; kingdom Metazoa; phylum Arthropoda; class Insecta; order Orthoptera; family Trigonidiidae; genus Laupala; species Laupala kohalensis. The sequence continues at coordinate 173,000 of NNCF01125958.1, forward strand.
AGGAATATTTCCCAGTATCTGTTTTCTGTTTCCTACATTTTATTTTACGCTTGTGGTCGCCGCGACTAATGTAATTCGATTGGTGAAGCGTAGCGTTCACCGATTTCAATGCAGGCTCTCCCATGTGGGCTTTAAAGAAAGGACAAAGACGTGCGAACTTCCTTCGATTGGAAAGTGTGCCCCACTTTAAATTAATATTACGTATGTTGTAACTAACAAAATTTGCAGTCTTTCGTTGTATCTGATCTAATTCATGTTAAAAACGTTCGTTCTAAAGCGAAGTTAACTATACATTCTTCTGAATTATGAAAGTGTACATGTTGAGAATGAAAGATTTTTGGACGAATATTAATTAAAGTTTGATATAAAAAAGGAGAGATGTTAGGTGGCCGGGATACGTGTGGTATCGAACCGACATTTGTCTGGAGTAGGTGAGGGAAACTCCAGCTCACCCAGTTCGGTCGAAGTCAGGTTCTACCGCTCAGCGGTATCGTGGAAGCGATGACGCTACTACCAGATTGGCTTTTATCTCGTCAAACAATCAGAAACTAGCTGAGATTAATTATTTAAAAACAGACGTTTCTGCCGCAGTTTTGCTTCCTTCTTCAAATGCACGAGGAAGTAATTCTTGCACACAATTTGCGTCTCATTGTATGATTGATACTGGTGATGTAATGATTACCGACGCTCAGTTGATTATTAAAGCTCACTTTCCACTTTCACGCTACGTGTAAATGACGTCACGCCCTATCCAATGCAGTCTCTAATTCAGTTCACAGAATAATAGGATTCTCAAGTTTTGCAATTTCGTTTTTCGCAAGAAAATTCGCAATATCGTTCTGTCGCATACATATGACAAAACCAGTCACACATGTATGGCATCAATGCGTCTGTTTCGGGTCGAATGATTTCAAGTCTGAAACTGCATGTTTATAGGATCCTCACAATATTTGTCAATGGCGCGAAATTAGATCGTATGGAGGATTCTCTAAATTACTTCAGATATTGGTGTTCAACCATGGTTGGAGTAGGAACACCCAACCTTTCTCCTGAATCAATTTCCTCTTCTTCTGGATCCGGAGCCTTGATTGCGACCTCTCCTCCATTGTGGTTTGTATCATATCTTTTAAGGCCATGTAAATTACACGGTGCAACAGAACGCCGAGTACTGACCGCGTGGATGAAAACGGAGATTGAGTCTTGGTGCTCAGCGCGCATCGGTGATTAGCAAAGCTCCTAATTGGAGCAGAGCCTCCTCTGCGGATGCGATCTTCAAAAGAGCCCGGTTCCGTCGACGCAGTTGCGCTGATGGAAGTCCGCTGTTGCGTCGGCGATCTCTTATTCAGCTCTCTGCTCGCGCTCGGGGTTTTCTTCGGGAGCAAGGAGCCGTCGCAAGCGTCCAAGATGTGTGGCATGGGCTTAGCTGCAAAGGGGTGCTTAAGTAAAAGCTCATTATAGAGTCGTAATGAATTCATTTCAATCTAGAAATGAAAGTGCTAGGACTTCAACTATACAGGAGGTTAGGAAATAAGAAATACTGCGCAATTTCCAAAAGTAGGACATCGTTAATATTGTGCTCAATAACGCTTCCTTGCGATTTCAATAAACATAATCTTGCGCGATGTTATCACCAATACGATTTACCTGTGTTGCGTTCGGGAAGAAATCAATGAAAATGAATTGCTAAAAGATCAGTTTCCCTTAATAATCCTTTTTTATGATTATTACTCAAAAATGATTCATGTAAAAAAAGTTCAGAAAAATTAAAGAAAGGTAAAAAGGAAATAACAAACGCAAGAAGATAACAAACAGCGGGATGGCATAAGTAGTTTTGGTCCGAATACGAAGAGGGGTGGAAATCGTCTACAATTTTCCGGATGTGGTATCTCCGCTCCGCGCGGGGTATGCTATGACACTTGGTGTGAAACTAACCGTTTTTCACCGTATATTCAAGGATATATTAACGCTCAGAAGGTGATCTTGAATTGCTTTGAGCCATGGGGAAGGTGGTTTGAGGTGATTCATTGAAGTGCATTATAGATGTTTTTCTTTCCTTTTTTTCTTCATTATACCCATTATGATGTTGTAAATTCAATGATTTCTCATAATAATACTTTATTTCTTTGTGTGTTATTGAGTGGTGTTTAAGGTCCAGGATATGTGTTGTTTTCAATTACATAATTTTCCCTTCTATTTAAGGGTAGCGCCCGATTTCAATTAGCAGTTGCGCTTTGAGTGATGCAACCCACTACTACAATGGCGAGTTCCTTACGTCACAATGACTCATTTTTCACTATTGCAAAATTTCTTATTCTCTCTTTCACGTCTGGAAAGCTTATATGTATTAATTTTTTACTTTAGTTTTTAAGTTTTGAGTTCTAAATGTTAACTTTTATACAAATTTCAGTTCCCTTGAATAATCAATCTCCAGCACGAAAATAAATATTTACAATAAAATATTACACATCGTTAAGATCTATGCACATTATTATTGCAAATCGTTGGAGAATTCGTGCGTAAAACTTCCTCAATGTATATTGTTTCTCAATAGATTTTGGACAGTATATCTCAGCATTGTAGGATTTGGATGTTGGATAATTTTTCAAATTAAATGTTTAGTGTCTGATGTAATATAAAATGTACTTTTTCGGGCATTCTTGTTTTTTTAAATTTTACTTATGGTTGTATAATAAGTATTTGTAGTCATTCCTTCTCGCCTAGATTTAGCTGAAATTCGACAAAAATACTACTTTTCTAAATCATGTGAACAAATTGAAAAATAAATATGGGGAGGGATGAGAAAACTTAGAATACCGCAAGAAAACATCAGAAAAATAGTATTAACTTCTAAAGGCATAGAAATGTTGATTATCCCTGCAACATAGTTACGTAGATACACTTGGAATGGGACAAAACAAAAGTTTTCCTTTTCAAGGGAAAGATGACTGCACGCAGAACTTAGTCGCGATTCGCAAAGCGTTCACACCTGCGTTTCCTCAGCTCATTTTGATAATTTCTGACTCAAGATAAATTGTTTAATAGCGATTATCTGAAATTTGTGAGTATTTTTATGTGATGAATAAAGAATTAACTGCTCTGCAAACTAGTACAAATTATTTAATGAAATAAAATCGTCACTATTATTGTAATACGACTAAATAAAAACTAAATATGAATATTATATCACTCAAAATTCATTCTAAAAAAATGGTAAATAGATTGTGAATATTTCGATCATTCAATAAGCTGTATATCACTCACAATGTTACAATATGAGTTCATTAACCTCTAAACATTTTGTTGATGTTTACATACAATATTATATGAACTTCCTTTACGGTCCGTGTCCAGCGTTCCAAATTGTCGAGAACATTGTTAGTAGAGTAAATGAATTTCCCATTTGTGCTAAAAACGTTTCGCGGGCTAGTGCAGTGAAGTGGAACGTGTTCACAAATGTGAGAGAGGAAAGCTCTTTGATGGGAACATTTCTCCTTGACCTTTTGCTACTCAATCTGGCGATGCTATCGTTGTGGGTTCCAAGTTTCGTTGGAAAGTATGGGGTTGGCGACGGCGAGAGGCAAGCGGGAGGAAGGGAGAGAAAGCAGGGAGGGCAGGTGTCGAGGGAAAAGACGTACATTAGCAGCGATTCACCTGTCACCCGTCCTTCATGCCATCTCTGCGAAGGGTTGTCTCGCAGGACACGACCAGCCCCTCGACACTCTGCGCCTCCCCCCCCCCCCCCCCNTTCTCGTCCTGTGAGTGTGGGGTTAACACATGAAGTGCTTCCATTGTATGTAAATGAAAGTATTATGTCTTGTATTTCGTGTCTATAATGTCGCGAACAAACGGTCGAGTCCTGAAGTATCTAGAAATTTTCTATTTAATCCAGTAAAATTTGGAAAAAGAATGTTTTAAGCAGTGTTCCTACTTAATTGTGAACACCCCATTTGGAATTCACAATACAATTTAAATTGGTAATCGTTCCACTTTGTAACCACACGAGTCCTATATTTTTGTTTTCTCATATTTTATTTCCTGTCCGACAATTCGAACGAAAACATTACAGTTCTACTTCCTTGGGTGCTTAACACAGAAGAATAATTTGGATAAAAAGTTCCAGTTTACGAATTGTGAAAGTTTTCAATCTCTGCGTCATTGTGCGTTCTTACATTTTAGATTTAATGTTTCGTTCTTCATAAAAATAACATCAAATGTTCATTAATGTCTTCTTTAATGACTACCAGCTCTCAAATTTGAAACATAATTTCATTGAAAATGTTTGACTAATCAAGTCTCTTCTTAAGAAGGAAAGAAGTCTTCGAATTCAATCTTTTTCCCAGCAATGTTTAAGAAATTGGAAGGTTTTAGTGCAATTAGAATATTTCAATATTAATTAACTAATTAGTCATAACGTTGTATTATTATTCAATTTACAGAAAATTACTAATAATACACTACCAAATCCAAAAACCAACGAAATCTAATGTATTTTCAAATCCACGAAAGAAGGTATTCTAAATATTTTTTCATGCAATTGGAAATCTGTTCGTCAAGAACAGATGCGGATCGAATTGGGAACCAAATATATTAGCATAGTACTATATATTTTTAATTACTAAGAATATAAATAAATGTATTTAATTGTATTTGGTGCTCAACTTTGTTTTAAGAAACGCAATTTTAGGAGTTTTTATACTTTAGATATTGTAACATCGTTTGATCGTTCTTTCAATGGGTCCATTTTCTTGCCTGACATTCTAGCCATCCTTTCAATTCTTCGTTTCTTTATCCCTCTTTCTTTCCCCTACCTCCGCTGCTTCCTGTCTCATTTATTTCTTAATCTACATATACACTAGACCACTTGATATTTTCCTCGCATTCTCGTCACTGAATGTCATTGAACATCTTAATATTTCAATATGATGTCCATTTATCTGCTACTTTCTTTTTCATCAAGTCTCGCTGAAACTAATTCTTTTAGTGGATTAACAAAACAGTCCATCTTCATCTGCATAGTAATACCATGAAAATGATAAATACTGACCTAATAAAGCAGACAATCCATTATCAATTCAAACAACGAATTTCTTAGTGGAAATTCATAAAAAGATCCACTAATCATAGCATAAAATATTTAGAACTCATAGAACACTTAAAATGTTATTAAAATACAACGTTTTGGTACCAATGTGTACCGAAACATTGTAATTTTAATAAGTTTCTTCTTAAGTGCACTTTATATGCAGTTATAATAAACTGTCTGCTTTAATAGATCGGAATTTATTATTTTTATTACATCAACAAAATGCCATTGACTTTTTTCACTTTCTTCATACAGAGCTGAGGCTGTAAAATTGAATGTTCAATTCCCTTTATTCAGAAAATTACCACCCGACATTCTTTTTCTTTACTTCATTTTATAAGGATCAATAGAACGAGTGTTTCCAATTATTCTTTTTTCATACGAGTCCCTCCTCGTTCCTCTTCTCGCGTTCCTGAACTGTAGGAGATCACTCCTGCTGCGTACATTGCCCATAAGAACCTATTCTCTCTCTCGCACGCCGTGACTCCCATGATTGCCTCCGTTTACTTCTAAAGAAGCCCGTAAAACCCGTAAAACGCATATTTCCATAAAAATCTCGGAACCCAATATTTTCCCCATTAAATTACTTTCTGTGTCCTCCGCATATGAACCACACTCTCCCAACCTCCTCCACCCCCACCCCGCTCGCCGCCGCCACTCCACCACAGCAAGTGATAGAGTGGCTGGCCAGCGTTGTAATAGCACAGAGGAATACTCGCCCCTCAAAGGGAGCGGTGCACCGCTGCAGTTTTAATGGATGGCACGGATCCTCCCCATTGGAAACACATTAGCGGGGACGGCGGGATGGCAGCAGTGGAGCAGCGCGCGGCGGCCGCGAACGAGCGGGCGAACGGCGATGCCAGATAAACGGCCGCTGTTCGCTTCCTTCCAACGCCGGATGCTCAAAGAGCGTTCGAAAGGGACGTCACGAAACATGAACAACGAAAAATACGTCCTTTTCTCCTTCTCATTTCCCGGTATACATCACTGCGAAGATGTTGATACGCTACGTCTCTGAGAGAAAGTAAGCGTTTTTTCTCCACGCGTTACTAATGATTTACTCTCACATTGATAAAATTTTCTACTTTTCATTGTTTAGTTCGGGACTAATTTTCTGAGGAGAAAGTTTCCCAGAATTTTCATTGCATTCAGTTTTACTCGACTCAAAATTAAAACTTTCCATGAAATTAGATCTGTTCAAATTATTGTGCATACAGTGAAATGAAATGTTTAACTTTATAGCCGGAGAGAGAAATATTGTAGAAGTTGATTGGGCACAACTTGTACGGTTTGATATGAGACTTTATAATATGATTAAAAAAACAGAGCATACGTATAAAAAAGATTAATGCGGAACATATTATTTCAATATATAATGAATATATTCTTTTCAACATTTATAATACATTATTTTAATATATAACACAAACAATTAACAGCATATTCTCTAGTTTTTTGTAAGTCCGGGAGACGAAACCTCAAACTGATTTCTTACATTATTTTACGTTTAAGTGGGTAATATTTCAAATATAATTCTACTATAATTTTCAATAGTAAAATATCAGAGAAAAATGTTTGAACTCAATATATTCTTATAAAATAGAAATTTAATGGTTAATTTAAGAACTTAAATATGATACACAATTTGAAAGAGAAAAAGTGGTTACAGCGGTCATCAATTTTCAATCGGTAATGATATATTTAAAGCTACCGCACATGAAGACAAAAGAAATAAAACTCGTTGAATGCAAATGCTGCTCTTTTTAAATGCAGCAATAATACGCTTCCATGTAATAAATTATGGTGTGTTCACAATTGTTTTAGAGTTTTCAAATACACAGTTCAATAAATATATAATGCAACAAAAACATTCAAACGTAACCTCTTTTAGCATTCTATTTCAGTAAAACTTCCACCAACGTTGAGCTTTGTACTCATCACAGTTTCAAACGTGTATTCTTTTATTTTGAATAAATTTGTGGAACTAGATTATTCCAGCAAAAATATTGCTTACAATTGAACTAGTATATTAATTACTATATTTACATGACAGATTGGGTAAATTTCTACAAGTGAAACTGATAAAATTTGTTATTTAATAAGCAACATAGCATCTTTATACGCAGCAAAAGATTTAAAAAAATTCTTGGAGTATGAACCTTTCAAACATCATAAAAAAGTAATTTTCTTTACAGATCACATTATGAACTTTTGTACCTTCCAAAACCCAGGACTGAGGAAGACGAAACACGAGCGTCCAAAGAAATCTCAAAGACCAAATACAGACTCAAAGGAAAGCATTTACTTTGAATGTGATTTTGCATGTGGACATAGACACCTAATCAGAAGATGTATGTAGTAATCTAATATCCAATTGCGAGAAAAATGTTTCATGTGATTTGAATTAATACCCGGAAAATCTATGTCGACGTCTTCAACTTATTTGGATTAATTGAAGTGTGACAAAAGAGACTCATACTTATTCAGTCCAGAGAAAAATCATTTAAAAGTAAAAAAAAAACAGAAATTTAAAAAAAAATTCAGATTGTGTATATTTCATATTTTAAAAATACTCAATCTGAATTTAAAAATTGTTTCTGTTTTTTTTTCTGTGTAAATAATTTCAGTTATTTGAAATAGAAATGTTGTCAGAAAATGAAATTAAAGAATATCGTGGCCAATAACGCGTAGATTGCGGATAAGATCAAAGAATATCCTTTTGAAATCTGTAATGAGTACGACACCGTTTTAATTCATCTATGGTTCCACCTCAAATATTCAGTGCAGATGTGCGCCACTGGAAATTCAATCGAGCGCATTCAAGTACCTTCATCCCATTTCTGGGGATATTTTGGCAGCTGCTAATTGACAATCTGACACGACGTGGGCGGCTGAAGGTGGCACGGTTCCTCTCCCCTCCCCTCAGCAATCAATGCGGGGTCAGTGTGAGGGAGTCACGTGGCGCTGCGCCACCGCAGGCGCCAGACGCCTCTGTGCCAGCGAAGGGTGGCCAGGCGACGGAGTGCACCAGATAAACGACGCCACGGACCAACACTCTCAATGCTGGGGGTATTGTGGCGAAAGGACGGACATCTAGACGTTATAGTTTTGAAGGGATATCCAGAAGGGTGAGAAGAGCTACGAGCGACCAGGAACTCAAGGGTGCGTAGGGCTGAGGCGGAGATTGCGTTGATTACTCGGAAGGTTTTAGGTTACAAGAAAGAACGGTCTTTGAATACAGAAAAGAGGTTGCTACGAGGTTGGGAGCTGAGGTGTGAGCTAGAGGGATAAGGGTGAAGCGGACGCGAAGCGTTGAAGAAGGAGAGGAATGAGAGCACGGAATCACACGGAAGAGAGACATACCCCTTCTGAAGAAGAATGTGGTGATAGCAAAGGCAATGACAACTTGGGAGAAGGGTCGTACGTCGAGACTTGGAGAGATCAGTTCTCCGGTAGTATGGAGTGGCGGAGATTACTGGGGGGCAAGGTAAGGGTGGTGGGGATGACGACGGGTACGTTAATCCCGCACATCGCCGTCATCCGCCATCCATCTTCATCACGAGCCCCGATGCCGGACATCATCAACATAGCGCAACTAATTACCACGTTGCATTCGTCACTGTCCGCGACGGCGACGACCCCTCCTCCCTTCAACTCTCCCCTCGGCTGGAGAGGGGGAGACTGACTCGCGTCGCGGAGGCGCTCCCCTCAAGTCCCCGGAGGGTGTTCTTGCGAGCGCTTGCCAGACGCCGCCCTCCAAGCAACCAAGAACCAAGCCCTCCATCTATTATTCACGTTCTTCTAGGTGAGAATAGTCAGCGACGGATTCGTCACCAAATGATTAATCGAGCATGATTCTTATCTATTGCTTTGTTATTAATGAAAGAACAGAAGCTGCGTAAAAACGTTCGTTCAGTTTTCCATCATATTAGGACTTAAATACCGTCATGAATTAAATGAGGTGGTAAATGACAAGGTATTACCATGTCATTCTATGCGTTCTTCTACTCTCTTTTAAAACGGTGTTTTAAACATTAATTTGTGTGTTCTTAGTATTTCATTTCACAAGAAATTTAATAGGAAGGATACATATTATGCCGTGAAAAATAATTACTGTAATTTTCAGTGAATATAGTACTTCCTCTTACTTTAGAACAATCAAATAACAGATGTGAGGAAATCTCGTTTCAACTGCATTTTGAAATTTTGTTTCCGAATCATGCATTTCACGCTTGCTATGCGTCGGGCACCACAATAATATTGTTAGTATCCCATACTGATTTTTCTCGTTCATTAGTTCAAGCAGAACATTAACCGGAACGAAAGAAATTAAAGCATCAGCATAGGGCGTCCACCATGTTGGCATAGATCTCTATCAAACACTTTAAACGAGAAATCAGAACGTGGATTTATTTAATGATACAATGTTTTCTTCATTCACCACATCTTTATTTATAACACAGCATGATGAATAAAAATCATTATTCTTCGGACTACACGGTCTTTTTGATACAAACTTGAAATTTGTTTTTCAAATTTTATTTCCCGCTGGTAATGAAACCTACACTGCCTAAGGGATGAGGTGACGCTATCATATTCAAGGTTACTTTCTCATGCATATCCCATGAGAATGGAGTTCCCTGGGAATCGCGGCATCCCACATGAGCTCTCGTGTGTTCCGTCACTGGGTGAAGTCGTACAAGGCGCTGTGTGCACCACATTCAGCAAAAGCCATCTCTCATCCAAATTCGGAATTCCCTTTTCCGCAGAGCTTTCTTTTAATGTGATGCTCCCCAAAAATTCATGTAATTATGAAAGGTTTAAAAATGAAATTTCGTATTTTTCTTGTAAACAAAAGAGTAGCAAATATCCTGTCTTCGCAGTTTACGAGGAAAATTTAATTTCCGTCGAGTTTACTGTATTGCCTGCGGAGTCTCTCCGTGGTCGTGTTCACCCAGATACGTTTTAAGAGAGTCTTCCGGGAGTTTTCAAGCAAAGAAGAGTTATTAAAAATGGAGACAACTATCAAATCTAATTCTGTTGTTTTACTGTCTTTGACGAAGACGTGACTTGAATTTTTCCACATGAATCCTGTCTTCAGAGTACATGACCTGATATTTTATTGTTTGCTCAAAACAACGTCATTTTTTGTACTATCTTTTTACGTAATATTGTAATGCTCACGGATACCGTAGGTTGAATAGCTAAGTTCAGTGCATCGAATGGATTACAACGCCTTAAATTTGCAATTGCGAGCCGGTTACACCAGTTGAGGTCTTCATGGTTCCATCTGTCCTCTCTAAGTGAATGTCAGAGCAGCTCAATTACTTGTTCTCATTTATAGCGGAGTAACGTAAAAAGACATACACGGTAGCAGTTCTTGCGTCGATCTGTCAATATTCTCCGGAAGCAGAAAGCCAATTTAGACAAATCATCATATTTTTTCAATTGTTCTCAGACACCTCGTTATACATCCATTTTTGTTCGGTTTTATCTTGTGCAAAAATTGTGCTTCTCTCCTTAACTCATGTAAGAGTTTATGCGTTAAAACGAAATATAAAACGATTTGTACTTATATTGTTACGACAGCAACTGAATTACACAAGTCCTCGTCTCTTACCACTCACAATGCTGATTTCGAAAACGAAACAACACCCAGAATGTTTCATTTAAAAAGTACTGAGATATTCCCTGCACTTTTGAGATACGTAAACGAGTAAAGCCAAGAGAATTTTCTTCAATTCCGGAGAAGAGGAATCCTTGAACATCCTGGAATAAATATTTATGTTACAAAGCATGTAATCGGAGAGTCGGATGGGGGAACTCAGCAATTTTCAAAGTAGTTCTTCCTCGTAGTTATCTTTTGTATTGAACTCGCTTTACTTAATCTCTCTATTAAATAAAATTCAAAATCCCCTTTTATTAAGGAGGACCCAAAGCAATCTTCCACAAAATAGCAAAGTGTCACCTAAATATATTATACTCACAGATAAACTGTACGAATCTTTTGACACTTAAGTATACCAAACCTGTTTGTCATCTTCATACTGTGCATAAACTCTATGACATGGTTGCTCCTCTCAACCTAGACTCGCTCTACGAAACTGCAGACGTCCACGGCAGCTTCGTACGAGAGCTTCTGCATAAATGAGTCGACACTAAGAATTCATACGGGTTTTCAGGCAAGTAACGCGCAGACCTCTGATATGGACACATCAGCGAGTGTATCATAACCCAATTCACGTATGCACGAGTTAGGCAAGCACGTCACACGCGCGTAACCCAAGCACGTAATGCAAACGCACTTTGGACGAGACCCTCCTCGCGCCTCACGCGCTGGTGCTGGCACCTGGGGGAACAAGCACGCATCCACACGGAATTGCGGCTGTTCTGTCCAGCGGACGGCGCGATTCAAATGAGCGACAGGTTGAAAAGCCTTGCTCATTCTGGACATTCACCCAGGAGTCTCAAATCTATCACTGAGGGTCGTATAAGGGAGAATCCACGTGGAAGAAGGGACTTACGCGACTTGGCTAGAGTTGAATCGATATTCTTTCAACCTTCCGACGTGTCTTGATTACGATTTCGTTCCTGAGAATAAATCGATCACTCCGTTAGTGTCAATTAGAGTCGTCCAGGATACAAACGCTCTTTTCAACTCCACTGTACTCTAGAGCAAGTGGAAACGCTTGCTCTAGAAACATTCGCGAGGTAGATTAGATAACTTGAGCAAATTGTCAGTGTTTTAATTATTTAAAAATAGCTTATAACGTTATTGGGGAGAATTGGTCTAACTTTGCATTTAAATATACAGAACGATATCGATTAGGTTAATTTATAATTTGCATAACTTATTAGTATTTAAAATCCACTTATAATTTATCAGAAATCCCTCAATTCCGTCCTATATTGATTACATAATAATTTCTGTATACTCACAAGTATTTTCTATCTTATTGTTTCATTCTATGTAAATTTTCTTATCAGGTACATTTAGTTTACACTCCGGACACAAGTGAGGGTATGTCCCATCAAAGAAAAACGCTGGGAGGGAATTAGTCTCGGTATATAAATGACCATGCTAGTAATCAAATGATTAAATAATTAAAAAATATTAATACGAAATAAATCTTTCTGTTTCACATTCATTAAACATAATGTCACTTATATACATTTCCAATGATAAGAATGAAACTGAAAAAGGTGTCATGAAGTAATTAGTGCATTTAAAAACCGGCTTCAAAATCCGTTCTTCTCTGTACATAGTGTGATGTAAAAATTAAGTGGAATTCCCGAATAACAGAACCATTTTGCAAAACGCATTTACATTCACGAAGACAGTAGGATGATTTGAAATGTCGGCTACGAAACGTATGATGCATCAAAATCCCTAGCTACCGCAATCAAATGACTCTTTTTATACACTGGCTTAGAAGTCACAACCCTGAAAGTGTTGTAAGTCAGTCACCTTGACTATTTTAAGGGGCTTAATACATCATGCAAGAGAGACATTTTTTTAAAAGTCATTTTTATTCTAAAATCAGCCTCTGTTCAATTAAGCATTCAGATTACTACTACTTTTAAGTGGTGGGCAAGCCACGCGAATTTTCAACATGATTAACCATTTCCTGAAGCCTCATGAAACAAAGAGGGAATTGTCCGCACTCATCCAAATAATGGAGTGTTAGAGGCAGTAGTACTTAAATAGGCACAGATACGAAGAAAGAGGATCTTGTAATGGAGAGAATAAACTATTGTTTAGAAAGCATTGATTTTTTCGTGCGCTGAATTCGAACGCAGTGTAGCAGGCAATCACTAACTGAAATTCATTCAGTAATGATTTTCTTGGAGTACGTAATTAGAAATGATAACGCTAGTTCATTCTAACATTGTTTTTTGTCATATCGTTTCCCTCTGCTTCATAAACCAGTATTTACTGATCAGTGACATCAGGTCGTACAAAGGCGGGTTGGGCTTGACTAATCATTGGACAGCTGTCGACAACATTTAAATTATATTGATTGTAAAGCATAAAAATTGTTATATTCCTTAATTCTATTAGGAATATTTTCCTAACGTTATAAAATCTAATCATTAATAATATTTGAATTGTAGCGACAACTTCTGCGTAATACTTTAACTGAAAACTCTGCAAGCAGGTAGGCTGTATGTTCTAAACTGTTTTATATTTTACGGCATTAAAAATGACATTATGTTCATAACTGAGTATATTCTATGTTATTCTTTCATTCTAAAGTCAAATTTTTTAGTATTAACCAATTGTGAATCAATAAAATATGAAAGAGATGATCTGTGATAGGTGTCGCAGATGGTCAATGATGGGAGTGGTATAACAAAAGTCAGGGAAGAGCTTTCCTCACATTCCATATGAGATGTTCCACACCGTGCATCCTCGGCTCCCGTATCACATACGTCCCCTCCCTACGGTAACCGCACCTGCCAGGGCTCAATTCCTCGCGTCCTCGCTCTGCTCTCTCGAGGACTTGGGTCCTCAACGTCGCTGGAGGGCTGGCATCTCGCCAGTCGCCGTGTACGCACTTTTGGAGCGGTCTCTGAACTCACTCTCCACCCTCCTCCAGCATGAGTGACATTACGAGATGTGAAGGACTTTATGAAGAGAACGGGCAAGGAAGAGTGAAGAAAGTGAGAGAATACTTACGAGGAAGGTAACACATTACGAATGGGTAAAAATGGGAATCTCTTTGAACGAATTTGAATCGAAGAGAAAGAAATTTTTTTTGAAGGATACGGAACATAGAAATCTCTTAGATTGCGGTGAACCTCACCGCCAGGTAACAGATTAATCATGTTACGTCGAATGAAAATGGTAGACGGGACCGGGATTCGAACCCGGG